>VZTN01010349.1:258259-295800 GCA_013400515.1 Erpornis zantholeuca
TAGTTGTACAAAACCAATATATACATATACCTCATTTTCATATTTCTAATTTTCTACATATATTTAATTTTTATTCTCTTCTTTATATAGAAAAAATGCTGCAACTGTTAAGGTTGTTTGTGCTTTTATTAAAAATCTACATTCATGTCAAAAATTTGTTCTAATTTAACTATTGCTAGATGCATTTTGTTATTACGTTCAGCAGGTTCAGACCAGATTTTCCAAGTACAAATTGTGTCAGAGAAATTCTTAGCTGAATTGTGAAAGAAAGAGAAGTGATATTCGGTCATGGAAGACTTCTAAAAGTTTGGTCTTTATCGCCTTTAGTGGGAGATAAACATCTTGGAGCAGAAGTCAACATTTCCAGATTCTGAGGAAAAGAAAATATAATATCACACATATGACTGAAAGCTTTTCATAAGTGAAGAAAGATTATGAAGAAATTTGTTATGCAGATAAGGACCTAACTATGGTATTTTTTTTGTATTTGGTATATGATACAGAAAATTAATTGAATGTAAATATTTTTTAACATTTTCTGTTCATTGTAAATATTCCCTCCATGGCAATGGATATTAGAGGACTTCTCAAAGTCCTTCCAACAGATTTCCTTCTTCTTGGTTTAACTCTCCATGCTTCAAATGGTACTTGAAAAGAAAAGACCTGGAGGGATCTCCATCCATGGCAAGAACTATGGCAATCAATTTAAAAGTGAGATATAACAATGAAATTGAAGCATTGCTTGCACTGGAGACAGCCATCACCATCCAGAAAAAAACTTTCCATCCCATTTGGGAGATCTGACTTAACTTCCCGCAGGAACATTAGTTACAAGGGGTGCTAAGGAAAGTACAGGTCTCCCTTGAAAGTCCTGCCACATCTTAAGTTCAAATGCAGCCCAGTTTTTTATCGTGTTTCATGACTTTTGTTGAAGCTTCTGGTCTATTTGAGCCATAGGCAAGTAAGGTTAGATGAAAATTGCCAGAGAGATCTGGGAAGATGTCTAGTTAGAAGCTTCAAACTTTGTTGAATAATCTCATATTTTGCCACCAAACCCCATACCAATGCATTTTATATACCAAGATTTATATTAAAGCATTTTAGAAGTTTTCTTCCTTGGCTGCTGTTTTTGAGTGCAAAGACAAACCAGGGGTCAGATCATATTTTAATTACAGAAGCCTCAAACTGGAAGCCACATTTCTGATTTTCACAGCAGGTGTGTAATTTAGAGTATTCTTTGAATAATACAAAAGGAAACTTTTCTCTTTGAGTTTGACAGGTTTTGCTAAATGATTAGTTTTCTTCAGGTTGAATTCTGCTCTGAAAAGAAAATTCAATCAACAATCATGATGCCTATTGCTACTTAGCAAACATTTTTTCACTTGTTTCCATCTCTCTTCATTCATGTGAAAAAGTAATGGAAAAATTACTTACTCGTAACCCAAATATGAATGATAATTTGTTGCATACAAAGTAAAAGAATAAAGTACAACTTTCTTAAAATAAAGCAAGACTGGTCCCTTTAGAGGAATAGGATGAGGGGAGCAGTAAATACTGCAGGTTTAGAGAAGTTAGACACTAAATTGTTTTATTGTTTTTGTTTCTAACTCGTGCAAGGTAGGATGCAGCTGTTAGCATTGGTGAGGTGGGCAGGTGAGGCATCTCATATGACATAAATCTTTCTTGGTTGCTAACATTATTTGGTAACTCCAAATTGAAAGCTTTGTCACCTAAAATTCTTAATTTCAATTCCAGAAATTATATGAGACAACAGAGATGGTCTTTTTGTGTCCTTTGCCTGAATCTAGAACTATCTTGAGACTATTTTTTTCCGAATATCAAGGAAAATGACCCTCTAAAATATGCATTTAGTCTGAACAAACATGAAATTTAAGTCCAAGTATACTTTAAGTATTCACAGGCTTAAATGATTTATGTTGGCCTAGCTTGTACTTGGGATGGCTCTCAGGACAGGATGGAGTCTTTTCAGATTCATAGCCTTAACTTAGAGGGGGAAATATCCTTTTGAAGTTTAATGTAGTATAGAGCTATGGTTATATATAACCTAGAGGTTTTTTTCCTTTCAGCTTTCGTACATTTGTAAAGTACAAATCCTTGTTACAGATCTCTTCAGCAGATAGAAGAACAATCCTAAGGATATTCCAAGAAGGCTTAAACAGATGAGGATGAAAGTTTATTCTATAAAGGTCCTCTTTTACCCAACTCATTAGTGGCATCTCCACATGGTTAAAAAAAAAGAGTTGTCAAGTCATTTAATGGGGTTTTCTCTTGCAACTACCCCTCCTCCATCAGATTTTGTGTCAGAGGTTCTAAACCCCTTCACATTTCAAAAAAAATTAAAGTGAAAATCCCTTGCTCTTGTCAGTGGAACTAACTTGAATGAGAATTGTCACAAACAAAGGCATATTTCTACAGAGAGTATCTAATGACAAAAGAAAATATGAATCTGGTAGATGAAATTTTTTGTTTTAATTTCAAGTGGTTTTTTCAGATTGATTTAATGAAGAATACATTTCTTGGAGGCCTGGGGCACTGCCTAATCCCATTGCTTGCTGAGCATTTCCCATGCCTTTCTGATTTGTTACTCTGCTGCATATTGCCTTGGAAACCCTGAAGAAGTTTTTACATTGCTATGGAAACAAATCAATATAACTATATTTACATTTTGTTTATAGACCAAGAAGTGTAAAAGCCAAAACACATGCCTGCCTGGATAGAACATGATATATAGTTGGGGGGCTTTGTTGTTTTCTTTTTAATTAAGAGAAATATTAGGTGATGCTGAAACAAGTGTCTGTTTTGTTTTGCTGCAGGGGATGAAGAAACCATTCCCACTTTCTGTCATGTGTTATTTTAATTCACAGGTTTTACAGTCAGTCTTTCAAGGATTATGACACTAATCTAAGATTAAAACTGACTTTGGTTTTGTAAGTGCTTTAACTGGTATTCTACCAAACCTAAATTATATGCTCCTCTAAATGGCAAGAATGTAGTTATGTTTTCCTATAAACATTGGAGAATTACTGTCTTAATCTGACAGCTGGAAGAGCCTTTCAACCCACATTAAACCACAAACCTATACTGCTGCCTTCTTTGCTACCATATTACCTTCCCAGAATTGTTACCAAAATATTTTACACACTTGTTTGACTTATGAGAGGCTCACAAAACCTCTTCTGAGCTTTTTAAAGACTACATTTGAAGTAGAAAGCTTTAATTTCTCGTTAAACTATGCAAAAAATTCCTACATATTTTTTTCTTTTACATTTTACTCTGATCATTTTCTCTGACTGGGCTCTCTATAAAGTACTAAATAAACTATCACTGCTTTATTCTTCTGTGTCTCTACACACGCCTCTGTATAACTGCAGGCGGTAGGACCTGGTTTTGACTTATGTCAAATGTGCTTTACAATTAAGTGACTTTTTGCTTTTGCACAATAGTTTGGGTTTTTTTGTTAGTGACCAAGTAGAATTTTGAATGCTTGTAGAAAAATACACATGGACAATCTTATAATTCCTATTTGAGGTGGTGCCTTAGGTTTTAACTTTTATATTTTTCAACTTCTGTACTGCTACTGTAACTCTGAAATTTTCTGTAGCTTGTTAAATGCTGTTCTCTGTGCTTAGATAGACATAACAAAATCTCTAACTTTCCCTTCAAGGACACCTAGAAACAAGAACTGTAAACCATCATCTAGGAAAGAAGGGGGCAGGCTGGGGGAAATCACATCATTGGCTGAGTTCTGGTTGGTGAATTTATGTTGTTATAAAAATGTGAAGCACTCGTGACCTGTGGACATCCATTTTGGGATCCACTGAGGCAGGACCTTTGGAGCCCAAAAGTGTGCACCTGAAGGCCTTTCAAATAAATACCACCTTTATTCCTTTATTCCTGTCTAGTCTCTGTTTCTAAGTAGCCTTTTAAGGCATCAGAGGAACCTCAGTGATGTGGGAATATCAAACTAAAGTAGCAATATATGCCTTTATGAATACCTAATTTAGCATATATTTTCATTGGTTTAAAATTTACAACTACTGAAAGGCTGCAAACGTACAAAAAGTTTGAGTAGTCATAGGATTTCGCACTATGCCTCTGTTTCTGCCCTTGCATCTACACAGATGGATCCTAGTTCCTCTGTGAAGCTCTACTGACTTGAAACAGAGCAAGAAGTCAGTGGGGCACAACAAGTTCCAGGGTCTGTTCACAGGAATTAAATGACATATGCAATACACAACAGTTTTTGCATTTCCTCAAGCTGAAACTGAATTTATGTTAGCCCACTTTAAACAAACTGGTTTAAGACATAATATACAAGGCCAAGTCAGAGCTTAGTACCAGCCTGACCTAAGGCAGGATACTTTCCAATAAAACATTTTCCTCATATCAATCTGTTTACATGGAAACTATCAGGTTTTATGTGGCACTCCTTTGTTCTGACAGTAGAAAAATGCTCATTTGAAGATGTTTTGACCCCTATAATTTGTTAAACTAAATCCAAGGGTGAAAGATGGGTATGGACAGAAGTATTTTATTACAAGGATTATTCTACTTTTTCCTGTTATGGCCAGAAGCTAATGAGAGCTGCATCTGGTGGGAATCTGTCAGCTCTCAAAACATTTGAGGAAAGAAGAACATGTTGGCAGATTAGAGATGTAGGGTTATTTCAGGAGTAAATAAAGTAGCAAATGGTGAAGCAGATGGTACTTCCTACCCCATTAGTCTTGATAGAGCCCAGAAGAAAGAGATGAGTGCGTGTACCAGACGTACCTGTAAAACATACCTGTCCCAGAAAACTATCCTTCAGAATCACAGGAGGAATTATGCTCAGATTTAGAGAGACAAGGACCAAAAATCCCTGAAAACCCTCTAGCAAGGTTGAGGAAATGGAAGTCCATTACAGAAGCCTAAGTTGTTAAGCCTCTCATTTCTCCACTTTGAGCTTCTACCCCCATTTTACATCATCTAATTGCTCTTTTTAATTAATGTTTTCAGAAGCACCAGACTTGATCACCCATGGAAAGACCCAGTTTTTTGTCTCTGGTATTTTCTGGATCAAGGTTAAAGTGGATGTAGTCCAGCTGAGTAAAGAAAGATGGAAATATTCCTAGTCTCCCTTTCTATAAGCATATGCTCCTTTTCAGAAAAATGAGTATCTCTATTGAAGTTGCTGAACTGCTCACCTGGGCACTTTTCCAGAAGCGGGACTTTTGGTATTTATTCTGAATGCATATTCTTGGGAATGAGTGTAAGTTTATGCAACTCAAATCTAATTTGAAATAATAACTTAAAGTGATATTAGTTTAATATTTGTAATTAGATTCTACTATTTGGTTTTCCTGCGTGTTTTCTGTTTTCATAGCATTTCCTTAGCCTTTCAGGTTTGTCTTTTCTCTTGTGTTTTTGCTGCTGGCTGTCAGACGGAATGGAAGACAATTACTGAAATTATCCTTAACAGAGATTTTTGATATCAAATGTCATTTGTTGGTCACAAAAAGACAGGCATATTTTATTTCCAATGATCATTTAAACTAAAGCACAGCACTTCTGGAAATATAAGGCACATCCTCCCAGATACTGAATTCCTCTAATCAGATGAACTTAATTCAGTGATGGTGAGATGCTTGATGGTATTGGCTATTATCAGATAGACAATGGGAGAGAAAACAACCATACTTTTAGAACCTGCCTTTGTTTTTTTCTTGATCTCTTGATTGTATGTAATTTAACTTGCTTAGTTTAATTTGTGTTCATTTGCTGTGTAGAGTGGTCAGTTATATCTTCATTCGTCATGTGATTCTTTCTCTGGGTGGTTTTATTTCTTGGATAGTTTGTTCTGTGATCTTAATCTCTTTTAGTTGTCTTATGAAGTGTGAATTGGTAGGGCTACAAAGTCTTTGTTGATATTTGTTCATATTTATTGGGTGGTGAAACATCTTCTGATACACACCTTTTCCTAGCAAACAGGATTTCCTGAGAGCGTTAACTTCCCTCCCTTAAATGGCAAGGTAGGGTGAAGTTCAATTGCTCAGGCAGCTTGAAAAGGGTGTGGATAAGAATGACACAAAGATGTGATCCTGCCTACTGAGTTTGTCTAAAACTTGTGGGTCTTGCCAGGTGGGGTTTTGGTACGGTCTGGACTTGAGCACAGCCACATATGGAAAGCACATTGATGGATAGCTCCTGTGTGTTACACGTCAGTAAAAATGACCGGAATGTTAAAACTGCCAAAGGTCCTGCTGTCTAGAGGAGGTTAGAGTACTAATAAATCTAAATCCTGCCAGCTGGTTTCCTGCAGGCAAGGTACAAATATTTCCACCTAAAAGTGGAGAGCACAAGTCTTTACCATCACTTCGTTTGAGAGAGAACAAAATGTCAACTGACTGAGCAAATCCATGCAGCCTTCTCATCCGATTGCTGTCAAAGGAGGAGTTTGAAACGTGGCTTTGACATGCATCCAAAGCAATGACTTCCTTTGCAGTTTACGTGGAAAGTGGCAACGCAGTGATAAATGTATTCTTTATAATGGAAAGAAAAATTTTCATCTACTTCTGCTCTTTGGCTTTCTGTGCAGCAGAAAGGAAAAATCCAAGAAATCAGAACATGAAAACTTTGGTGAAAGCCTGACTACCCCGTACTTAGCTATCAATTTACCTGAAATGGAATTTTAACAGTTGACAGAGAAAACTGTAATAATTTGATCAAATATTTAGATATTAAAACTGCTCTTGTATCGAAAAGCACAGATGCTTCTTTCTGACAGAGGACAGTCTTTACAGAGGTTATTTGAAAGCACTAATACAGTGACATGATATGCAATGCAAAATGAGGTGGAATAATACAAAAAGAAAATACAAGCAATAATGTGAGAAAAGGGCTATCTAAGTAGTCATATTAGAATATCAAAGCCAAAAAGAGTAAAAAACCAATGTTCTTTCATTGCATGATGTTAAATGTTAAACTTTGCATTAATTTTAGTAGAAGTAAGATTTAACAAGGATCTGTGATTTTCAAGATGACACTACATCTTTAAATAAAAAAAAAAAAATCTTTTGCAATTACTTTCCTGTGCCTTGTTTTTACACTGACACTAAATTTTTTGCATTTGAACTGTTGCTTCAGGTCAGAAGTGTGTCCTAATTGATGTGGCATGGCAGAGTAGGGCTCATTTTCAGCACAGCTTGAAGGAGAATTGAATGACTTTGATCACTATTAATAGGAGTCCTACCCTCTATCTCTGCTCAGTGTGTGCTGAAGATTTGCCCCAATGTCAGGACATATTTGCAACACTAATAAAAGCCTTTGAGAAAAAAGCAATGTTTTATGCAGTCTTGGAGGGCAAAGGTGGGGGTGGGTGGAGGAGGAAAGAAGCAATTTTCTGTTTGTAAAGGTCACATCTGATGTGTTTTTGAACTCTGTGGTGTTGTAGATAATCAGGTGAGACAACTTTCATGTCCACTGGTGACTCAGCCTGACCCTTGTTTGCTTGGGTTATAGGAAATGTAGGTCTGGCATGACCTCAGTATATGGGAGACCGTATCAATGTCTATCAGTGTCTGAAGGGAGGGTGTCAACAGGGTGGAGACAGGCTCTGACTGGTGATGTCAAGCAACAGGACAAGAGGAAATGGGCAGAAACTGATGCACAGGAAGTTCCACATGAACATGATGCAGAACTTCTTTACTGTGCAGGTGGCCGTGCACTGGGACACTTTTCCCAGAGAAGTTGTGGAGTCTCCCTCACTGGAGATATCCACTGGCCTGGACACAATCCTGTGCCATAAGCTCTGGGATGACCCTGCTTGAGCAGGGAGGTTGGACGGATGTCCCACTGTGATCCCTTCCAACCTGACCCCTTCTGAAATTCTGTGATATTTTCACTGAAGACCAACATAAATTGTATTTTATCTCTGTATTCACCTCTCTTGACTGCTATTAAACAAAAACTAGAGAGCACAGTAGAGTAACTCATCTGCTTTGTGTTTTCATGGGGTTCACTGGCTCCCCCTCCATTTTCCCTCCCTTATCTTGCATATTTGTCTATACAGATATTATAGCTTCAATGGCATGTTCTCTTCTTCTCTGATTTGTACTGAGACACAGAGAAGTAAAACAAAGAACTGACCTCATCAGCAAACCAACTGCATGATGTCCTTCGTCATCATTTCTATTCCTGTCCCCTACCAGACCCAAGGGCTTTGAATGAGAAACAGTGGGGAAGAACCAACACAGAAATTGGCTGCTGACCATGAGGAGAGAGCTTTGGGCCTTGAAGGTGTCTGAGGAAGGACTCAAGCTTTTATGTTTTTGTAAGGAAAGGTGCTGGACTGGCATATTTGGTGAAAAACAACAAAAAAAAGAGGACTGTGGCACAGAAACATTCTTACTGCATATCTTCCAGAGAAAAGAACAGAGAGTGGCAAGAGACTTATTTTTAAGCCGAATGTACCTTTTAATTAGAGAATTTGACCCCAAGTCTGTGTCTTGTCAAATGTCACTAAGTAATTTGCTGTACCTGAAACATTAATTGTGATTTGTGTGGGGTTTTTCTCCCTTTTTTTTTTTTTCTGAATTACTGAAGCATTATGTTATTCTTGTTTCTGTCAGAAATGATTACATTTGTCATATATTAAGTTTTGGAAGACTGACATAATTTTTATTTCATCATGATGGACATCTATTATTGTCCCTGATGGCCTGAGGGTTATATCACACACTATTAGTTTAAAGAATGTGACTTAAGCCCACCTAAAATGGGAAAGGTTAAACTCTGTAATTAATCCACTGCACTGGATGAGTTACACCACACATGAACATCCACTTGATACTGTGAAGTTCCTTACCTTTTTCTCTCCCTCTTTAAAATTGCCATGATAGAGCCCTATTTCATGTAAAAATCAGGGTCCAAATATTAGGTTTTCATTTGTTTAGTCCAAGCTTTTTTTCCCTTTTTATCTTGTTTTGGGGACACCTATAATCTATGAATGTTTCTTATTTTTCAGTACTTTATTCAGGAACATTTGGCTTTCAGACCTTCACACCATTGTAGCCCTGGAAGTGCCAATGCCTTAAGCTCCTGTGTAAACACAAAGAGCTTGTTCCTGCATCAGCCTTTCTTATGCTGCCTCAGGGAAGCTATTCTTGTCCCAGATTTTTCCCCAGCCAGCACAGCTGAAAGAAAAAAAGGTGGCAGTTGTTTCAATGAGGTATTTTTACTGAAGAGATAGATGTTTATGGATTACAGAAGAGATAGATGTTTATAGGTAGAGCAGCCTCACTTAATAGGAGGTTTTGTAAAAATTGAAATACTTTATACCAGCAGGTGTGTTGCCATGCACTAGAAGAAGCTTTTCAACATTTTTTTCAAATTAGTTTAGTTCTGCTCAGCTGTTGACTGAAAAGAGAAGCCAATGTATATCAAGAAAGGTTAAATAACCCAAAGCCAAAACACAGCCCCGCTCTCCAGATGTTGCCGTCTGGTCTCCAACATTCTTGTTACTTATTCATTTCTCTTAAAATCCCTCCTCAAATCTCTTCTCTTTCAACTTGACTGCAGAGTTCCAAGCGGGACAGAGTAGGCAGCGTGGCTTTTGTTTTGCTTGGAAAACATTCACAGTGTCACTTCTTTGAAGAAATGGCTGTGTTGTAACTGACAGTTTTCAGATTTTTTTCCCTACGTTTGTTTGATAGCAGCCTCCAGTGGCTGCTGTAGCTGGGAGCAGAGGCTTGCTGCAGTCAGAGTCAGCCTGCAGGATCCCAGCAAGACCTTGGAGCACCTGTCTCAGCTACAGGACCTTTGCATGGGGTAGCACCTTGCCCTTATGGCCATGGCTGATCACATTTGCTGCATTGTGCAGACCTTCTGCTCTCAGGCAGGGGCTGAGTGGAGTGCCTTCCCTTCCACTTCTGGTTTCCTGGCTGGTTCTGACATGAAGCATTGCTCTAGTACTCCTCAGGTCTCATAGATCTACCTGATCTACAAGCTGAGAGAGGATCTGTCACTGCTGCATGCCCCAGAACACCAGAACACTTTCCCTGCACTCATTGACAACTCCACTCCAAGCTTAATATCAACTGTTTTAGTTGCTGTGGTTTTTAATCTCACATTTCTTTCAATTATTGTGTGGTTGCACACAGTAAACGAAGACTGCTGTATGCAGACAGTTCTATTTTGCCAGCAGTTAAACTCAGGCAGCTTGGCTGGCTTTTGAAATAAGCCAGAAGTGGTGGCAGTGATTAGCTTTCTGTTGGAAAATTTTCCCTTCCCTCAGGGAAGTGTGCAGGGAAATATGTTGGTAGGCAGCCATAAGTTCATCATGGAACTCATCACTGCAAGTCAGCACTTGCTGCCTCTGTTCACAGCACTTTACCAAGGTGGTTCAGTATGATCCTACCTGGATATGTCCCTGAAACCACTTTCCCTTTAGGACATAAATATCAGATCAGAGTCAGCCCTGTCTTTAAGGGGTCTTAAATCTCCAGATCCTAAACATGAAGGACTTGAAATTCCAGTTTACAGATGAACGTTCTTCAAGTGGGAGCAGTTGTGAAATGGGCACAAGCTGCAAATTTAGATGAGAAGCATAAATGCCAAATTTTTCTCAGACACTTTAGTGAGTCCTTGAGGAGTTGTGCTGCAGTTTATCAGCTGTCATACTAAAAATGCCCAACCACCAGGGATTTTTGTCAGCAATGTAGACAGTCTTCTCCTTTTTTTTCTTTTTTTGTGAAGGAAGGCAATGTTTATCTCTTGACTTTCTCTCCCATTACAGCAGAGAACACAATAACACTGCAGCCCAGTTACTGTTCAATTTGACTAGTACTAGGAATGAGGCATTAGATTTGAAGAATAAAAAATCTGCCAGTTTCCTGGCTTTCTGTGCCTGCATGTTCCATTAGGGATCCAAATAGTTAAAGATCCACGAAATAAAACTGGATCTTGTACTGCTCTGGGGAAAAACAACAGACTAGCGGAGCTGTTTGAAGGTGATGGGATATCTCTGCCAGTGGAATGGGAGCAGAAGGATGGCTTTAGGGCCCATGTGAAACACGCTGCACTAAGTAGAGATTTTTGTTTCCAGCAAAGGCATTTAATCCTGTCTGAAATGGCTGTCTAAAGGTATCTGTAGTCCTGAGATTATCTCTATAAATTCCTGCAATAATAAAAATGGCTCCTATCCAGAAATGTAGGCCCTTGTGATATAAATCACAAACCACTATGGAACAGCAGTTAATCTGCCAACAAATCTGACTTGTTCCAAAAGAGGCAACACAGGCCATTCACAGAGCCCCAAACAATTTCAAACTTGGCCCTTTGCATCATTATTCAACAAGAGTGAGTAAAATTGTGTCTTACATAGCACTAAACCTTTCTGTGCTTTGACATAGAAAAAGATTCACCCTAGATTTTTTCTTGTGCTACACCATAATGGTTCTCTGTGACAACGGCACCTAGGTGTTACCATGACATGAACTATTGCATGAGGGGAGGACAAAATAGCTTGGTTAACCTGAGTAGATGAATTTAATAAAATTTCAGCCTTTCAGAAAGTCTAATGAGCATTTCAGTCTGATTCTCCAAAAGTATAACCTAGCTCCAGATATCCATCTTGCCCATTGGATTTAAAAACTGGGGAGTCCTCTGGACCAGTTATGTGGGGCATTTAATCAGACAACAGGACTCCAGAAAAAAGCAGGAATGGCTGAACTCCCACAAGTTTTTCCATCATGATTTGATACAAGCTGCCAAGAATGATTTATTTCAAAATGTGTGAAGTTTCCTTTTGGCCTGAGAGATGTTGGTTTTCATAATGTCACCGTGGAAACTCTTGACAGAACTGGCAGAAAGTGATCCACTTATCCCACAAGATTAAGCAAAAAGCAGTGCAACACACAGTCTGTGCTATTCATTCATTGTTGGCATTCAACAAGAGTAATTTCTAGGGGTTATGAATACCAGTTGCCCTCATGCTGCAGCTTTTAACAGTCAGGGTGGTAATCAATTATACAAATCTCATTGAAATCTGTATGGAATCTATGCAGATAAAATCACTTGTAATTGTGAACTGGAAAATCTCTAATAGCGATAATAAAGACTGATAAAGGCATTATGACATTTTACACTAAAACATCATAATTTATTACACTAAGATTGGAATGTTGTTACAGGTTGTTAAATATTGAACACAGCTATCAGCTGAATTTATAATAAGTGACTTTCATTTTTTGTTAAAGATGGCTGATCTCAGGAAACAGAAACTGTAATTGCAACTTCTGCATTTATTTGTTTAATAACTTTTCACAAATAAATGACAAAAACCCATTTTGATGAAGCAGTCATCTCAGCACATCCCTGGAGTGGTAAATATGAGAGACATCAGGAGTTCAGCACTTGAGCTGAGCTATCATTCATGTTGCATCAAAGTTGTTCCTAAGTGGGTGACAGCAGAACTCTCTCAGTAACAGGAGTAGTCTAAATGTAATTGGCTTCAAATATTTTAAGACAACACAATTACCTGGGCACTCAAATGCATGGTGAGACACCCACAGTATGTACGAGGTATGACCCAGGAGTGTTCTTGCAAGCCCTAAACAATATCCCTTGCAAAGAAGGGTGTAAAAACACCTTGGACACTGCTTCCTCTCACAATTCTAGACTTTAAGCAGGTCCTTCATACTTCTCTATTTTAGCACATCACCTTTGAAAATTGGCAAATGTTATCTCAGTTTTATTTAGTTAATCACTGAAAATATGCCTAACTTGTTTGTATATTTTTCTTACCTACTAATAATAACTCATTCCAAATTAATCAAGTAGTTTCATTTTTTTTCTAATCAAAATATGTATTTTTTTAACATTTAACAAAAAGGTAACTCACTGATCTTATTTTTATGGAAAACAAACCAAAACAACCCCAAAGCATTTTTGATGACATCAATTATTTTTTAGTAATACACTTCATCTGATCAAGAATCTACTTGCTTCAATTTGCCAGTGGTTTTTCCAGGGGAGATCAGAGGTGCTCCATACTCTGGAAATTAATTGGAATTTCACCTAGATGAGGTGTTTCCATGCAGTGCACCACAATAAAGGCAACAGGCAAGGGTAACAGGTCTCAGGTTTTCTGCTTGTTGGAGCCTGAGTCACAGCAGTGGTTAGATGCAGGCATGACAGTCAAATATCAGTGATTGCATGGCTACTTAAACTGCCACTCTGATAGCAGCCACGTCCTGTTTTGTTATCTGGAAGGTATTAAAGAAATAAAAGCAGATATGAAGACGTTTTTCAACATATGGCAGCATTTTTTCTGCAAACCACATTCCAGGGTAGGCGCTCTCAATGTGAAAAGCATTTATATGCTTCCTACCACTAGCTCATCTGTCTTTTAACCCTCTGGGGAATTAAATGAAAAAACCCTGTTACAGGAAGGTTAAGGGTGAGCTTTTGTAGTATAAAAGGCAGGAAATTCAGAGTTAAGAGTCTATTGTAACTTTGCAATAAGTTCCTTCACTATGACCCAAGGAAGGGCCCAAAGTAACCTTTAATCTTAAACTTGGGTGCCTTGCTTAGACATAGGACCCATATGATCCTCTTGATCTATTATTGTCTTTGGACAAACACCAGGATAATACCTTGAAATGTGTTTCACAGGGACTTGCCGAACACAAATTGTGAGAATGCATTTCTATTAACCATAGGTTACAAAAGTGCGTTGGGTGTTGCTAGATCTTGTCTGGTGATATCCATAATTGCTGTCACTTTCTAGACATATGCCAAGACACAGTCACAAGAATGTGACTGACAGAGAAATCCCAGTGACTGGAAAGTGAGTAGAAAAATCGAATTTTTTTTGACAGGTGAGATTTGGCTTTGAGAGACTTGTGGTTGGAAGTGGTCACATTTTATTGCAGGAAAATAATAAATATCTATGAACAACATTGGCACAAATTCAGTAAGGACTTGAAAAATAGAAAAACCTTGCAAGAAATCTAGAAGTTTTTCATTGTCACTACAGTGATGATGAAAAAAGTTTCTAAATGGAAAAATGACCAATAGGGCCCTGGATCTTCAGTGACATAGGATATATCATTGATCTATCACTGAAGAGTTATAATTTCACAGAAACAAAACATTTTTGGTTTTTTGTTTGGTTTAGAGGGAAAATTCTACTTTCATATTCCCTCCCTCTGCCTCTCTTATGAAGTTGGAAAAGGTAGAGGAAAGTACAGTTACTTTTTCTTCCTCAGCACAGTCAATCAATATCCTGGGAACCATGGGCTGTACCCATAAACAGATGACACTGATGAGATATGTCAGGTATGTCTTGGGTGAAATCCAGGTTATAAACCAGAAACATGCACAAGTGCCTATTTCACTCATAACAGAAGAAAAATGTCAATAGCAAAGCAATTTCTTTGTCCGGGTCCCTAAGTTTTCTCTAGCAAAATACTGGATCTTTTAAGATCTCAGATTCTGTTTTGTCCTGGACCTACTCAGCATCAGCAGCTTGGTGTATTCCTGCTTGGTAATTACTTTTGTCTCTTACAGCAATGGAGGCACATGTTGCTCCAAACAGAAAATTCTTTGCTCCCCAGGGAAAGTACTTTCACAGATTTGGCTTCTCTCCATAAGCCAGTGTGACCCCACTCCAAGGACAACTGTTGCCATTTTCTCTGGTGATCCATCTCTATGAATGGGGAGCATTTGAATCTTCCATGCCTGTGGGGTTTGGTTTTTGAACACATCAAGGTACATTAAGGAAAGCTGTCACTTCAGCAATGAACACCAACTAGGAGACAGTAATTATAATCTTTCACTATAATAACATGTAGGAAAAGTTTCTCTTTACATGGTAATATTTATTTCACTCCAATCTTACTAGTGTGGACATGTGAAAGTTAGAATGTTTCCCCATTAAAAAAAAATTAAAAATGTAAAATGACCTATTTGTCCTAGAATATTTAGAGAGAAAAGCAATAGGTTTTCAATTTCATTTTAAAAAATAAAACAAAACCAAAAAACCCCAATCCCAAACTTTTGAACCTTACTGGAAAATGTCTTATTTTGAAGTTTTATTCCTTCAGAATTTGAAACATTCTATTTATATTTTTTCACTATATGCTAATTTAAGTGACACTTTAAAACATTCTGCTACTTCTGACATCTATTATACACAAATAGGTGAAGTATCATAATATCATATTTTAAACCCAGTGATTTGAAAAAAATATTTTTAATATTACTGCCTTTAAAATGTATGTTAATGCAATTCTAAAAAAGAAAATCACAGAAAAAGTCAGAGAGAAAATAAATAAGTATTCTTTTTAAAAATAATGGTTTCTTATGGAAGTAGCTTCAAAAAATTCTAGGAAAGTGTTGTTGTTTCCCCATATCTGAAAATCAACTAGCTTTTCAGCTAGAAAATAATTCAGAAGTGCTTAGATTTAGGGGTGATCAAGTCTTCAGAGAAAAGACAATGCAGGCCTGTGAGCATTCAGCTGTCAAACCAAAAAACATCCCTTTAAGACAAGATTTTCTAATTTAGATATACTTTTCTCTCCAATCAATTGCTTTATATCGATTTTTCTTTTTCAGACAGAAAATACAAGGCTCTGTGTGGACAGATTCCAAAGAGGATTGAGAAGGAAAAACCTTATTTGGACAATCCCTAAGGATATATTTTAGCTGAATTTCTTGCATTTGACACCTCTGTTTGGTAAGTCCTCCATAAAACACTGAGTGCTTTGTCTCAGAGCAGGCAGTGTTCATGGGTGCATGTGACGTATGCTGATACAAAGACTTCTCAGATTATATGATACCAGCTTTGAAGAGTAACTAGAAGTGCACTCTCCTAGAAAACTCTTTTCATTGATTTTTATTACTTATTAGTCATTATGACTGTTTACAAGACAGGGTTTTCAAAGGATAGTCAATACATAGCTAATAAAGGAAATACCTTTTCCATTTGTGTTGGTATTTCCCGCATTTCTGAAATACACAAAAAACCATACTATTTTCTCTGGTTAGAGAGTCCATGATAAGAACAGGGAGTTGTTCTGTTAGCAGACCATTAGCAGTTCTCCTGTGCTTAATTAGCTTAGGGCTTTGTCTCCAGCCTCCAATTTAATTAGGAGATAGGGTCTGTTATAAGTTATAAAGCAATCACTGGAAAACTAAGACTGCTGCAATCTCTGAGGCAATGAGACGACAGAGGTAGTTGAGCAGAGCAGACAGGAGTTTCAGCTGGTGGTGTGCTGTTGTGAAATGCTGTCCCCAAACAAGCCAGCCTCTGAACACCACTGCAAAGCAGTGCAAAGTGTTCTCAGCTATGTTTCCCTAGCTATAAACAGGGCAAAGCTCTCACCCTGCACTACACTTTATTTACTCATCTTCACCACACACAAGAAGTCTCTTAAAACTTCATGGGACCCATAGAAGGAGATAACTCATAGTCTCTGTGGAATATCAAAAGATTATTTTGCTAGATAAATGAGTTTTCCAACAAACTGAGGAGTCAGTGAGTCTCAGGTAACATTAATCTGGACACGGAGTGTAAATGCATAAAACCACTTACACACCTAGATTATTTCAGTTAGAAGGGACCTATGACTATAGTGAAGCCCAAGTGGCTGAAAAGGTTATGCTAAGCAGATGACCTGAATGCTGAGGGTGCATGGACAATGTAAATGTCCAGGGACAGCAGCAAGACTTGCCTTTCTGTCCCTGGGCTGAAAGCATCCAGAAGATCAGCAGCTGAAACATCTATTGGTTTTATAAGGGGCAGTAGACATCATCACCTTCTTGTTCAGAAGTTCCAGTTAAAAACGCAAGTTTTCCACCTCACTAAACAAACCAAAAATGAACAAACAAAACCCAAACAGACTTTTAGTTTAGTGGGAAAGTGAACTGAAATATGGCACATTTAACTGTGTCATGGTATGCCTTTCATAATCTCTAACACTAGCAAGCAACGCTTCTGGTTAACAATTTGGAAAACAACAAATGGGTATGTCTGTTGATAACTGGCACCTGAGAGTTAATTAAGTTGCAATTAAAAACTCAGAACTCTTGAGCATTTTAGTAAGCCTGCAACTTAATTTTTATGTGGATGCCAGAATAAGAAAAATTCAGCCAACTTTTTTAGTGTGTTTATTTTCATTAAGAGTCCTCAGCAGGTTTCAGATAGATCTCCTTCGTGAAGTGTAAACTATGACTCTTGTAATTGGTTTTTAATAGCCTTCTGATGAAAAGAATGCAGAAATCTCAAATGCAAAAAGGTTTAGAAAGGTTGTTTTCTAAAGGACAAGATCTGTATTTCCTGATGTTGTGAAAGCTCCAGCATTGCATGGCAGACAACAGATTACAGAAAAAGGAGCTTATATTTCCACTTTCTTTCCTGCTAAATTGAAGGTTCAAGTCTTGATTAAAAAGAAATCTGACTCTGATGAGGAAGAGCAATTGTCTGGGGCACACCTAAGTACTCATCATACACAAAGCTCTCTTCATTGACCTTGATATTCAGCAGGGTACAAAAAAACTACAAGAAATTCTCTAGACTGCTGAGCCGATTAACACACTTATACCAGCATTCATACTTTTGGATGCCATGAAGCTCTCGGAGTAAAATGCTGTGTTTGTGTGAATTAACTGATTTCACTTCTTTGTGAACGAATACACAGCACAATTGAATCTTCTGGTTCTACTTCTTCCTTAACATAGTGCTTGCTTGATACAATTTTCAAAGCTAGATTGTCAAAATTATTTTCCAAGAAAGCATTGCTTTTCATGGAATACCTTTTCTTGCACCAAGCAGTGGAGTTTGTCAAAGACACATTGTGATATGTACTGAGGAAGTATGGGATCAATTGCTTGTTTATAGGACAATCTATGGAATAGACTGGATCATCTGGAGCAGCAGTAGCAGTCTGATGCAGTATCCTCTTGCAGTGCCCCCCATATGATCATAGAATAGTTTGTGTTGGAAGGGACTTTAAGGATCATTTAGTTCCACCCCCTCTGCAGAGACACTTCCCACTATACCTGGTTGCACAAAGCCCCATCCAGCCTGGCCTCCAATGCTTCCAGGGATGGGGCATCCTCAACTTTTCTGAGCAACCTGTTCCAGGACCTCATCACCCTCACAGCAAAGAATTTATTCCTGGTATCTAATCTAAACCTACCCTGTTCATTTTAAACCTTTTCTCCTTTGTCCTGTCACTTCATGCTTTTGTAGAAAGTTCTCCTCCATCTTTCTTGTAGGCTCCCTTCAGGTAGGAGCCTGTGCAAGGTAACTGTGTACCCTAGTTTCCGTGGTTACCCTTTCCCGAGTTCTGTTCCTCCCCTCAGTTGGCCAGGTCCCTTCCCCCACCTCCTAGCTGGAGGCTCCTTGTCTCTCTGCACCCATTCCCTCACCCCTTGGGCGGAGAGCCCCTATCAATCCCCCCAAGGCAGACATTTCCCTCCAGAATGTTACCTTCTATGCAGTGTGCCATTGGATTCTGTTCCCTAATCCCCCCCTGCCACTTCCCAGTTAGTTGATGCATTGTCAATCCTCCCCAGAACCACTCCTTTACCTTCTCCCCATTGATTCTTGAGTTTTCCCTCCCCTTGTATAAGTACCCTTGCCTGACGCTGAGATTGGTCTTTCACCTCTGGACCCACCACAGTCAATAAAGCTCTTGGTACGCAGTTGAGAGACCCCTCCTGCCTTCTTTGTCTCTACAGGTGTACCATTCCATCAGGTAGCAGCCTGCCATCGAAGAGGAGACTGCAAGGTCCATTAAACTGCAGTTGGCTCACACTTGGATATCAACAGTGGGATGCAATGGGCCTCAGGCAGCCTGCAAGCAGAGTCAATTGGCACCCAAGGGGGGTGGGGCCCTCCTTTTGTGAGGGTCTGCATTTTGAGACATCCCTGGTGGTCACTGGAGACCTCAGGTGTGAGTCTCTTTGAGCAGCTGAAACCCTGTGAAGCACACGCTGACTTTTGTCCAGTGGTGCACCCAGGGACAGTTGGCGATCCAGACACCTAGAGGACCAGACTGGCTCAACGTAGGGGACTTTGGCCACAGCTTTCTTTTGCCATTGGACAAAGTTGCAGTTTTTTGGTAAGTTCTTCTTGTGGGGGGATTTGGGGGAAGGGCCCCTATCCTCAATCAGTTCCAGGGATCCCAACTGGCTGGTCCAGGGGCGTCTTTTGGCTTTTTCCTTTTTTGCGTGGTCAGAGGTGAAGTTTTTGGTGTGTAGAGATGGATGTTAGAATCTCTACTCATCAAAAGGAGGTTTATTTCCTGATTTTTAAGTCCGTAAAGGTGAGTGGGAAACCATTTTTAAAAAGATTGTTAAAAAGGCTCATTAGATGGCTCTTCCTTCTCTTTACCTGAGTCTCACTGGAGGATGTCAGCACTCTTGCATTTTAGGTCACTGTTGGGGAAGAGCTGACTCTTTATTGAAAGTGGGGAAATCTCAGTGGAAAAGTTTTGTCCTTTGTTGTATATTGTATAAATTTTGATTTATAGTGGAGTTAGAAAATGGGGAATTGAAGGAAGAGTCCCAAGCTGAATCCCCAGTTGGAAATCCTCCCTCTCCCCATATTCCCTCATGCTCTGTCCCTAAACACTCTTCCCCAGTGTTGGGTAGTCCAGGAAGTGCAAACTGCCGTTCGGCACAGGACTGCCACCATCTCCCTGGCTCTCCCCAGCCCCTCCAGAACCCTGTCCTTGCTGCCCAGGATCCTTTCCCTAATCCTTTTTCCACTCCATCTACCCTGGTTGTTGAACCTAAGTTAACTTTGGTTTTGTGCCACAAAATGGTGGCTTTGACCTTTTGTCTTTGAAGAGACAAGATGGCATGGTCCTCCATCTTGCCTTCTTCTTCCCACAATCCATTTTACCTCCATCCTCCCAACCCTTCCTTCCTCCTCCCTTGAACTTCCTTCTGTCGGGCCCCTCACCTCAAGTGACATCAGGTCTCTCCCATCTGTCTGGCCCCTCCCATATTACATCATTCCTTTATGGCTCCATCCTGTTCTACCAGTGGCTCTGCCCCTTCATGCCATTGCTTCCTTCACACCTTCCACTGCTTCCTCTGCCCCTCCTCTTCCAACTTCTGGTTTCCACCTCTGGCTCCTCCCCCTGGAAGTGGGTGTCCAGTGGGAACTGGAACCCAGAACAGGAAGTCAGCCATCTTGCTGCCCCTGTTCTTTTAATCAGTCAGGAAGGAATCCCAGATGGGATCCCTTCTCCCAACACACAATAAAGGAACTACTAAAAGCACAGAAAGAATTGACAGACAAAATGAATATTTTAAGGGCCTCATTAAGGTAATCTTCAACTCTCTAATGTTAATGCTGCATGATATCAAGAGTATTCTCTGCGCCCTACTTTCTTCTGCAGAGTTCATGCTGTGGGAGACAGTATGGGAAAGGCTTTTAGGGGAAATACTTCCTGTGCTTTTTGCAGTCCCTGAACTTGTGGCTGATGCAGACAATTTGGT
The DNA here is from genome assembly GCA_013400515.1 of Erpornis zantholeuca. NCBI lineage: Eukaryota > Metazoa > Chordata > Aves > Passeriformes > Timaliidae > Erpornis > Erpornis zantholeuca. The sequence continues at coordinate 278,774 of VZTN01010349.1, forward strand.
AATTACCCTTGACCACCTATGAGGGAAAGGAGCACTGGCCAAACTGCAGGAACAGGCCTGCCTGTTACCAGGGCCAGTTCTTTTAAGTATAGCAGAGGCAGCAGAACAAGCACTTTTTCAGGTGCCCTCTTAGGCCCCCATGATACTATGCACTGAAATTAAGCAAGCTTCCCAAGAGCCTTTCTGAGATTTTATAGATAGACTTTGGCTGATCATCACAGCACATATTAGCACCACCACCTTCCAACAAGAACTACTGACAGACTTGGCATGTTTGAATGCTAATGACACCTGTAAGTGCATCATACAGACACTCCCATCCGACCCTCCACCAGTCATCAACAAAATGATACAAACCTGCACAAAATAAGCCACTGTTGAGCCAGAGAAGAGGCCAAAAAGACCGGGAGCTGTGGGAGCCCTAGAGGAACCATCAATGATTGCCACCACCCAAGCCATGCAGCAACAGGAAGTGATCTGCCATTGGTGTGTAAGAAGGGGCACTGGGCAAAATATTTGGGCAAAATATTGGCAAGCCCTGGCACCTATACATAGCACACCATGCCAGACAACACCAACATTTCTAGACAGTAGGAAAACTGAGGTACAAGCGCATCCCAGCTGTGTGCAAAAATATAAATCCAGCTGATGATAAGAAAAAAGACATTAAGGAGATGGACGTGTGGTCATCTGGAAAGAGAATCCAGGTGATCAAGATGCACCAAGACATGGACGTCAATAAATCCACACACTTCTATGTAGTGGCTGACACCAAAAACACACCGCATGAGCTTGAAATCTCTCCCAAGGTCATCTCCATCACACTGGGAGAAGGCTTCATGGTTTCATCCTCTTTGCGAGATGTGTCCACCTCACATTATTCCTACTATGGGGCCAAGTCATCGCCCAAGCCATCCCTCTTCCATACAAACTGTCCGCAGGCAACAACGTACCAGCTGCCTGTTGGACAGAGGTGGTAGGAAGAGAGAAGATCCTGATGGATTGTACCATCCCTCAGGGGACCATTAACATCACCATGACAGGGATGGTGGACATGGGGGCAGACATGACAGTCATTCCCTCCACCAAGTGGCTGTCACAATTGCGGCCTGTTCAGGGTACCATCAATAGGATCGGAGGGTTCCAATTGGCACAGCAAAGCAGGAGCAGGAACACTGTACACACTGAGGGGCCGAATGGGCAATTGGCTTCTGAACAACCATTCCTTTTAGACACAGGTTTCACCCTGTGGGGACAGGATGTCATGACCCAATGTGGGGCCCAAGTGGATATCCCTCAGAGGCTCCAGGATTTTTAATGGCGACCACTGTGGAGCTCCCCACCCTTCCACTTAATTCTTTGTCTCTACAGGTGCACCATTCCATTGGGTAGCAGCCTGCCATCAAAGAGGAGACCGCAAGGTCCATTGAACTGTAGTTGGCTCACACTTGGACATCTGCAGTGGGACACGGTGGGCCTCAGGCAGCCTGCAGCCAGTGTCAACTTGGCCCATTTAACTTAGCAAACTCTAAGCCCTTTTGGTTTTAAGTAACTCAAAAATTTCAAGAACAGATAATTAGAAGAAAAAGAAAGACAAAAAGATACAGAAAAGGACATGTATAGGTACCAACCTCAGTGTTCCAGGGGTGTTCAGCTGATAGAAATTCCCAGAGGAGGGATGCTCAAGAGTTTTGCTTACCTCATGTTCAGCCTTAAATACCCCTTGGTCTTCCTGGGCCTGTCGCACAGGTGGGAATTCCAGTCACTTGGCCAATTAGGGGTTGAGTTAGGGGCTGAAGGGGCAGGTGTGGAGCATTGCCTCCAATGTCCCAGTGATTGGCAGCCACCGCCAGGCCAGGCTCTAGGGTTGGGGGCTTCCGAGAAGGGCATTGCCTCACCAAGAAAGGCCCAACCTGCCCTCTTCTCCCCCACACATGCACTCCAAAGGTCTTAAGACATCAATCTCTCCAGTCTCTCACACAGGTGTGCCACTGTACCACGCAGCTTGGTGTCACCGGCAAATGTGATGAGGGTGCACTCAATCCCTTCATCTGTATCATTTATGAAGATATTAAATAACACTGGTCCCAATACAGACCCCTGAAGGACACCACTTGTCACTGATGTCCATCATGACTCTGAGCCATTGTCCACTACCCTCTGGATACTGCCATCTGACCATTTTCTTTCATGATGCAGCCCAGAATACAAAGTGGAGCTGTGAGTATTGCCCTGTCAGTTTAGACAGAAAGCCCTGTTAAAGCATACAGACAGCAGTTACCAGGGGATTGATTCAAAGGGGTGTAGGTTTTAATTCCTCATGGAGGCTTTTCAGTGACCTAGCCTGCTCTCCCCAGCAAAACTCTTCATTCAAATCTGCCCAAATTCTTGTTGGGCAGAGGTTTTCTCTCTCTCAGTGCCAGTACCTTTCAATGTTCCCATTGCACACAAAAATGCAAGCAGCACTACAAAATGAATCTTTAGTTGATGTGATTCTTTCTCCATTTTCTTGTTTCAATGATGTATTTTTGTGTGCTTAGCAGCGAGCTACAGCCGAGACTGTATGTTTTGATGTACCCACAGGTTCGCATGAACAGTCACTTCTTATCTATTTTGTGTGAGGAGAAGAAAGATTTACTTCAAAGGTTTCACCCAGTTTAATAAGATAGCAAAATTGGAGCTGTGTGTGTCTTAAGCAGAATTCTCTTGACAGTAGCAGTCATTCCCTCAGTAGAACTATTATGTTTTTATAATGTATAGAAGTTATTTACTGTATGAAATGTTGTTTATGACCAAGGAATTTACTATAATGCTGCAATTGGATGGGGAAAGTTCTTGTGTTTATTTGTTAAAAAAACAATTCTGAGTTTATTTCTTAAAAAAAAAATTAAAAATCCCCCCAAAACCCCTTACATGACAATATGTCATGTCAGAGGTCCATCACTCCCTGTTTCATTTATTGTGTTCCCACAAATATAGGCTAAACTACACAAGCTCACAGGTGTTCTCTCTTGCACACATTTGTGCAGAGGAAGAGTGAAGAATGCACCAGGAGCTGACAGCATTTTAGTTTCTGCCCACTTTCCTTGTTTAAACTGGGAATATATGCAGTCCAGTTTAGCATGTACTAGGTACATAACTCCATAAAAAGCTAAAGTGGCAAGTTGTGTGAGATTTATTGCTCAGAATGTGTGTTTTCAATACAGTAAATAACATACTGACTTCAGGGCTTTAAAAATATGATTGCAAGTTCGGATGTTCAATAGTGATATCTTCCAGGTGGCTTGGATGAAGACTGGCTCAAATCACCCCCTGAGGATATTTTGTTTTGAAAATGTTTATACTTTGCTGCTGAATACTGATGCTAAAATTTTTCTTTTCTTTTTTTTTTTTTTATGTTATTTCTTATTGTCAGAAATGAGTGGTTGTTATAGATTGTCAATTTTTCATTCTGTATGTGAATAACATTATTATTGGATGCTTAGCAAAATACTGCGCTCATTTTTTCACTGAATATTTAGAGGAATAAATGGTTCTCTACAGTACATTAATGCATTTCTGTTGAGTGATATGAAATCTATCCTTGTCAGAAAAAAAGTCTACTAGTGTTATTCTGCTTTTGTGTCCATTTATTGTGTAGGTAAAAATGCCTAACAATCCATCCAGCTAAATAATATGCAACTACAGTAGAATATTTTTCAACATTTAAGGGTATGTAATGTGGCAACACCTATGATTGGCAAAAAACCTCCAACTCCAAATCTCCTTTTTGCCCTTATGACGTGGTTCAAGAGCTAGAGATTCTAAAGTCAATTTTTCACTCTTTGATGGCTCTGGTAATGTATTGCTTTATTGCATCGCACATGAAATGACACAGAAGATCGCTGTAACACTGTGAGGCATCTCTGGAATCCTGCTCAGTGCTCTGCTAGCAAAGCTACTAGCCTTGCTGTCTGGGAGATTTATTTTTGCATGAAATGACTATCTGTTCACTCTTAGAGTTACTATATGTGAAAGCTATCAGTTAATTTTGAATCCATCAGTCTCTGTGGGTGATAACTTTTGCCAGTTTATTCTATTTGTGGTGATAGAAGCCATCTGTCTCTCTCTGCTTTGCACATGCCCAAATTAGTTCTTGCATATCAAGGAAACCTTTTCCCCTTTGCTGTTGATGTGCAGTTGCCATATTGATAGTAATTATAACACTTTCCCTTAAGAGTTTCCTTTGAACTCCACCCGTTTTGAAAATATCTGCTTTAATGGGCTGCTTATTTCTAGCTAGAAGCATGATTGAAATGTTTCGTATTTCTCCAAGCTGTGAGTATTAAATAATTGATAGTTGGGAACAAATTCCTAAGCTGCAATTTAATCATGAACTTCTCAAGCTGCCATTTGTATTGGCCCAAAAGCTGAAGCACAGTTTTTTATTTGATCAGGCCACATAATGTGTTCTTTCTAGAACAATTGCAACCTTTCTCCTTCTCATGAGGCCCTTATCACAGGGGCCTGCCTTGTTAATGGTGGAGATGCAGTACCCATGAGAAAAACCTGCCATAGCTTGGCCTTTGGGAAGAGGAAGCATATATATTTTGTTGGCTTTCCCATGTAGGATTCTCTGCCTCACTTTGGCCTCTCGTTGACGAGAGCCTGGCTTTGTGCACAGCGAGCTCACTCCCACCCTTCTGCAGCTCAGAGCTGGTGCATCCCATGAGGGTGGAGTGCTCCAAGCTGTAACAATATGAGGTTGCTGGCACTCTGCAGGTCACTGTTTTCTTTGGAGGCAGATGGTTATTGTACTTCCAGTATAGTAATGGAGTCTCTCACTGAACAGCATGACCCTGGCTGCTGGGACTTCCAAAATACTGTCAAAAGTAATTTTTGTTGTTGCTGATGATGCAGAAAGATACAAGTCATTGCTGAGTGAATGCAATGAAATAACATCAGGACAGACATCAGTGGTTACTCACCCCTCAAAAATTTCAGAGCTCAAAATAGGCAAAGTTTGGACACCTAATCTGACACACTTCAATATGCTTTTTCTGATTTCTTGCAATGACCTAAAAGTTTTCCTGAGAGATTTCTGTTATTTACCACACCAAAATTTAATAAAAATTATCCTGATATTATTCTACCTGGAATCCAAAATTTCTAAGAAATGCTAATGTGGAAAAACTTTTTACTTTTTGTTTTGGGTGTTTATCTTGTTTTGTTTTAAGAGCAAGAGCTTCAGCCTTTGGTTGAACAAGACATCATAGCTGTGTATCCAAGAAAAGTTAGCATTCTTATGTATCTTGCATATAAAAAGAGGTAATTCATATGTAGAAAATTGGAACAACGTGTATTTGTTTTGGAATAGAGCAACATACATTTGCAACTCTGGAATAAACCTTATTGCAATGGGCTGTGGAAGTAAGGGAAACATATACAGCTGCATCCATGAAAACTCTTGCCAGGGAGCTTCAGGTATTTGGTGTCTAAACCAACGCACACATGGGCCCCTTAATTTGCTGATAGGAAAGTGGGTGATGTGGGCAATTCGCTCTTGAGAGCTGTAGAAGGAGCTTTTGCCTCTGTGAAAGATGCATGTCCTGTTCCTGCTGATACTGGGAAACACCGAGGAGGTATTGAAATAGAAGATCTTGTCAGGAATCCCCATGCACTCACAGAGCTGTAATTAAAATATGATGCCAACACAGATATAAATCGCAACAAAATCTGAAACATCACAACAAGGTAATAATATAAGGACATGAGCCTGAGATACACTGAATTAATTTAAATTTGATCTCCACAGAATATGACACCCCTGTGTTTTCATCTGTTAAACTCATGTGTCTTTAGGAGCAGCACAAAGTCCTTCAAAGCATGTGTTTCATGTCTGCTAAATAAAGAGTCAGCAGTTGATACATCATAGGAATCTTTGCTCAGATGTGCATGTGCCAAGGTTACCTTAGCAGGATTGAGCACTAATCTTCTACCTGATTCAAATTATATAGAGACACATAGGTATAAATATTCTCCTGTATTGTGTTTTGACCTATTAAAAAAAAAAAAAAGGAGAGAGAGAGTCCTACATTCCTAATTTTTATCTGACTGTCTGGATACCATCTAGGAACACATGGAATGCATTACCCTGGTCTAGGTTGCTCGAGGGCATGAATGGTTCTTAAAAGAGAGTATTGGTTGGACTATGTTGTTTCTAGTTCAGCAGAAATTTTGGCTGTAATCTGTAAATGCACCTTGTGACTGGGATAAATTTGAAAACCTATGCACCCACTCTGAAAATAAAAGTTTGTGGTGGGGAACATGGGAACATGTGTTTGGCATGTGGAATGCTGGATGAACAATATTCCTAAATAGACTAACTGGAAAAAGAAAAGGTTTTCTCTGCTAGAGGGAAAAAGGAGTCAATAAATATAGAATAGATCATCAGGCATTGCTTGTTAACTTTAGCCTGTCATGGTAAGGTTGTACCAGCAAAAACTATTTATGATTAACCAATCTCTTGCTTCCACATAGCTTAAAGTTCTTGGATCTCTGAAAGTTCATCCTTAGTTCCTTAGTTAGGTACGTAGAAGGAAATACCTGATTTCTTAAAGGAGTATTCAATACACAGCAGGATACTTCCTTAATACTTTCTTGCAAAAAGAGTATGTCCAATCTGTTTAAGCCTCCTGGGAGTGGAAAGATGGAAGATCATTTCTTATGGATGTCTAACACTGAAGTCAGAAAAGCAGACTATCCTTGCCTTACTCAGGTGGGTACACACATTCCATACATTTTCATACACTTTCCAGTGGCACATGCAGTGCTCAGCTGCTGTCACAGGTAGATTGTCTAGTATTCTTTATCTGCTGCTGCAGAAGGAGTTCACTTGGTGCCTGCCTTTTTCCACAGTTTTCTTTGGAATATGACTGGTCATCATTGGTGAGGAAAGTTTAGAGCACCAGTCAGTGAGGGGAGGCAGTTAGGTGAATAGGGAAACAGAACTCTCTCTTTCTTATTCACCACAAGGGTGTGGTTGGAGGGAGGTACATCTGCTGGTGGTACATTTGTGTAACGTGAGTGGGAAGGAGCAAAATTACTCTATTTATATTCACAAATCCAGTAGCCTTCCACAGATGCCAGCTCAGGACAACACTTGACATAAGGCAAGGAATTTTCTTTACCCTGAAATTCAAAACAAGCAGCAGCTAGAGGATAGGTTTGGCTGGGTCCTCCAGCTCCTAACGTGCCAGGTAAGTTCAGCTCCTGCTTGGCTGGGATTAAACCACTACACCAGGCTAACCCTTTCCAGCCACATTCAGGCCTGTGTTTTGCCACTAGGGGAGAAGGGTGCTGGTTCTTCAGCAGGTGCTGCTACTGCCTCTGGGAAAATAAACAACATCCCACTGTGAACTGCAGATGTTTGCCTTCCCTGCCTCCCCAAGGCATCCTACCTTGAACATGTTTGGACAGACTGCAGCTTTCTGCAATACTTTGTCAGATGCCTCAGCCTCGTCCATGGGAACATGCAAGATGATGTGTTATTAATAAGTTTGCCTTTGTCCCATTAATCTAAAAATACTTAGATAATGTTACAGAGGTTTGCATGGTTTGCCAACGCATTTGGCTGCAACAAAAAGTGTTTGCTAGCGAGAACTAAGCCCTGGGAATGACTTTCCCATTGGGTTTAGTTGGTGGAATCCCATAGAATATTTTATAAGAACACTGTTAGAGAAATACAGTATTTGAATTTTAAAAATCCTTTGAAATTGGGCATTGAAATTTGAAGCATTCTGCTTCTGCCCATGGTGAGTCAAACATATTATTGTACTGCCTGGGAACAGCCTGGGAGAAAAATTACCTACAAGATACAATTTCCCTTTAAAAATCACTTCACTCTCAAGGAAGGTTATGCTGTGGGACGTCACTGTACTGTCTCCCATGTATTACTCTGCACCTATTCCATTGTGCATGGATGGCACAGATGACTGAGAGGAGTCCTGGATAAAAACAGGAAGGCATGGGAAATACCAGGAGGGAGAGATGCCTGGATCCATCCAGAATGCGTCAGTCCTTACTGCCCTTTTGTGTATTGCACAGCACCATATGCCCATGTTTTGTTTAAGGTTTCCTAGAAGTACATAGAAAAGTTTATATTGCAACTAGTGTGGTGTGTTAAGTGACTGTAAGTTATTCAAAGTGCTTCAGAGTTATTATGTGTTGTGCCACGGATCTCAACATGTGTTGTTGCAATTTGTCAGAACTATTGCCACATGTCCAGAAAGCTCTGATGGATGTCCAAGTATGAAGGAAGAGGAGAATGGAGGAGTGGGATTTGTTCATTCTTTGGTTCCCAGTGTACTGGCTGTCATGGGAGATTGCAAAATACAAAGAGAAGGGAATGTAATGTCGTTTTGCACTGTAAAGTTTTTTACAGTACCCAAACCACTTAGCATACCACTTAGCATCATCCCCTTACAGGGCTTACCAGGTCTGAAAAGATATTACCTGGAAATCCTAGTACATCAATGCTCTTAACAGCACAGAGCTGATAGCAGCAATATTTTAAAACAAGCAAAACTTGGGACCTCAACCTGATGGCCTTGCCACTGCCACAAGCACATAGCTTTGATAAAGTAATGGATACCATATGTTGTTTCTTAGAAATGTCATGCAGTTTTAGTGGGAGAATAATTTTCTAGTCCAAGAAAGCTCATGGGGAGCAGAAAAGTCAACAAAAAAGCTCCTTAAGTAAACAGTAACAGCTCCTTACCACCAACCCCTGGACTTATTTTGCATTTTATTGAAAATTGCTTGCAAAACACATTATCTGGTGACCAAACTCTGTGACTTCTTCAGTTGATTCTGACTACAAAAATCTCAGTTTCTTTTTATTTGTCATTTATGCAAAGGTCATGGATTAACATATTATCTGGGTCATCACAACTGATACTAGTTTGCTAATAATTGGAGTACAGCTTCAGCACTGATTTAAGCCACCAAATATTATTTTCAATATTCAGTTCAAAAATATGAGCTTGATGTAGAAACGATCTATTGTTTTTTCATGAAATGCTATTTTTCTCATTAAGTGCTTGTGAGGTAAAAATATTCTCTGAAAAGAAAACAATGAGTGCCAGTAGATCCTAGGATTATGGCCATTTTGTACTGACATTTTTTTTGTCATTCTTGACACCAATGTGATCAGTGCTATCTAAACAGTGCAGGAAAGAACAGTCTTGGATGTTAGACTAAAACCAGGGAAAGGAATAAATCATTGTTCTTTTCCTAGAATCTAGAAAACATTTCTAAGCTCTTTGGAATGAATATGGCCTTGAAATCCCTTTTCTTTTCCCTCTACAAAACCCTTCATGTCTTTTTGTTTTTTGCACATCCATGGGAATTCTTTGTTGTAGGTAACAGTGCTTAAAAACACTTCAGAGACAAAATGAAGTGCTCAGTTTTCTATGGTTGAGGAACTTCTTGCTCAGATAGCAATGTCCCCGCTAATTTAGGAGATTTAGTGACAAATTCCTAAAAGCTCTCTTCAGTCAAATGGATAGCAGTTTTGATCAGGATTTCTCAGAAATCAGGGATTAAGATTTAGGTAAATAAAACCACTATTCAGGATGCAGAAGGCAGTGGAGATAAAGAAAGTGATAGCAGCAGGTACTGTAGGACTTCCTTTAATAGCTCTTTTCTCCTTGACTTTACTGTTTAGGACTGTGTGTGGGCTTCTGTGCTACTATTTATTATATAGATGGGATTTTTTTTTTTTCATTTTGTATTTCTGCAAATTGAATACAAAATTACTTACAAACAAGATAAAAGATTTTACAATTATTTAGTAGAGCCTAACAGGAAACACTTGCCCATTTATTTTATCACATAACTTGTACAAAAAATATCATATGCGAGAGAGTACAGAGAAAGATGTAGAGAAAAAAGCTCTTTTTTTTTTTGGAGTAGGGATGGCAGCAAATGTCATATTAAAGCCATAGTTGGCTTGATTTTCACAGATTACTTTGCCCATTATGTGTGTATATAGGAACATATGGGAGAGTTACTGCTTGGGGCAGATGGGTTGTGTTCCTCTGGGACAATATGCAAGCAGTGTGCTCTCTTTCAGATCATCTAAGGCTGCAGCAGACATCATGGAGGTCTTTGAAAAGGCTGGTCTCCTCTGTGCATTTGCCTATGTGATTCTGTTATGTATGAGATTATATCTTCAAGCTGTTTGCAACTGGGCCATTCTTATTTAGTGGGCTTGATAACAAATGGCATATGCATTTTTAATATAGGTCTAGTGTAGTGAGGGCATATACTTTTTTCACACCTGTTGGGAGCTGTGTCTCTACACATCTCTTCCTAAACTGTGTTTTGAAGATTGTAATTCTAAATTACTGGTTTCATACTAAAGACCAAGGTACTTTTATAGTCAGCAAGGTAGTGTATTTTTTTCCCTTATGTGTCAGGGAAAGCTTCTAAATAGCTGGTGAGAAATGAGTTATAATAGTACAAAAGAGTAATTTTTTTTTCAAGTTTATGTGTCTTAAGGCAGAAAAGGTGGCAAACATGCCTGTTAGTCTATTTCTTCCATGACAGTTTACAGGAAAATGTCTTAATGCCTAAGACACCATTGGGTGAAATTTGCTTGACTGTCCCATTTCTGTGCTGTCTGGGTGAGTTCCTTGATAGAATCCTTGCATTTTTAACAAAGGGTGGGACAGTCTAAGGTTAAGGCTCTCAGATCATATATGGGTCGAATAAATTTTTTGATTTACATATATTTACTATATCCATATTTATATAATATAGCCATTTGTTTAATATGGCCATTAACCCTCATATAAATTAGGGAGAGCTTCAGCATGTTCTTGCTCCTGGAGAATAAAATTGACTTTATATACTCTTGTAAGGTATGGGGCATGACTCTTGAAAAACCTGTTCTGAAATAGGTGGTGCAAACCAAATATTGTGCTTCCCTGCTGAAATGGCCACTGGTTAAAGGCTGACTGCTGCTTCTGCCCTGCTATTTGCTTATTAAGTCTTGTGACAAGTTTCTGATAGGATTTCTTCAAACTGGACTTCGAAAAGCATTCCAGACTCAGCCTTTATGTCAGCACAGCCATGATTCCACCAGATTTCAATCATGCATGCATTTTATAGACCAGAGGTGACAAAAGTATGTAGTCACAATTGCATGAAAAATCAGGCTGGAAGGGAGGTCTGGAAGGTTATCAATTTGTATGATGCCACTAAAATTTAGAGTAAGAGCAAAATGATAAAAAGCTAAGGGCGAAGTCTTTGCAGGTAAATGGATTAACAATTCCTTCACTGAAAAAAAAAGTTTGTTTCTTAGTTGATTTATAATTTTATTTGAAAAATATTTTGGCTGTTGATCTCTAGTAGAATTTGACCACCAAGTAGCTTTACTGAGGTTCATAGGGGGTTATAGAATAATAGAAGCAGGAAAGGATCCCATGAGGCTTTGCACAGTCAGATCTGGAAAATATCCAAGGACAGAGATTGGACAACCTCTCTGGGCATCCTGTTCCAGTGCTTACTGTCCTCATGAGCAAAATGACTTTTCTGGTATCCAGTCTGATTGTCTCACTTCGGCTTGTGCTCCTTGTTCCTCACCCTATTGCCATACACAGCTGAAGAGCCTGGCTCTTCTCAGCTGCCTTCCTGTAGGAACTTGAGGCTGCTGTTGGATTTGTACAGATCCATCTTCAGGGTGAGCCAGGCTAGATCTCTCAGTCTCTCCTGGCAGGGCAATTGCTCCAGCCCAAATCAGCTTGTGGGCCCCTCGCTTAGCTCCTGCCAATTCATGGATGTCTGCTCTGCACTGCAGGGCACCAAGCTTCGTGCTGCATGCTAGATGTGGTTGAAAGTAGAGTGGAGAGGATTAGTTCTGGTACTAAATCGTTTGTATGTTCCTGTTCCTCATCTAGGGGTTGTTATTTTTAGTTTTATTTTTTAATTTAAGAAAGTGGTTTTGCATCTACTGTGAATTCCAGTGCTCCAACAATAAGCCATGTGTATATTGACATTCTCATTAAATTTGTACAAATGGCACTTCTGAATAGTGGAAATCATGTTGTGTGATTTCTCTGGTTGAAACTTGTTAAAACATTCTAATAATTAGTGTTTCATGACCTTCTCTCTTTTTAAAGAATAAAAAGCTACATTGCCTCTTTTTGTACTTGCTCCATTCAGTGATTAGTTAGCCAAAATGTCTACTGTCTGCATACAGCAGTTATTAGATAAGAATTTGAAGATACTCTGCAGGATTTATTTGTGAAGCTGATTTTGCTCCATTTAATTTTAGAGACAAAATCTACTTCCATTTAAACAGACTCAAAAACCAAATATATGGTTATCTTAATGGATAACTAATTATATATTAATTGAAATATTATTTCTGCCAGTAAAAGCAAACTGTAATATATTTCCTTTTCTATCAAAAATATTATTTTCTAACACCTATTACCATCAGAAGACATTATCTTTTTGTTTAATTCCTTTTTATTACACATTACTTCCGCTAGGAAACTCAGCAGTCAAGCATGAAGTAACTTAGGTAAAATAAGAACTGATCTATATTCCAGCTGAAAATCATATGCTATTAAACCATGGTTGCTGTAGACCTTGAAAATTTCTATTATCTTAGATGCTGAAAAACCCCAAAACAAAGAATCAATTAAAATTAAAATCATTTAGTGTTGATGAAAGCTGCTAGACTGACAGTTCTGCCAAATCAAATCTTGCTTTTTTAAAGGGGAGATGGTTATAACATGCAAAATGATGATACAAACTTACACACAGCATCTGTTAGTATGCTTCAAACCTTACCTCAAGGAGAAATAAATAATTCTGTTTACATGCCATCCTGTCCATATCATACACTGAGAAAAGCAGCTAATTTTTCTGGCAATTTTCATAATCCACTAAGAGATTAATTAACTAGAAGTGAGAAAATAATTGATTTTTTTTTGTTTCAGTGGCAAAAAGGGAGAAAAAAGTTTGGTTGTAATAGAAATAAAACCATTTTAGTTATTTTTATCAGTAATTTTTTTTTAACCTCAGAAAAATAAAAAAGAAAGATGTTCTCTTTTGAAACTGGCAATAAGTGACAGAGAAAAGAAGATCCACGTTTATAATGTCTATAACTTCTGCACTATTTTTATGATTAGCTAATTCACTTATGGGGAGACATAAGTTCAGATTTTCCTCTGCAAAAAGTGAATGAGGTCCTGTGTCCAGGAAAGTTTTCCATTTCCTTCTGTGGCTCATGGAGTAGTTAGGATGGAATTCAATTTCCCATGATGTTTCAGTGATTTTACCCTTTAGAGTCACTGCAACGCATGGCAGTAGTCCACAGAAGGAGACACAGGGCAACAAAACTCTCTGTCCTCTGAACTATGGCACTGGCATTGATAGGATGTAGCAGGAGAAAATAACTTGAGAAAAGTATTCTGCAGCCAGAGTTAAACCCTGAGTTTGGCCTTTGAGACTCAGGCTGGTGAAGCTACAATGCTCTTGGCTAAATAAACCTGTCTACGTTGGCAGGGCGTGTGAATGCAGCCCTTCGTTTGCTCAGCTCTTATTACAAGTGAATAGAAATTAAATATTTCTGAATTACTGAGTCAGTTTATCTCAGGAGGACTGGAGTTTCACCGTTTTCCTTTTGGCTGCTTCTGCTGGGTTAAACTGTGTAATTTTGGTGTCTGTGAGAAGCATTTGTCCACACACACACACACACACATGCACACACACATAACTACCATGCTGTTACATCTATACCATTAATGCAATACAATCTAAATTTGTGAAGAAGAATATAAGAAATATTTTAAGTCGTATGCCTTATGTATTTCTGTTGTTTGAGATTTGTAGGCACAAAATGAGACCACAGCCTTCCCAGCCTCCAATTCTGCTTGTCAAAAGAATTACACACAGACACTGAGTTCATGTACATACATAAGCACTGCAAGAAGAGGATAAGTTCACCTGAATGGAAAGTGCCATTTAGTTCTGGAATTGTATCCTACATTGAACATTTTGACTCAAATTCCAGAATTTAAAAGTTAACGGTATGAGTGGGTCAGGTCAGCATTTACTTCAGGAATATAAGCAATTTCAAGCCATGGGATCCATGCAGCAGAAATCAATGACTCTCTAGAGAGTAATATAGCTGTTCTTTTCAGGAAAATCCAGTATATTTTGGGAAACTTATATCTGATATGTTCATCAGAGCAAAAATGCTCCATTTCAATGCAAATTTATGACATCAAAGTATGTTTTTCTATATTATGTATCATATCCATACTGTTTAATGACAGAAATCTCTGAATAGCACATTTGAAAATCTACTTTTAAATATTACATTTTCAGGTTTATATATTATGTTTGTGCATATAAAATTTGGCACTTACAAGCTAATCAAGGATCTTGACACAAAGAATTTAATAGACTTTGGGGAAAATTTTGAATAAATATCTCTTACACGAGTCCTACAACGGATATGAACTCGATTCATGCACCTAATTTTCACAAGAATCATTTGGATTCTAACAAATTAACCTTTAAAATGGCATGCTAAATGTACAGGCAATAATTTTATTTATTTTTCTGCAATAGTTGTAAAAACAGTTTGCAGGAAAATTCTAGATGTTTTATGTAGGTAAGTCATTTAGCAATGATCTGAGCACAAACAGCAACTTGTATTTTACATTCCAGTTTCTGTGCTTTTCCAATTGCTTCTAACTCTTCACTTTTTAACCTGAAAAACTTTCTTAAAACTTGAATTTCTGGAAAGAGGTGGATAGGTAAGGTCATAGCTTTTATGCCGACTGTAACTTCTTACAGTGCTCCAGTTATATTCCCAAATCATGCCTGGCTTTTCAAGTCTTTTCACATTGCCAGAATCATGTCAAGGGAATTTTTCTGGGAGCAGATACATGCAGCTGTGCATAAGCTTTACTTATGGCCTGACCCAGCTCAGGAGGAGAATCTGCGTGGAGTGTCCGTAGGGAGCCCAGGTTATGTAGTTGGCAACTTGCCCTCTGTCTTGAGAGTTTTTGAGTTCCATTCTTGGCAAAAAACCTTGCATAACCACTGTCATCAGATGAAAACACCACAGACACAACCTTGTCCTGTCCCCCAGTGCTGTGAGAATCAGATTTCTTGGTTGCTCAGTACTCATAGGCAAAAAGCCTGTAAATATATGTCTTGTTATAGTTCAGTTGTCCAAACTAAACAGCCTTCAAAATTTGTCTTAGGATTTTTTAAAAAGGGAGGAAATACTGTGATGTTCATGTTGTTCGTTATTTAAATATCAAACTGTGTTTATATTCTCTAAATGAGAGAAGCTGAGAAGACAGGATGATGTGTGTGGTGTTGCTGAAATTGTATTGTTCCCTTCCCACTTTCCCTCCCTCTTATACACAAGTATTGGAGCTGGTGCCAATTTTGTAATTTCAAAAGTTTCAAAATTGGAACTAATTTGTATTTCTCAGAATGTTAAATAGTATTGAAAAAGCACACACTGGAGAGCCAAAAAGTCATTGAGGATGGGGAGGCAGAACACAGTATGAGACTTAGAAACAAACTGTAGAAATCATCCCTTTCCAGGTGGAAGTGGCCAGATTTCCAGTACTTTTTACATGGGGGACTTTGACAGGGTGTCACCTCCACTATTCAGAGTGCCTTGTGCTGTCATTCGGGAGGTGACACGAGTTACACTATTAGCAGGGCCTCGGAGTGACTGAGGCATTGTGGTAATGGGTATAGATCCCAGCTGCAGTCAGGATCAAATGGAAGATAAATGGGCTTCTGTTATGCTTAGCCCATTTTCCAGGAAGCACACTCCACTCAAGTTTGACGTGCACTTTGATGAGAGGGAGGTTTTGTTTCTTCTTCACAATATGCTGGTACATACCATATGTCTGTCTCAGACTCCCAGGGAGANGTGTCCCAAGGGGGATTTGCAATGTGCTAGCTTTGTTCCTTCTGAAGGACTAGCAAAGTACTGTCTTCTATAAAAATGTTGTTGTGGGCACAAATAAATAGAAAAATGCAGTATTAACATTGAATAACTTGTAGAAAAAAAAAAATCTATTACTTCTTAGGAGGAGAGCTGACTTGTTAATTCTATATGTAAAGTTGAACAGATGATCAAAATTAGTGCCCTCTTTATCCTTACTGAGAAAATGATAAATAAAATAAATAAAAGATTCTTTTGGAACAAGAATTCTGCTTTGTCTTTTTACATTCTCTACCCATCAGAACCCTGTGCCATATTTAAATTGATTCTTCTGAATAATAGGCAACCTTTTCAACAAAGAGTACAAGTCAGCAAACCAGGTTTTGATTTTCCCACTTCAACATCTGTATAATTTAAAGATTAATGAAATAATCTATCCCAAGACTTTTACCTGAAAGAAAAGGTTTCCTAGTTTGAAAGGAAAACAAAATATTTCTGTAAATATTGAAAAATTTCTATCTATCTGCTCCAAAGCATAAGCAGAATCCCCATAGGCTGAGAAGAAGAAGGTGTCTCTTGCCTGCCATACAAATGGAAAGTTCTGTTCATAAAACAGTTATACATAATTTACATGGATGTTCCATAAAGTCTGCTTGGAAGTAACATAGAGGAAAAATTAATTAACTGCTTTTAATATTCATTATGCATTTTTTCCCTCTGAGCATGTGTTGCAGTTTTAACAGTACATTTCTAAAACTGTACAAACCCAAGGACAGCAGCTAGGTGAGGTTTGTGTATCGTTGCAGAAGGACAATAAAGGGATATTTCCCCCAGGTCAGCTCAGCTCCTGGCTTTGGGCTCACATGTGGCAGAGAGGATAAGGCAGCTGCAACCAGTTCACTCTCTGCATCCCCCCTGGTGTATGGGAAAGGAGAGCATCCCCTTGCTGCTGCTTTTAAGGAAAGAAATGTGATCACTTGTTCCTACGGGTCAAAGGAGCTCCTTCTAACCTTTCCAGAAGGGACCATTTCAAGACAGCGGTGCTAAAAAG
>VZTN01010350.1:0-49247 GCA_013400515.1 Erpornis zantholeuca
CCGCTGCGTGTCCGCCCGGAACCACGGAAGGGACCGGCCCGCCACGGGGAAGCCGCGTCCCCGGAAACCGCGCCTGGAACCTCCGTTCCGGCTCGCCACGGTCCTGCTCCGCGGCTCTTCGTATCACAGAATATCCTGAGCTGAAAAGGATCCGCAGAGATCATCTAAATCCAGCTCCTGGCCCTGCACAGTACCATCCCCAAGAGTCACAGCAAGTGCCTGAGAGCCTTATCCAGACGCTTTTTGAGCTCTGCCAGGCTTGGTGCCGTAACCACTTACCTGGGCAGCCTGTTCCAGTTCCCAACTACCCTCTGGGGAAAGAACCTCTTTCTGATATCCAACCTAAACCCACCCGCCACAACTTCAGGCCATTCCCTTGGGTCCTGTCACGGGTCACCACAGAGAAGAGATCGGTGTCTGCCCCTCTGCTTCCCCTCGTGAGGAGGGGAGACTGTGATGAGGTCTCTCCTCAGTATGTCCAGTGTATGGATGTATGCAGTGTAAATTCCGGAGGTTCTGGGAGGAGGGAGCTGCCCTGCATGTCCACACCGACGTGCAGTGCTTCAGCAATGGCTCGATCTTTCTCCAGGGAAAATAGAGCATCCCATGCCACAGCCAAGGGTGGCGAGGCTGAATGATTACAGACTCAAACCTGCTCATCTACTTTGTACAACACCTTTGTGAAGAAGCCATTAAACCCCACCAAAATGGAGCAAGTGCAAGGTGAAACATTGTGATTTAATAGCCATGACTTTATAAAAGCATCAAAACGAGTCTGAAGTCGTATGTACCATCTCCTGGAAAAATGCTGTTGTGTGGAGGGTTTTGCTGTTCCCCCCAAGTCACACTCCCAGGTTGTGCACAAACTTGTGAGCAGCGCTGTCACATCTCTCTGCAGGTCCCTTAACAGGTCACAGCCACAGGGAACAGCAAAGCAATCAGAGAAGTCACCCTCTATTTCCCATCAGAGGAAAAGGAGAGGAAGACTCATAATCAAAATATTTACAACTAATATAATAGAGAGCCAGTGGCGTGCTGCCTCCAGCATTATGGCTGAAAGAAGGATTCCATAAGATGCATCGTAATTTTTCACTTCCCCAGCTTCCAAGAACTGCATGGGGAGGGTGTGTTCTGCTCTAAGTTAGTGAGGATGGGATTTAGGGTTCATATCACTCTGCTTCAGCACTTTAAAACCCATTCATGCCTCTGGAATGTGTTGTGCACATTCCAGCTGTGATTGCTCTGTTAGCACAGAGAACATGCACCACCACAGAGCAACTCATCCTGTCTTCTGATGGGCACTATAAGATGTACTCTGGCACCCACTCTCTCAGGAACCAACCAGGTCCTCTTGGGGAGATGAGAAGCTTTAGCACTCTATTGCAGATCTACTGCAGCCTTTTTGAGGCCAGAGTCCTAGCAAAGTTGGTCTCCAAACATCCACCCTCATATTCCAAAACAATTACAGAGAGATTGAGAAAGCTTTGCAGTATCTGCTGAAGAGGGTGAGGAGCAGTGATCACTCACAGCATCCACTCACAGCAACCAAGGAGCAGTTACTGCAGGGAGGCGTTCTAGCAGTCATGGGATGTGTGGGCTGCTGGCCTGACCTAATGTCCTAAATACCTTAATTGACTTTCCATCAATTAATACCATCTCATGTGACACAGCTAGGATTCGTAGCCCAATTGTTATGGGAGTCATAGGAACAAATCTGGATAACCAGAATCAGAGATCAGCTTTATGGGTTAATTTACGAAGATTTGTCAAAATGCTCACCTGAAAAATGCAGACAAGCCATGCAGGCTAATGCATCTTGTAGAGCGGAAGAAAATGCCACAGGAGAAGAAATATTAAATACATAGATTTATTATTTTTTAAAATAAATATTTCATTAATTTCATAAAAATAAAAGTAACAGAACCCTTTTGAGACAGAAGTTGAGTTTGCCTTTGAAGCAATGGTTATTGGCAATACACTTTTAGGACAAAACCAACACTGTATAAAAAACAAAGGGTCATTTAAATAAATGACATAATAATAATAATAATACTATTGTGCTTAAAGCTATATCAATATCCACAAGGAAGAAGAAATGTTGTAGTGTGTAGAACAGGTGTAAGACGTGTTTCATAGAGCTGTTATTTTGTTAGGTACTAAAGGAAGAACATGATGCTTTTGTTCACTTAAATAAAAAATACTCCAAAGCATACCCCTGTCTGTCCTTCTGTGCAATTTTTGTCACCTTCAATAGTAGAAGCAGCCAAATGCAGCAACCACACAAAACAGGCTGTCCTGGGGAAAACAGAGAAAGGCTCTGTTAGTCAAGGCAGGCTTTCTGCTAGTCTAGTGGAACAGGCAAACCTCAGGAAACATTTAGACCAGAGCATAACTGTATGGTAATATATTGAAATTTTCTGTCTTTTATTTAAGTTTCGTATTCATGTCACTTATGGTGTAACCCAGGTCAGTGCATACAGATGCCAGAAGTGCCTGAATTTCCTCCTTCCACACACCCACGGGGATCCAGGTATCAGTTTAGAATAAAATAATAATGAAGTAAAACCTTGACTTTGGCTCAGTCCTGGATTTCAGCCATGCTCCGTGACTGCAGTTCAGCAAAGTATGTAAGAAAATATGTGCTTCCTTTCCCCACCAGTAAAATGGTGTGACTACAATGACTTTTGTACAGTACTGTGTGTGACCTGCTCAGGAGAGAACTTTTACTACATTGGCTATTTATATCTGTTTTGTAAATGAGGATGTAAATCAGGCTGTTTCAATAATCTTGATTCCTTCCCTCTAGTAGCTGTTTCCTTTCTGCTCCATATTTAAGGTCCCTCTGCCTCTCATACAAAAGCAAGTAGACTTGTACTTCCCATGGGAATGCAGCCCATACTTACATTCATGAACACGTCGTGAGCACAGCTGTCTGTGTCAGCGTCCCAGAAACATCGTGCAGCCATGCTAGACAAAGGAGCCAGACAGGGACATTACCCAGAGTTCAAGTGTAATGACCTAAGTGATCACAGATACTTCCCTTGAAACCAAACTGAGCTTTCTTTAAAGGTAATGGAATTGGGAAGTGTGCTCCTGAATCCCAAGCCTCATTCTCTACTGCAGAATTCTACCACATGCTGTAATCTGCTCTGTATGTGCTCCACCATCAAACTCATCAGCTCTCAACCCTGCCACCTCCACTGTTCAGCAGGGCTTGAAACCTCATTGCTCTGGTGCTTAAGAATCTTTGACTTCTGGCCTATGCATATCAGTGGCCAATTTAGCTTATTTGTTCTTGTCCTTCACCTCCTGCAACCTCATGGTACATACTCCCAACTTATTTATAGGGAGCTATCGTATTCCTTGGCAGATGCCATGTTATGAGACCATGACCTCTTCAAGTCTTTTCCTATCTCTACCCTCTGTTCCCTGACCATCCTGATGGACTTACACACCCAAGCCCTACCCTGAGGACAAACAACCAGACCATACAGGATAATACATACGAGACCTTGCTGCTGCCTTGTCTAAAGGCACTGACATTCCCCTTTCTCTGCTGCAAGTGTCCCACTCCCTGCCTGCCCTAGTCAGTCTCAGCTGATGGGATTCCTTTTGGGGCACAGTCCCTACATGTCTGACTGACTGTACTAAGATGGCTGAATTTCATCCTCCTGTTCCCTTAGCCCTCAGGGTTATCCTGCCTTTTTTTTTTTTTCAGTTCAGTATTCCACTTTGCCTCTGGAATACCCTGGCTACCTGTATTTTGCATTAAGGGTGTCAGTGATGGTTCAATCTTTCCTCCTGTCTGTTGCAAACTGGGAAATTTCCCCAATTGCTCTGTAAGCCTGTGTTGCTAGACTTCACATTTCTGATCAGACCACCTGAACATTGAACTGTTCACCCTGGTATGGTGCTTTTGGAGCAGTCTGCCTGCAGATGGACATTCCTGACAAAAGCCTGAGCAGCAGGTACAGATATTCCTCTCTGACCTCCAGAACAGGGAGGCAGCAGATCTGATTACAGCTCTGCTGCACTTACCTTCTGCTGGAGTACCAGGCACAATAAAGATAAGCCCAACAGATAAAGCACACAAACCTTGTGACCTGTTCCCTTTTGTCTTCTCCCTACCCACTAGTAATGGAAAGCTACAGCCCACTATTGCAGCCAAGAGGAATTCTTTTGTCTGACTGCAGGCATCTGGAGCTGACTGCAAGTGCTCAGCCCCCACATGGGAATCTAGGCTTGGTTCCCATGACAGTATTGCAGGGGCATTACAGAAACTGAAACTTCTGAAAAATGCAAATGAAGTGCTTATGGAAGCTTTCTGGCTTTAGGCAGAAGTGAGCTACCATGGCTTTTGTGTTTCAGCAGGGCCTTGGAAATCGAGGTGGGGGGGGTACCCTAATTCATCATGAATACAACATAAAATCCTCCTGCAACACTCCTCAAAAACGCTTTCCAGCATTTCAGCTTGCTAAGAACCACCATAGAGCCAGTTATCACAGGCTAATTCAATCAGCCAAAACCTAAGACCTCAAGTTGCCTCGAAAAGAGAAAAGAAAGTGATTTACACTTTACCATCTGCAAACAGATCTTTGTAGCTAAGGAAGTTGGAAGCAGCTTCCAAAGGAAAAAACCACACCCAAACCAAAACACGTGACAGAAATACAATCAGAAGATGCAGAACTTACTTCACTCCTTCTCCTCTCTGCTCTCCAATGACAACCTGCACCACCATCTTGTACCTGTCAAATCCCTCCTCTGAAGAGGGAAAAAAATAATAGTGAGAGCAATATATTTTTTTTAAAGTATCAGCCCAAAACAGGACCCTAAAAGCTAAAGATTTCTGACTACAAAGCAAGTGGCCTGTAGTAGCCTATGCAAGTAGCCAAGTGGACAGACTGCCTTGCAAGGCTTCATTTTCCTACTATGGAGTACCATGGTTTTACTGGATTTGAAGAGTGAACAGGGTAGTTGGCATCCATCAAAAGGTGCATCTAAGGGACAAGACATGCCTGAGCAGCCACATTGTATGCCAGCACTCTGCTTTGACAACTTGCAAGAACTGGCCACATGGAAAGAACATAAATAAGGCTGCTGGTGGACAAAATGCAATTTGAACAAAACTCTTATTTTAGAACTGTTTTGATGCAAAAGCATTGTGAGATTCTTCTGCCACACAGGTGTTTCCTTTGCTTCTGATTGGGATAAAAGGCCACATAATAGCTGTGCTATGTGTCTGCAGAGATGTGCTATTGTTTCACAATAGCAAAGAAGTACCTCTGGGGCACAGGCCAGAACCACTCAGGCAATGGCAATGTTCCAGAAGCCAAATCAGAACAAGAATATTTAAAATCAAATATAGAACCCAATGCCTGTCTTTAACAAAGCAGTGTCCCGGGACGACTCCAGCACCCTGTTTCCACTGGAGGATTGAATACAGCACGCTGGCTCTGTTAACATGCACCATGTCAATGCTTATCAGAGATGCCAGCTGATAGAGCGACCACCCCAGGCCAGCCACGCTTCAGGCTGCTGCCATTGGTTACACATTACTGAAGCCAAGCCCTGTGCAGATGAGCTTGGCATCAACATGTGCAGGGACTACAGCTGCTGCTGGCTTTAAAGCAGATGTGTAATTCTGGAAGAAGCACAAATCCACGGCTCCGGCCGCAGGTGACCCTGTGGCTGTGCCACCATGTCAGGCCAGCCCAGCAGATGGAGCACCAGCTTGTCCCCAGGAGGAAGGGGAAAAAAAATGTCCACGCCAGCACACACATCCACGTACTTGGTCCAGCACGGAACTCAGGAAACACCTGCTGGTGCCTGCACTTTTCTTCTTGAACTCAAAAATGTTGGAGGGCATCCTGTGCAGCAGCACAACTTTTTTCCAGTACTGTAAGGCTGTAGCCACACCCCTCCTTGGCTGACTGCTCCACTCTCCCCATTCCTTTTGCTCCCTGAGCCTTCTTCTGATCTCCACTGCTATTCCAGCTCTGATCGGACTTGCAGCAGACAAAGAGCAGGAATGTTTCTGTTTATGGAAGCAAGAAGCAATGAAGCATCACTCCTTTCTTTTCTGTAATGCCGCTTCTTTCCCCCTGCAGCCTCTCCAAGGCTGGCATCACACACCTGCCAAGCTATATGAAAACAAATCTTGTCTGCGTGAATAGGTCTCCAGTTCTGCAGGCAAGGAATGTACATATTGTTTCATAACAGTAGACTCGAGTCAGTCAACAGGGAAGGAATGAGTTTCAAGAAGAGAGGAAAAAACGGATCTTGTCAAAAGGGAGGGGACATGGCAAGAAAAGAAATTACTTCCCCAGCAAACCTCCTTACCTTTCAGTCTGTCTTTTATTGTCTCTGATAAAGTCTTTGTAAGCTCAGGCATTTCTTCTGGGATGTACTGTACATTGGCTAGCTTCTCCTTCAGTATCGCACGGATGCATTCTTTTACTGCGGACGACTTAAATCTATCATGGCCAAAAAAAAAAAAGAAAAAAAAAGTGCAACAGAAAACCCAGAAGTTCCCACAATGTGTAGAAACATACACAACCTCACCTGGGAAAATGTAGCTTTCACATATTAGAGAAAAATGACAGATGACAAGCCGCGGGGAAAAAAAGCTCTGCTAAAGTGGAGGGAGATATTTCCAAAAGCCAAACACCTATAAACAGGGGTGAAACCAGCCCCCTGGAAGTTGCCCCTCCAGCAGCATCCCCCACTTGAGCGGGTGTCAAAGCTGGTCCGGGAACTCAGTGCCCTCCACTCNGCCCCCGCCGCGTCACCGCTGCACCGCCCCGGGGGTGCCGGCCCGCACTCTGCGTACGGAGTACTGCTTTGTGTATTTCGTCGTTTATATTTTATGTTTCTACAGTCCGCGTTATTGTTTTGTTTAAAAAAAAAAAAATTGACAATTTTTGCAATAAAAAAACTAGTACAATGAAGTAAATAAATGGTGAAAAATTGCTGTAATAATTGCAAGTTATTTTAATAATTGCAATAATTGCAACATTTTACAGTGGCTTGTAGAAGACAGTGAGGTGCTGGAGCGAGTCCAGAGAAGGGCGGTGGAGCTGGAGCACGCGTCCTGTGAGGAGCAGCTGAGGGAGCTGGCGTTGTTTAGTGTGGAGGGAAGGAGGCTTGGGGGCACCTTATCCCTCTCTACAGCTCCCAGAAAGGAGGGGGTAGCCAGGTGGGGATCAACCCCTTCTCCCAAACAACCAGCAACAGGATGAGAGGGCACAGCTGTTCCAGGGGAGGTTTAGTTTGGACGTTAGGAGGAATTTCTTCACAGAAAAGGTGATTANACAGAAAACCCAGAAGTTCCCACAATGTGTAGAAACATACACAACCTCACCTGGGAAAATGTAGCTTTCACATATTAGAGAAAAATGACAGATGACAAGCCGCGGGGAAAAAAAGCTCTGCTAAAGTGGAGGGAGATATTTCCAAAAGCCAAACACCTATAAACAGGGGTGAAACCAGCCCCCTGGAAGTTGCCCCTCCAGCAGCATCCCCCACTTGAGCGGGTGTCAAAGCTGGTCCGGGAACTCAGTGCCCTCCACTCCCCAAACTCTCGGTTCCCCCCATTCCCAACGCCCTCCCCACCGCCTCACGCCAGCCCCTCATGCCCAGGGACGCCATCGCCGCCATTCTCACCGCAGCTCCCGGGCCCAAACCGTCCCAATCCAATGCCCCCCATCACGCCAGCCCGCATCCCCCCCTGCCTCCCCCGGGGCCTCACCGGTGCTGGAGGCCGGGCCGCAGGCTGTACGTGTTCTCGGCGCCTTCGTCCGGGCCCAGCTCGCCCATGGCCCCGCAGGCCCCGGCGTTGGTTACCGGGACAACCGCAGCCGCTTCCGCCGCTTCCGCCGCCCNGACAATTTTTGCAATAAAAAAACTAGTACAATGAAGTAAATAAATGGTGAAAAATTGCTGTAATAATTGCAAGTTATTTTAATAATTGCAATAATTGCAACATTTTACAGTGGCTTGTAGAAGACAGTGAGGTGCTGGAGCGAGTCCAGAGAAGGGCGGTGGAGCTGGAGCACGCGTCCTGTGAGGAGCAGCTGAGGGAGCTGGCGTTGTTTAGTGTGGAGGGAAGGAGGCTTGGGGGCACCTTATCCCTCTCTACAGCTCCCAGAAAGGAGGGGGTAGCCAGGTGGGGATCAACCCCTTCTCCCAAACAACCAGCAACAGGATGAGAGGGCACAGCTGTTCCAGGGGAGGTTTAGTTTGGACGTTAGGAGGAATTTCTTCACAGAAAAGGTGATTAACATAGGAATGGACTGCCCAGGAAGGTGGTGGAGTCACGGTCCCTGGAGGTGGTTAAGGAAAGATTGTAGGTGGCACTTAGTTGTATGCTGTACTTATCACGGCAGTGTTCAGCCATAGGTTGGATGTGGTCTCAGAGGTCTTCCCCAACCTAATTGATTCTGTGATTCTGTAACTAAAGGGTTTGAAGAGGTTGCTGCCTGGAGTGTGGCTGGAGATGTGATGGGGGAGAGTGGCGTAAGACAGCCTGACCTCACTTAGTGCTTTCCCAGTGCCCCCCTCCTGCTCCAAACCAGCCAGCAGCCACAGCCCCTGCACTGAGCCTTGCCCAGGGCTCGGAGGGCTCCCTTCCTGCCTCTGGACCCACATCCCAGACATCAGGGAAGAGATCCCAGCCTTGCTCCTTTCCTCCAGGAACTTCTTCAATCCTCCAGAAAGGCCTAAAATTCTTGCTCTCCAATAGCCTACCCCTTGTGCTTTTTCCCGTGCCCGTAGCTGCTGTGTCCCTCAGGGAAGGCTGCATGTGCTGCAGCCCCTGCAGAGAAGCTGACAATTTGTTTCCTCTGCAGTTTATCTCGAAGCAGCGATCTCTGCAATCGATTGTGCTTCCCACGTGCAGCGGATGACTCGGCTGAGAAAGGTCCCTGTGTGCCTCACCCAGCTCCGAATGGAAACAGTGTGAAGGCAGAGCCAGTGCTGCTGCGGAGTGCCCTGCTGCCAGGGACGAGAGGCTGGCAGGGCCATGAACTGTGACAGGGCCAGGGGTGCCTGGAGGTGCCCCTCGGGTGCAGGGGGTGTGAAGTTGCACCAGGAGGAAAGGGTTACTGCTGCTGGAGTTTTGCTTGGGATGCACAGGCATATCCCAACCTGCTCTGAGGATGGATGGGTTGCTGAGAACCTGAGCAGCAGCAGCTCCTGATTTCCACAGACTTTACCAGCACTTCATGCTAGAGATGGAACATCAGAGTCCTTAGTACCACTGGGCTGGGCATCAGCTCTGCCCACCAGCAGGAACGTTCACTGACATGCTGAATGGCACTCACTGCCATTGGCCCCGTGCCTTACCCATGTGGCACCTTCCCATCATAGTGCCATTGCTCTGCCCGGGCCCTGCAGGTGTTCTGCTTGTTAAAGGAACAGTTTTGTGCCTCTGTTCCATCCCTCTGCTTACTCACTGCTTACCACTGTTTACTCACACACACAGGACGCTGCCTGTCCCCACAGGGTCGGGTGTTGCTGCTCATGCAAATCAACTTCATAATTTCTGAGAAGTATCTGAAAGACCTCAACACTCCCTGTGTTTATTTGCAAACACGATTAACCATTTCCTCTTCTCACCCCAGCCACTTACCTCCTGCCTAGGTCAGACCCACAGATGTGAATTCAGTTAAACCGTTGGCGGAAGGATCTTTGGAACGTGTGGATTTCTCTTCCTCAGGATTTTTTTGTGTCAGTTTGTGTTTCCTCTTTCACTTGGGAAGCTGTGCTTCCCCTGGACTTCAAGGTCATTCAGCTCTGGACTTCAGTCAGCTCCATCAGAGATGTTTGATCGCAGCTTTCTTTTTCTTCTTCCAATTTTTCAGTGTCCCTTAAATACCCCAGATGCTTTTAAGCCATTTTGGGACTCACCCTCAAACCCTTTGCTCAGGTGAGTGCTCTGTGTGCCCCAACAATGATGGCTGCAGAAGACAAGGTCCTCCCCTGGGTCACAGCTGTGTTGATGGAACTCACCAGCTTATGGTCAGAGAAAAACCATTACATTTGTGCTCCAATGAAGTGGTGTGACATGTGCTTGCTGAAGTTGCTCTTAAAGAACAAACTGTCTTCTCACTTATTTCTGCTTATCCTTTCTTTTTTAGATTTTGTTTTTGTTATTTGGTGGCCAAATAGAAAAGGACTGTCCCATGCAATTTGCCATGCTTCAGCTCACAGAAAGAATTTTAATTTTTTTAAGCATCAAAGGACGTTTTTATGACCCTATCAGCAAACCCCAAGGTGTACCACCCACCCCACTAGGCTGGAGGGGATTTACCAGCACAAGCAGGGAGCTGCATCATGGTTGGAGCCAGGCTGTTTTCCTTGGTGCTGGAGAACCTGGTGGAGGAGCCAGGGTGAGCTGTGCTGGTCTGGCAGGGTGCAGGCAGGGTGCAAAACCTGCCTGAAGCCCTGGGGGCTGCTGTGGGGCTGGGGCCAGGCTCCTCTGCAATGCCAACACCTGAGGCATATGCTGGGCTGGCACTGCTGCTCACCTCACTTTCCTCCACAGCAGCTTCCGAGCAGCTTTATCTTTTCTTTCATTCTTTTCATCCCTTTTTTTTTTTTTTTTTCAGAAAAAAGAGCATCTTGCTGTTGTTGGTTTCTTGTGGACACGGCAGCCTCCCCGCCCTGAGTGCCAGTTTATACCCATATCAAGCATGCACTGGAAAGTTTGAGCAATTTGTGCTATGATTCTAATCAGAGCCCTCTGCTGCTGCTGCCACATGGGGTGGGGAGGATGAGCCAGTTTTTCCTGCCAATCCCTGGCTCACTGAGTTGTGGTCTTGGTGGTGATCCCCATCACATCTTCCACTTCTAGAAACCAAAACATGTGGCAAGTGCCAAACAAGCTTTCCCACACCTGGCCCAAGTGCCTGGTGTCACCATCTGGGGACATAAAGCCTCAAGGTGGAAAAGCCTCCCTGCTGTGAGCTTCCTGGTTTTCTGGAATTCAGTTCAGTTTAGTTTAGACAGAGCTTTTTCAGTGGGAATGACGGAAATTATGAAGGAAGAGGTGATGTCCAAGTCAAAACCCATCTGCATCCTTGCACATGGTGGAGGGCACTCCCTTTGCTGCCCATCCAGGCAGCATGATGGCCTCTGGCTAGGTGGCATAGAGAGGTGACAAGTGCCTCTTGGGCACAGTGCCCAGCCTTGCTCTGCATCTCAAGCAGTGCCAACAGCTCATGAGAAAGGAGTGATGCTGCAATGCCAGCAGGAGACTGGAAAAGGGGACCAAGACAGGCTGGACTGAGCCACCCTCCAGGGTGAGCCCTGTCTGCCCCAGCTCAAAACCCCCTCACTTGGTCATCCCAGTCATGGTGGTATTGGGTTAATGGCTGGACTTGATAATCTCAGAGGTCTTTTCCAATCTCAGTGATTTTATGATTTCATGATTCTTTGGAATTAGGGGTGGGTGCCCCAGCCCACTCGTCTGCCAGGGACCCATTTGAAAGTGAGAGGTGAGCAAGCCCCAGCCCCACAGCTTGCTTCTGAAAGCTCGGAAAAATAATGAAGTCATCATTAGAATCACATCCTTCTCCGTAGTTATTAGTTTTCCCCTTACACTTTCCAAAATTGTGGGGCACCGAGACTGTGTTCTAGAGAAGCAGAGGAGTGTGCTTTC
The DNA here is from genome assembly GCA_013400515.1 of Erpornis zantholeuca. Taxonomy (NCBI): domain Eukaryota; kingdom Metazoa; phylum Chordata; class Aves; order Passeriformes; family Timaliidae; genus Erpornis; species Erpornis zantholeuca. The sequence continues at coordinate 11,660 of VZTN01010350.1, forward strand.
ACTGCTGGTTATTTCCTATGCCAATATTAGTCAGTGAGGTGAGCAGGGAGCATGGATTACAAAAAATGACAGAAGTCTTCTGTCACCCCAATGACAGCACCCTGGTGCTGGGCACCTACCATTGCTCTCTGCAAGTCTGCAAAAAAACACACCTAAGGAGGCAAAACTCCTCCCCCCTCCCCCCTTCTCCCATCCCATCCTGGTGCCTGCCATTGGAGCAGCCTACCAATCGATGCCCCATGGGTGCTCAGACCCTATCTACCCAGTGCCACATGTCCCACGACCCCACTGCCTTGGGCACCCAGTGGGAGCACCTGTGGATGCTTGGGAACCCAAGACAGATTTTACTTATGCGGAGCTGAGGACATGTCCCTTGTGGTCCCTGCCTCCTCCATCCCTGGAAGCTTTCCCCAAAAAGAGTGCAGGCTCAGAGGTGCTTGTCTCTGCTACTTGGCAGCTAGGTACCTGCATGGGAACATGCTAGGAGCGCTCAGGGAGGGCAAGGGGCCAGGTCTGGCTCAGCTGATCCTTGCCTTCGTGGGGAGGAAGCTGGGGGTGGGAGGCAGCCCGGGTTTCCCTCTCGGGCAGAGATGGGCACGTTTCATTTCCACCCGGCCCTTGCTGTGTACGACAGAGAACAAGCTGCCGCTGTGGGGGAGGAAACACGGAGAGAGCGGGGAGCGGCACAGCACACACAGCACAGCACCTCCTGCTTGCCTGGGCAGGGGACAGACCGGCTCACCATGGCTCCAGGTGCCCTGAAGAAGACATGGGGCAGCGTGGAGGTGGCCCTGGCTGACCTCTGTGCCATCCTGCTCTGCTGTGGGCCCATGCTGACCTGCTGCCGTCGCGGTAGGTACAGGAGTGTGGTGTGCTCCCTGGCATGGCCATGTCGTTTGCAGGGGGTGGAAAATGTCTAAGGGCTGGGAGCTTTGTAGTTAAAAAGTAGCTCTGGTATCAAGAAGGCAGAAAACCCAAAGCTTTTGGGTATGCGCAGCTGAAGCAAAGGACTTGGGGATTCTTGGGGTAGAAACAGGATTGAAGGATGAAGAAGGGGACAGGTCCCAAGCCCACAGTGCTGACACCAGAGCGATGTTGTGGCACAGTGATGGTGATTGGAGTTTGGTGTTGAGCTTACGGGCTTGCCGGTGGGGTCTGGGCTTTTCTCTCTGGCTCTCATAGCTTCAGTCTGCACCCTTGGGTTGCAACTCCTGGTTCGGACTTGATCCTGAGGGAGCCAGGGTCCTTGCTCTAGGTGAAATTTGGGAGAGGAGGAGTGGTTGAGGGGAAGGTGTGAGTCTGGGCAGAGTAAGTGAGAGCCTCGGTGAAGCTGTGTCTTCCCTTCCTTCCAGACCACTGTTTCTTTGATGGATTCATGTATTTTTTGCCCGGAGGGTGGGCAGAGGGCTGGGTGTCCCTTAGAGCAGATGTTACCTCTGGAGCTGGGAAGGTACAGGAAAGCCTGTAAACCCACCATCTGCTTTCAGAAGTCCTCCAAACACTTAATTCATTGTTGGCAGCGCCACTAGTAGGAAACAAATCCCTGAATGTGCCAAGTATTTCCTGTTAAACAGAAGAAATCCAAAATACGGCAAAAATTGCATCTCTTGGTGTGGACACTGCCACAGCCAGTGCTGTCTGTGGTAACTGGGGCACTTCTCTCTCTCCCTCCTCCTGTTTGGTCTTGTCCCTCATTTCTCAGCCCAGTTTTCCATCTGATCTTGTATTTATTCATGGAATTTCCAGGTTCTTTTTCTGGTTGGTGATGCTGAGGTTATGGTCCTATGGCCTCAGGCCAGAGTTGGAGGGATGGGAGGGACTTTCTGACTCTGCCTGCAAGCCCTGGGGCTGCTTTTGGTGGTGATTTGTGAAAAGGGAAGGTAAATTTCCTCAGACAGGGACTTTTCAAAGCCCTGGTGGCTTTTTTGGGTGACCCAGGAGAAAAATGCTTCTTTCCACTTTTCATTCCTCTGAACAGAAATGAATTCAATAGCTGCCATGTTCTGCTGTGTGGGACTGCCTGAAGGAGGACACCGTGTGGCTAGCCTGTGTTTGCAGCATCCCCATTATGCAGGATGGATGAACTCACTGGGATAATGGGTAGGGAAGTTAGGTGAAGCAGCAGGGCTGGTGCTGAAGCAGAGGAGCCTGTGGCTGTGGCTGACTGGATTCTGTGTTGGGAACAGCCTAGCAAGCCCTGCTGGGACTCCAGGTCCTGGCTGCCCATGTACACATAAGGAGGGGACAGGCTCCTGGAAAGGGATGGCGCTGTAAGCTCCAGGCTGTTCTGGCCTGTCAGGTGGTCTCAGGCTGGAGATGACAAATAATGTTCCATGGGCCACCCCTGCCTGCTCTGAGCTCCCAGCATGGTGCAGTGGGGAGAGCCAGAGCATCCCAGCAGGCAGCCAAGCGTGTGATGGGCTGCACCACAGGGCACTGCCCCAACCTGGGACTCTGTCTGTCTGCTCACTTTCAGAGTCAGCCTCCACTGTAGAGAGCATGACTCAGACATTAAAATACAGCATAAGTTTAGAAACAATACAACCCCCAGAGTCTGTTTTCTCCAGTACAGGTGTTCAGTGTTAATTTTAGGTAGCCCAGAGCGCAATTTGTCTGCCGAAACCATTTCACAGTACAGTTACTACCTCTGAGAGTGCCTCTCCAGCAGGTACACATTTGGAATGAGAGAAACATGGGCTGATGTACCTGTCCATGTCCCAGAGTGATGATGTGGACTGGGCTTGCACCCCTGGCTCCTGCACGGGGGTATGGTTGTTTCCGAGACCTGTGCCTGCTGTAAGCATGTCTGATTCTTGTTTCCTCTCTCCCAAATAGTGACCATCTTCCCAGCAGTGTTAACTCTCCCTGAAGGTGACAAAGCCACCTTCTTCTGCAATATCTCCATGGAGAATGGCTCTGGTTCAGAGTACAGCCTCAATTGGTACAAGGAGTCCAACCACAGCCAAGGCCAAAAAACTGCTGAGATCAGTCGAAACAAGCCCATGACGGAGACAGAGAAGTACCGGCTCATCAACCATGCTCCTGTCTTTGAGATTGAGATCTTGAACCTCCACCACAATGACTCAGGCTCCTACTACTGTGGATTGATCACCATCTTTGAGCCCAACAAAGTGATGGAAAGCAGCCGGTCCCAGCTGATGGTCACAGGTCAGCCTGGGGGGCTGAGCTGGTGGAGACAGGTCCCAAGCCCATTGTAGCTCCAGGGCTTAAGGCAGGCAGTATGTTGGCAGAGGACCTGACATGGGTCAGGAGAGCACAGCCCTACCGTCCCCTCTCCTTTGTAGGAGAAGGATGATGGGGCTGTGGTAGTGTGCCTGGCACTGAGCCCTTTCCGAGGACAGCCCCCATGTTCCCCTGCTGCCTTTCACGAGGACCAAAGGGGCCATTTTACTCTCCTGACCTGCTGTTTTGTTCCCCCTTTTTTGAATGGCTATTGCAGCAGTGCCGCAGATGAATGCCACTGACGAGCCGGAGATGGAGGAAGGCACCCCCTCAGAGCACATCAAGGCCATGCTCCTGGGCATCCTGCTGCTGGCTGGAGTGGTTGTGCTGCTGATCTTTGGCTACCTCACCTTCACATACAGGAGAGGAGGTATGGTCCCCCTGAAGGCCATGCAAACCCAGTTTGGGGACTTGGCCTCAGTCAGATGTCTGCAGCTGCCTGGGGTGCGTGGACTGGTTCAAGGTGCAAATCTCAGTTGTGACATATCCCTGTGGGACAGGTATTTCTATGCCTGGGGCAGAAGGGTGCTTTGAGTCCTGCTTGCCCTTTATAGAGCCCCCAGACCACGTGTAGTGGCTCTACACCACTCATTAGTGTGGTGCCTTAATGCTGCATTTGAATCCCTCCCATGCACCTTGCCCAGGTACCTTTGGAGCACCTCACCCTGCTGCAGTAAGGGCATCACCTCAGCCATGCCACAGGCACCCAGGGGCTCTCAGAGAATTCCCCTGCACTCCACTAATCCAAATTAAACCCTAGACTATGAGCTGGTGTCTCACTTGTCCTTGTAATGCTCAGGGTGTTGGATTCTGAGTGGACAAGGAGGAAGCATGGTGAAAGGATTGTGGCATCCAGTGGTCTTTGGGACAAGGGTGGGGCTGGGCCAGCTTACATGGCACAAAAACCTCCTCTAACCAAGTGTGTTACTTTGCAGATGTGCAGAAACCATCGAATGAAAACATGCCAGTGGTGAGTTTTCCGCCTCTGTTGCCCTGCTGTGCTGCAGGAGAGCACCTCAGCATCGCTGGGGTGAGCAGGGTGCTGGCCTCCCTTTATCAGCTCTTCACAAGCATCTCACTTTTGTCTTTTCTATTGCTGCTTGATCTTTCCCGCACAGCTACAACTGCTTTTCTGCACCTGCAGCAGCACAGCCCCATCACAAAATCAAAATAAAACTACCCAAGGGGTAGATGGGACTCTACTTCAACTCTTCTTCAAAGCTGGCTTATTTTTGACAGTGGACTGTGTTGCTGTAGAAAATGGGAGGAAGTTTCCCTCTAATCTATCAAGCTAAAATTTATTTTGCTGCAGCTGGTGCCTGTTTTCTTCTCCTTTTAGCCAGGCACCTGCAGGAGGGATCTGTCTCCATCTTCTCTCCAACCCCATTCATTACGTAGCTGAAGGCAGTGAGTGGGTTGCCTTTCGCTCTCTCCTCTCTGGGCTGAGAGAACTCAGCCCTAGGCTCTTCTCCTGCACACGATGCCACTTTGAAGCCCAATGGAGAGCTGGGAAAAGGGCTCCTAACACAGCCCTGCCTTCCATGGCTGTGCAGGCAGAGAGCCCAGCCTGCCTGCAGAGGCAGAGGCAGAGAGCTGAGAGCCCAAGGCTCATGATGTTCTTCTGTACATGTTCTATCCCAGGTCTGTTCATCTTTCTGTTGTGTATCACTCTCACCCTCCTGGGATGCTTCGGAGATGGTTTTGGCACTTGCTGTAAGAAGGGGCTTGTGCTGGGGATGATGGGTGCCGGATGTTGAACGATGGGGTTACCTTGCAGAAGGAAGAGAAGCCCCCCGTGGTGTCCGTATCCACTGTGGACTATGGTGTGCTGGAGTTTCAGAGGGACCAGTGCACCCCGGTGCCCCCTGAGACCCGGTTGGTTGAGCAGACTGAATACGCCATCATCATCTTTCCAGAGGAGAAACCCGTCACACCAGAGCGGAGCAAGAAACACCTGGATGAGAGGACTTGACAGCTGTCCTCACAGCCCTGCTGAGGGTCAGGGTCCCTCCTCACCAGGGTGTGGGCATGAACAGGCTGCCCCAGTCCCCCACTCTGGGAAAAATCCAGTGTATCAGGACTGAAGCAACAGAGATGCTGCTGCTGGAGTTGATATTGGACAGTCCTGGCCACAGTGTTATTGTGGCCAGGGAGCATGGGCCAGGGCAGATCAGTGATGCCAACAAGTGTGCCCCAAAGGTGATTTACATTATGCCTTAGTTTTCTACCTCTACCCCGTGCTCTCTGGAGTGGCCGCACTGCTTCCCTGCCCCAGGTCTGAACCAAATATCAAAGCATGACTATTGAAGAAAATGCTGGAGGTCAGAGCTGGAGTGAATCCTGTGAGATGCTGCTCATGGGAACCCAGGGCAGTGGGCTTCTCCTTGCTTGGAGCAGAGGCTGCCTTATGTACCACTATTCAGAAATCCCTGGGAAGCAGGAAGCTGGTCTTCTGCCTGTCTCCAGGCATTTTCCTCCTCTGCAAGAGGGGTGATCTACCCCTGTGTCCCTCCCTCCCCAAGCGGGTGTCAGATCTGGCCATGAATAAAGAGTTTTGCATCCGAGGAGTTTGTTGACTCGTGATGGCAAGTGCGTGGGAAGGCAATTAACGGCTCTTGCAGTGCAGGGGAGAGCTGGGAGGTGGCAGCATCTGTTGTGGTTCCCCAGCCTCTCTGTGTCATATGTAAGCTGCTCTTCCACAAAGCTGTTCTTAAGAATTTAGAGAGGTCGATGCTCGTTTTCTCCCTGCCCCTGTCTGAGCTGGTCACTCAGGCGTGGCTGCAAACCAGCACCCCCTTAATCAAGCTTGTCTCGGGGCACTCACCCAGTCCATGGGGATGAGCATCCCTGCTGTGCCAGGGGTCTGGCTGCCATCAGCCAGGGCAAAGCTCACAGCGTGGTGCTCAGTGCAGCTTTTTGGCTTCAAACTTCCACTTTCTCTCTTGTGCTGCCTGCCAGAAACCAGAACGGAAAGAAGTGACAGCTGCTTGAGAGAGGAGAAACCCCAGTAAGGAGTGGCTTTGGAGGCAGCAGAGACTTGCCAGGACAGTGTGAAACTCAGTGAAAACTGAGAAGAGTCACTTGCATCTCACACTTTGGCAGCACTGTCAGCAGGTTTCTTCCTCCCTTACCCCCAGTAAAACCAGCGCAGCCTTGCGGGAGCTAACCTGGGTGCTGGGGGAAGGGGTGAGGCAAGCCAGGCACCATGTCTTGTACTCTGTGGGGACTGGAAAGTCCATGAGAAACTTCCAGAGGGGACTAGGTGGGATAAATATCCATTTCGGATAGCTTACACCCTTCTTCAAGGTAGGGTAGTGGATGTGATGCCCCCTTGGGTCGCCAGAACTGCTGAAGGCTCCCAGTAGCCTCCACAGGCAGTGCTGTAACCCCCATGACGTTCACTCACACCACTTCACTTTTCAGCCTATTGGGCTTTTTGCCAGCAGCAGCCCTGCTCCTTGCCCCAGCAGCTCTGTCAGAGACCTGCTGTGGCCAGCAGGGCCCAGAAAACTGAGGCAGGAGGCAGCTGCAGCAGGAAAGAAGTGGGAGCTCAGTCAGCAGTTTTGAATTTGGTTTTCCCGTCAGACACGACACTGACATCGTCAAGAGGGTGGACCCTGCTTCATATTTTCCATTCTACCTCTCAGGCAGCAGAGGTGCCGGATCTTCAGCACTTCCTGCACCCCCTGGCTGCAGCTATGACTCCTCCAGGAGCTGCTGGGGCTGAGTCCTTTCCTCTCTGGTTGGATGGTGGTCTGCAGCTGACCAGAGGCTCCCAAGCCATCGAGTGGGGTTGGAGGTGTAGCAAGTGCATCTCCTACTGCTATTTGGGATGGGAGAACATCCAGCCTGCAGCAATACCTGTCCCCATCGGTCTGGCTGCAATCCTGCCCCTTGCAGAGAGGAAGGCTGGGGCCTCAAGATGCGTGGGGTGAGCTGTGGGGATGCTCCAGGCTGTCAGACATCATCTCCCATCCCTGTTTGCAGCACAGGATGCCCAGCACTAACAGATATGAGTTATACTCCCCTTCACCTTATATGGCACTGGCTGTGCTGGCCAGAGTAGGAACAGGGCTAGGATGAGCTCTGAGCAGGATGCAGGTTTCAAGCCCCCAACTGAGCATCCCCAAACCAAGCAGTGCCCTGAGATGGGTGTCAGGCCCCATGCCCCAGCATCCTGCTCGGAGCATGCAATCACACACAAATGCTCATGAACACACCCATGTGCAAGTAACTCCCCATACAAATTTGTGTGCACACCCCCAGATTTGCACGGCTACTGTACCAAATACCACCCCATAATGCAGACACACAGCCCCTCAGGCCCTCCTATCCGTGTGCCACAATTTCTTCTGTGCTGGGATCCAGGACCAGCCAAGGGGGAGGCTGTGGGTGCTGGACCTGCGGTGTTTCCTCTACAGTCAGGTCTGGAGGTAAAAGCACTCGCTTCTGACCATGGACACCCAGCACTTCCCCAAGGCTTCCACTGTCAGTGCCAAAATGCTTCATCAGCCCCCTGAGACCACACACCAGCTGAGACATCTGGAGAGCCTCACCCTGGTCCCATGCTGGGGTCTTGATGATGGGGAATGGCCAGAGCCCTCTGAGAGACCTCAGAGAGCTGGGACTGATCCCTGTCAGCATCTGCAGAAAGCTGGATATGTGGCAACATGCCTGCACATACCTAAGCAAGCAAAAACCCCCTACATGGTGCTTGAGAGTCAGCCTGGCTCCTTATACACTCCAGCCTTAATTAAAGGTGGTTGGGAACAAAATGTGAGCAAGCATCTCTTCAAGAAACCTGAAGGCATAAACCATATCTTGGGAAAACTGGACAGGCAGATGAAGATGGAAAGGAAATCCTCTCCTGCACTTTGCAGCAATTTCTTTGAAGAGACCTATGTCATGAAGCAGCAAGGCACTGTTCCTGAAAACCAGGGCGTTGCAGATTCTGGTGGGGAGAAAGGGTGTTCAGGCCATGGGAGAGTAGGGTCAGTTTCAAGCGAGCACTGTCCTGGGAGGTCTTGGAGGTTTTTGATTGGGAGAGGTTGGGCTGGAGGTGATGCATCAGGTGTGTGTTATTTGTCCTCTGGGTTAATGGGGTGGCTTGTGAATGGGACTGGTCTGCCAGGAGCTGTGGTGTGGGAGCATTGGCATGGCCTTGACTCTCTGGGAAAGCAACTGTTGGTCCTGGAGGAGAAAGGCTGGAGGGAGCTGGTGGGTGCTGTGGTTGGTGGTGGGAGGGGTGAGCTGTTGGGCAGCTTGCCTGGACCCCTAACCATGGCCAGGTTGCACAGCTCTGATGTGTCCTGAGGGATCTGGGTCCACAACATCTCCTCCATCCTGTCCCACAGAGAGTCTCACCCTAGCTGTCACCCAAGGCTGCTGTAGCCTTGCAGAGTATCTGTGTTTCCTCCTACCACACTAATTCTGCTTTCTCTAGTTTTGCTTTGAGTTGTCTCCAGAGTTTCTTCTCCTCTCTCTTCTTTCCTTTGGTGGGATGTGATGCGCAGTGAGGGAGCTGGCAGTCCAGATCCTGGTGCATGGGTCTTGGAGGGCCAGACAGGAGCCCTGTGCCTGCCCGCTCCTCTGTCCCAAGACCAAACCCACTGCCCATGGCACTGGAGCAGGGCATTGTTGGAGGGGGTTGAGCTCTCTCCTTAGGCCTGAAGGGATCATCATGAGGTTCACCAGGTGAACAGAGAGCCTAAACCCATGTGGTTTAGGCTCCTGAGTGATGCCTGCCCACATCTTCACATCCATTTGCTCCCTTAAATCTCTCTCCATCCCAGAAATTCAGGATGATGGGGCAATGTGCCCTCTCTACAGCCTGGCTTGGGCATAACCCCATTTCCAGAGGAACTGATCCTCCTTTCCTCAAGTCCACCCTTGGACAGGTAGACCCTTCTCCTCCAAGGGTTCAGCTGTTCAGACAGTCCAGCATGGAAGGGAACCTCCCAATGTAGCCACTGTTTGTCCCTAGAGCTGGTGGGTTTCACCACGACGGGGTGAAAACCATTCACTGTCAGCAGCGTCAGGGTTGGAGGGGGACTGAGGCACAGAGAACTGTTGTGGAGCTGTCTCCCAGGAGAATATGGATGCCCAATTCAATATCTGCTTCATAGAAGCAGGAAAAAGAGGATCTGGGAAATTCTGGATGAGTCAGCCTGCCTCGGTACCCAGAACACTACTAGAACAAATTACCACCCAGTGGCAAACACTGACAGGGCAGTGCTGGGGCCGAGAACATGGTTTTAGCAGGAACTTATGTCAAACGATCCTCGTTTTCTCTTCATTAGGGTGACAGGTACCACAGGGAAAGTGGGAGTGATGCTGTCTTTGTGCTGCCTTACATTACATTCTCATAAGCAGACGGGGAAATGGGAAATTCTGCCACTGTGGGTGGATGGATTCTCAAGAAGCTCTATCCCATGAGCAGTTATCAATAGCTCGTGCAGCAGGCACATCCAGCAGGGATTTTCTGGGGAAGCCTGGCTCACATGAAAGCAAGATGCTATTGAAGGAGGGTGTAGAGGCTGTTTGTGTGGAAATTGAATTCACCCTGATGACCTGAAGAAAAGAGAAATAATTTCCTGAAAGAATGACTGATGGAAAAGAATTGGGTGTGTTCAGCACAGGAAAAACTGAAGTCTTCAGAGTGGGAAAAAGCCTCAGTATGAAGCAAGCAGTGAAAAATGTTTAGGGTTCTGCCCTGTTGCTTAGATGTTGGTTTGTCTGTCCTGCAAACTTGATGTGCCCATGGACACAGCATCCCCACTGCTGGGGATGTTCCCCTCTGCAATCCCGCCTGGAGACTGGGCTTAAATGTCCATTTCTGCCCCTCCCAGGGACTGCTGGCAGGATGGAGCCACCAGGGTATGAGGTGACCCATCCCAAGGAAGGGATGATGTCCCAGCAGCAATGGGGTGCACGTGGGCAATTTGGGCACCTTGTCCCTTGGCTGGAAGAGTGGGGAATGTGGAGGCTGACACATAGTGAGAAATGAAGAGGAGGAGAAAGAGCTTTGGGAAACCTTCCTGAGCACACAGAGGCGGCTCATCCAGGGGTGGGAGCTCAAGTCAAAAATAATTTCTTGCTGTGCAAAAACAGCAGGGAAATTACCACCCAAGCTGCACCTTGTGTGCTTCCTTAATGCATCCCACGGAGAAGCCATGTCCAGTGTGCCAGAATGAAGATGATTAGCAGGGTCTGACCCTGGCAAGGGCTGCCAGCCCAGCAAGGTCATGCTGTGTCCAGGATAGGGCTTGTCCCCACTCCCTGATGAGGCCAGGCTGTGGGAGATCCTGCAGGAACAGCTTTTGTTTCCAGGCAGGTACTGATAAGCAGCAAGGTGCTTGGGCAGAGCCGGGAGCTGTGTGTGAAATGGAACAGGATGTAAAAGCAGTTTCGTCTCTGTGGGTTGTTCTAGGAAAGTCCCTTTAGTAAAAGCAAGTCAAAAGCTTTAATAGAGGGACCAGCACTTGGCTGTCTCAGAGATGACTGTGACGGCTCAGCTCATTTTGGGTCGCGATTTGAGTTGTGTTGCCATGACGTAATAGGGGACTCGTTTCCATCACAGCCAGGGGCTTTTGAAGACATGCCAGAAATGCCACTGTATCGCCACTGAGCAGTGTGCCAGAGGTGAAGTATTTTGGCCCCTGGGGCAGGAAGTGTGGGGAGCGGTGCCTGTCCCATGGGTAACATCCCTGTGTCCTGTGTCAGCAGCCTTGGGGAGGAAGAGCTGGGCTGGAGCCACAGGTCCCCCACATGAAGCAATCAGATTGTTTGGGTGAATATGAGAGTGTCAGGAGACAGGGCTGTGTCCCTGGGGGCTCCTACTCCTCAAAATACCTGGAGGTGTCTAACACAGGCATGCCCTAGATGTAAAGGGAAGCTGTCAAAACCTTTAGGTCTTTCCTGCATTCAACCTATCCAAGGTAAATCTTGAACAGTAACACAGAGGGAGCCAAGGGGACAGGCAGATGCTGCAGGATGGGGGCCCCATCCTGGTCACCCTGCTGCTGCCTGGGTCCCCATGCTGTGCTGGGCCATGGTGCCAGCTGTGTGGCCCTTTCCCTACTTAGCTCCCACCTTCTGCATCATGAGATTTGCAGCCCTGGAGACCCCTCTGTGGCAGGGCGCATAAAGGGGTTTTCTAGAGTGAACCTATAGAAATGGGGGCTCCAGGGAAAGGAATGAGAGGAGTCCAGGAAGGTCTGCTGCTTCCTCTCTTCCTCCTCATGCACCAGTCCTGTGCCAGGGATGTCCCACAGCCCCCATCTGTGAACATCGAAAACACTGGTGGTATGACCCCCCCTTCACTGTCCTGCTTGTAGTTCACTGCCCCAGCCCAAGCAGGACCCAATGTACCCACAATAGGGGTCTTGGCAAGGTGGTGACTCAGGTTCTATCCATAGGTTAGGGCTTTCTACCCCTTCATAAGCCTCCTGAAGACCTTGTCTGCTGCTTCCAAGCACTCTCTTTCCTTCCAGTTCCGCTCCAGTTGATGGTATGAAGGTGTAATTGAGAGTGGAAGGAAAGAACGTGGAAGCCAAAGGTTTGCTCTGCCCTGGGATCTCGTCACCTCCCTCCCATCTTGCAGGAGGGGCAGTGCATGTTGTGAAGGTGTTACAGGGCTCTTGGGACAAACAATTTGCTGGCTTTTCGCTTCCAGCAGCAAAGATCAGAGCCTCCCTGCCAGGCTGTGGCTCCTGAGATTTACCTACATGGACTGCCTGGAGCTGAACCTGCCTTATCAAGATCTTTCTCAAACTCAAGACTTGTTATCATTTGGCATCTTATCTAACCTGCTCTCCTTCCTGCTTTGCTCTCCATGGGATGCCCTGGGGGACCTGTGCACCCCAAGAGGGGTGAGCTGGGAGGCAGAGGGCTGCAGGCAGCCCCAGCCCTGATGTTTAAACCTTGCCTGGGTGCTTTCAGCTCAGAGCACACCTCACCTCTTTTGGTTTTACATACCATGCTGTCCTCCCCAACTTTCCACCCGGCAGTTTCATGTTAGGCCTTTTTCTACTGAAATTGGCTGAAAGCTGGTAAAAATAGCCCATGGTTGGTGGCAGCTATTGAGAGAGATAAGGTTATCTGGAGCTTTATCAGCTGCTGAGTCCTGCATTTTCGATGGGTTTCGCTTTTATTATTCCTGAGCTCGGCAGATCTCTGTAAATTCACCCCACTGCCATGAATGTGATGGGCATGGGCAGCCTGGCAGAGGGTTTAGATTCCAGTCTTTCTGCCTATGGACAGACCAGCATCGTCGCTTTCCAAGGTCAGGGGTTCATGTACATATATTGAGGAAACCCACCATGTCCTTGCTTTGGGGGACATTTCACCTGGCCAAGACCTGGTTCAGTGTCAGCAGAGACTGTTGACCCAGAGATTGGGATGGGCAGTGCTGCTTGTGCAGGAGCAAAGGTTCCCCCCTCCAAGCACGAAGTCATTATGCAAAGAGGATAAGTGTAGTGACAAGGCAGTTGCACCTCTGCATTAGCATTCTGAAGCTGGAAGCTTTACCTGCAGGCTTGGTTGCTACCTCTTCCCCAGCTCCAAGTGGAATTATGAGAACCTGGCAGGATATTTTTGCAGTGAAGATTGAAGAAATGCACGTAACAGATCCATGGACACTTCTGGAGGATGATAACCTGCAGGTGCAGGCCTGCAGGCCTGGCTGGAAGGAGTTTGTGCAGCGCCGTGCTCTTGGGAGGTAGGGGGCTGCTGACACTCCCTGAATCACGGGTGATGGGTTACCTCTTCCTTTTTCAAAATTTGCTTGCAAGAAACAGGTTTTTGAGCAAAGGGGGAAGTTTGAAGGTGGATGAGGCTGTGAAGGGTTTCTCCATTTTTGTTTGAAGCTCAGTGGGTTATTGCCAAACTGGAAAACAGGATAATTGAAAGAGAGAAGAGTTCAGCAGTTCCAGGGCCAAAGGGCAGCTGGTATTTGGCCAGAACTTCTTCATGTTGTTGTCAAGACAAAGAGAGCTCCTTCAGCACGTAGAGAGAGCTATACCACACTAGAGCCAAATCTTCTGGGTTTGCACCCAGAGGATGAGGATAAGGAGAGCCACAGTGTGCTGAGACATGGGGTGGTGCCTCTGCAGCCCCTGCACCTGCACCAAGCTGTGGGGTCTAGGACAGAGAGAGGCTGTGGCTCTGCATTGCTGATGAGAAGCCCCATCCCCATCCCAGGGTGTTTCTACCCTGGGCATTGATCAGACACCCTGCCTGAGTGACAGCAAATGGAGACCTTGGTTGCCAGCCCCCATACAGATTGTGCAAGATGAAGATCTCTGCGTTGCACACCTTCTGGCTCCTCAAGATATCTCTTCGCCTGCACTGCACCCTCCACCCACACCTTCCTTCTATTTTTCTTCTTTTTATTGTATTACCCAGTCCTGTGCTTCATGCTGGCTTTCCACCAAGCTGTGATCAGCCAGCATGGGTGAGGGGCTGGACCCCCAAATAGGGGAGTGATGCTTCCCACCCCAAGGGCCCCTGCTTTTGGTAGTGGGACCAGGATCCCAGCAGACAGCCTGGCTTCTGAAATCTTTGATGCTGGGGCCAGCCCTCAGCTCACATCTGTGGTGAACTTCCCAGACTGGCATCATGCTGTTAGGGAGAGGACAGCTTGGTGTAAATCTTGCATGAGTGAAGTTAGTCCATAGTCTGTGTTAACCCTACTGTGTCCCTACTGACTGTGCCAAAAGCCTCTGGCTTAGCATGGGGAGCCTGGGATGAGCTGGTCTCCTCTTTGCCCTGACAGGTTTCAGTGCTCCCAGTGCTTTTGTAAGTGGTCTTCTGCCAAAGTGCACATCCTGTTCCACATGTGCCAGTGCCAAGGCTGGGGCACGGTATGGATGCGAATCTTTCGTCAGAAATGCAGGCACTGCCCCAACCCCCAGCTGGAGGATCCTGATTTCAGCCTGGAGACTATAGAGACAATTCTGCAGAACCTGGTGATAAAGATCCTCCAGTATTTCTACAATAAACCTGTCCAGCCCTCTGACCTCCTGGAAGTCGTGGTGGATACACCGGTGACAGGGCCACATGACTGTGCCCACTGTGAGGCCTGCCAGCTGGGCATTTGCAGCAGGTCACGGCAGGCCCCGGCCCTGGATGCCTGGAAGCCCTTGGTGGATGAGGACAAGGCCAGGATGTTCAGCACTGAGTCATGGCTGGCCTGGGCATCGGGTCTCTGGAAGTCCTTTACAAATGTGGGGGAGGCTAGGACCCATTGTACTGAGTCGCAGTCACCCCTGGAATCATCCCTGGGATCAGATGACCATGACCCCTTGACTGGTGTGGGCAAGGCCAGGACCCATCGCACTAAGTCAAGGTCACCCCTGGAATCATCCCTGGGATCAGATGACCATGACCCCTTGACTGGTGTGGGCAAGGCCAGGACCCATCGCACTAAGTCAAGGTCACCCCTGAGATCATCCCTGGGACCAGATGACCATGACCCCTTGATTGGTGTGGGCAAGGCCAAGACCCATTGCACTAAGTTGCAGCCAGCCCCGGCACAGGTCGCCTGGAATGCAAATGTGTCCAGGACCTCTCAGACCCTGAAACACCAGGGCCTAAGGCCCCAGGCAGCCTCAACCCACGACCCCTCACCCTCCAACAGCAACTTCCCCTCGAAGCGCTGCTGTTGCATTGCTGCTGCTTTGCTCTGTGTTTTGGCACTGATCATCTTTGTTGTGCTTTATTTTACCATGATGTAGAGGGACCTGGGGATCACAAAGAGGAACTGGGGTGATGGGTAGGGAAGCTGATGGAGTGCTTGGAAAACTGGGTACCCAAGGTCAGTCCTTGCTCTCGGCTCAGTGAGGCTTCCCCAGCTCCTGGTGGCATGGGAACACATTGGGATGCCTCAGCCAGGGACCTTGTCCCACAGCCTCTGGAAGGCTGATGGGTCTGGTGGTTTCTTATGGGACATATTCTGTATGAGGATGAATCTCTCAGCTACCGCATGCACAGGATGAGGCTTATTACTTGCAAGAATAAAACAAGCCCTTCTCCTCAGCCCAAGGATGCATTTGTGCTTTTTAATTTCTCAAAAGCCTTTTCTAGGTGTGTGTGTGGGGAGCTTGGAGGGAAGCTGGGGACTGTTTTTATCCACCAGCTGAGCTCTGCTTCCAGGGAGGCACATCCCCAGTCTGCCCTGCCTTTGGCCAACTGTCCGGGGCAAAGTGGGGGCAAAGGGTGACCAAACTTGGCAAGTGCAAGAAGGCTGCAGCAGCAAGTTCAAAGTCTATGCCCCAATTATGAGGAAATTGCAAGTATTGGGCTCCAGGGTCTGGGCAAAGGGGAAGATGCAGACTCTTGCCTTCTGCTACTTCACCCTGCAGGGCATTAGGGACCTGGTGGGTGTGGTAAGGTTAGGAGGAAACCCGTTGTCCCCATGCAGCCTAACACCCTGACTCTCACCTTCCCTGCAGGGGAGCTGGGCTCCTGCAGAACTTACCAGTGGGGGCAGGATGTCCTGTGTCCATGACTTTGGCTCAGAAAAACAAAGTGAAGTTGGTTTGTAAGTGCTTGTGTCATGTTTCATCTGGGATGAAATAATTTTATTCTTTTTAGCAGATACAGCATTGTACTTTGGATTTAATATGGGAATAATAATGTTGATAATACAGTGATGTTTTAGCTGTTGCAAGCAGTGCTTGTTTTAAGTCAAGGATTTTTCTGCTTCCCGTGCTCTGCCAGTGGAGCAGGTACACAAGGAGCTGGGAGGGAGCATGGCCAGGACAGCTGACCAGAACTGGCCCAAGGGACATTCCATACCATGGAACATCCTGCTCAGTGGATAAACTGGGAGAGTTGGCTGGGAGGGGCTGATTGCTCCTGGGGGATGGGCTGGACATTGGTCAGTGAGTGGTGAACAATTGTAGTGTGCTTTTCTTGTCTTTATTGAGTTTTATGTCTCTCTCTCTTTATCTCTTTATCCATGACTGTTATAATTATTAATATTTACTTTGTTTCAATTATCGAACTGTTCTTATCGCATTTCACAGACTTTACCCTTTTCTGATTCTCCTGCCCATCCCATTGGGGCAGGGTGTTTGGACTGAGTGAAAGGCTGTGCTGTACTTAGCTGATGGCTGGGCTTAAACCACAGCAACTTGAAAAAACTTGAAACAGACTGTACCCTGTACATCACAAGCCACAAATACAACCATGGTTACCAAAGTCTGTCTTCTCCAGGACCCTGGGATGAGCAAGTGGTGGTGGGAGGGAGGTGGTGGGAGGGCATGGCGTGCCCTGTGAGAGAGAGCACTGTGAGTGCTGTCACCTGGGAGTGCACTGGGGGATGCACTGGGGGCACCAGGGATGCCATGGGAAATCCACGTCCATGGCCCCACAGGAGAATCCAGGAGATGCATCCATTCCCTGGCGAAGTGAGGTCCCAGTGATGAGCATGCAGGCACCAGCTCACTGCTGAGCCCTGGATGGGTTTAGGAGCAATTTGGGAGACAGCACCCCTTGGTGCGCTTGTGCCATTCTCATCACAGTTTTTGTTTCCGTTTGATACCTTTCACAGAGATGTTGACCAGTGGTCCTGGCTGGTGAGTGACTTCTATTAAGTCCAGCTTCCCAGCTTACTCTGCTTCAGTGGCCCCAGGCACCTGCTGTGCTGAAATACTAGTTTTTGGGATGAAGTGGGGGTTACTACCACATTCATGCCTCCCTCTTCTCTGCTGTTTTCTCTGGGATTCATGCATTGCGTGCACGAGGAGATGAAACACAGACACTAGGGGACCTGCTGCTTACCTGAGTAGCGACAGCTGAATTGAACAATCCCCAAACTACTGCAGCTACTGAAATTAGTTTTAGGTCTGTCTGTCAAATTAGTCCAACAAGAAGCAGACCTGCAGAACCACTGAGGAAGATGTATCCATCCTCTCCTGACTTTGCAAATGTTTTGGGATGGGTATGATAGCAAAGATTTCATGACCGAATTAGAGGAAGAATGATGGGCTGAAGGAAAAACAATAACCAAACACAGTGCAGCTCACACAGCATCAATCCTTGGCTGTGCAGCTTCCCGGGTGCTCTCCTCTCCTCCCTGCTGTATCCTGAAGGGCGCTTTATGCTACTTTTTCTGCTACTGTAATATTCTTCTGTATTTTCATATATACAACCTGAAGGCTATTGGCTAAAAAAAAAGAATATAACAAGACGCTCTGTGGTCCAGACGCCGTGTGGATTTGGTTTCTTAAGTGCTCTGACCCGCTTTTACCCCACCAACTCTTCGTTTACCAGCGCCTTCTCTCTGCAGCCTCAGCAGCGTGGCCATGGAGCCACCAGATGGAGCTGCAGATCTCCGGCACTGCACTGGGAACCGCTGGGACCAGTGACCCGCCAGCCCTGGGACGGGACAGCATTCCCTACATGGGGGATGCCCTCCCTCCTATTTCTGTGACCAGATGTTTCCCTGCAGCATGGTCCCCGCAAAGGCCATCCTTCGTGGGTGCGGGATTGGTCTGTGGATGCGTGGCTCTGGTGAGTGCCTCTGCCGGGGTTCTGCGGGGGCTGTACTCTGATGAGGCTGATCCTGCAGCCCTGACCAGCTCCCTTCCCTCCTGTGCTGGGAGCAGCCCGCCCTCTCCCCGCCGGCGTTATGTCATGAAGCAGAGATATGGCCAAGTTTCTTGCTGCCATTGCCCATAGCCCTCTTCTTTCCATGCTGATGTTTTCCCAGCCCCAGTCATCATGTCTGGGCTGTCTGCAGCCTCCCCAGCCACCCAGCTGATGAGTGGGAACTCCCTCGCCTCTGCCTGAGATGCCAGCTCTGGTGGAGACTACATGCCTGCGGGGGGGTCTTTATTTTCCTGCTTGAGTCTCTCTGCTCTTTTGCAAGGGCAGACCCACTTCTTGCTCCCCTGCAAGTGTTTTACACACCCACCATGCTCCCCCATCGATGGCCTTGTGAGAATATCCCTTTCCCCCTCCTTGCTGCTGCCTTCTTGCCTGCCTGTGTCCTCATCCACCCTGTGCAAGCATGTCCCCTCCCTCATGCAGCCCCTTCATCCTCTCCCCAGTACTCAGAGCCACCTGTGCATTCATGGGCTTCTCAGCCATGGCCTCATTTTTGGGGTCCTTTCCAGGATACTCCTGTCCAACATGCAGTTGTACCCATTGCTGCTTTCGTAGCAAACTGCCCTCAAAATTCTGTGTTCTGTGGCTCTTGGCACTTTTGGGGTCCAGAGCAAGCACTCCTGGCCCAGCCAGGCCCCCAGTTAGCATGGGAACAATGAGCCCATCCCGGGGATGAGGGAATGATGCTCTCTCTGTGGGTTCTGTGCAGGTCCTGTCCCTCCTGGTCTGTTTGAGATTGCTACAGCCAACTCTCATCTCACGCCTGGCACTCGCGGCCAGGCACAGCAAAACTTCACTCAGGGATGTTTTGCTGGCTTTTCACTGCAGCCAGACTGATAAATAGCTGTCTCCGCGCCTGTCTCCCTGGAGAGAAGCTCTCACCACTCTGGCAGGTTGCGAGGTGCCAGAAAATGCAAAGCCCATTGTTGTTCTCACTCTTCTCCTCGGCTGCCCGTTCCCAGCCAGCCCTGCAGCCACCGCAGCGGCCGTGGGGCACTCGGGGCTGGCACTCGGCAGCCGCAGCTTCGTGAGCAGGGGGCGAGGGTCTGCGGCTTCCCGGCAGAGCTATCGACGGGAGGCGGGGAGAGTCTGTATTTACCAGTGATCTATTAAAGCATAGCAAAGCTTTTTAATGTGCCCCAGGGCTGTCTAGGCTCAGATCCTACCGACGATGGTTTAATGCTCAGGGGACCGTGCCTTGGTTTTGCCTTTTCTCTCTCTTCTTTACTCCTGCGATGTCTCTGGAATGTGTTAGCAGACGCATCACCCTCCTCCCTGCCATCAACTCAGGGGAGCCTGGTGCTGTTTTTCAGTTTTGTGCCATAGGAAAATAGGGATCAATAACCCAGCTCAGCCCTGGATCGAGGCACACGGGAGTCCCTATGGTTTATAAGCTCTCTCCAGAGTCTGGACTCTCACAGTCTCTGATGCAGAGATGCCTGGCAGAGTTTTGCCCCTGCCTCAACTCACAGCTGAGCTCACTGCAGAGCCTCTGCTGTGAGATGTGCTCTCTCAGTCCAACAACTAGTGGGGATGGGCTGATTTTTCACTCCTTTTTAAGCAAAAGTCCCATACCTCTTATTTTTTTCCTCATGTCAATTGAAGTCAGACTTAATTGCTATTCTCAGCAAACAGGTTGCTGCCCTCTTCTCTTTCCACTACCCCCATCTTCAGTGATGTGCTAAGGCTATAAATAATTGAAGGCAGGATCTCCTCTGTTGTGCCCTTTTTTTTGTGATTTGTATTCAGGGCTGCTCAGGGTCTGTCTCAGCCCGAGAGGATGCACAGGCCATGGCTGAGCAGCTGTCAGAGTGAGCGATGGTGTGAGGATTCTCCTGGGAGTACAGGCGTGCATGGCAGACACCAGCAACCAGCCTTGACCATGTTCCTCTTGTAATGAAAACCAGAGGGCACAAGGTCAGTACATATAAAAGTTTTATTTTGTTCTCAGGAGGAAGACTGAGAGAACCATCCTTACATGACATCAGATATTTTACAGAATATAATATATAAAAAAAGAAATACATATATATTAAAAAATACCTTGCAGTTACATGACACAGCCAAGAGTACAGTTCATAGTGTATCTGCAAGTTCAACCTTCCTTAAGCCTTCTGCTCCTCTACAAGTTCTACAAATGGCTTTTTGGATGATAGCAAAATGTCAGAGTGGCTCATCTGCGGTTGGCTTCTTCCTTTCACGGCAAAACCAAAGGAGGAGGAGAAAAAGAGGCCTGAAGGAGGCTACAGGTATGCAGAGAGCACAGCAGGCAGTTTTTGCATATGGCTTACAGCTATAAAAGGGCTTTGCTGGCAAATGAAGGAAAAGGTGTCCCTGCTGAAGGAAGGTCAGCTCACCTGACCTAGTTCCTTATTGGGACTTGTCTGCATGGGCCATGGAGGGAAACTGGGGAGATAGGAATACTTCTGGTGTGTTAGGTGGGTTTGAGTCAGTCTAGAATGACTTGGACGCCTGCAATAGGCCACAAGAACCATGAACAAACACTGAACAACATTGGTAACCTGTACATCAGCTAAATCAGTGGCCTCAAAAGCAGTTTAAAGGGACTGGATTCTTGCAAGAATGAATAAACAGTCATTCAGGACTAACCAGGCCCCTGAGAAAGAAGTGAAAGCCAAAGAAGTGTGTTTTATATGAAATGATTCTGCTGAAAGTAAGTATTGCTTAGATACAGACACTGTGAAGCTGTCCCATGTTGTTTCATGTTGAAAACTTTCCTTGGGAGGTCTGCTGTGGCTGGAAACCATAGAGCTAATCTGGGGGTGGGACTGCAGAGGGTTTGAGATGATAGAAGATTGGAGAAATTTTTGTGGCTGGAGGTGAGGGTGATGCTGAGTCCTGCTCTGTGTCCTCGTGTCCTCTGTGGGTCACTTATCCCACATGGTGGGATACAGGTATCCCATTTGGGCTGGTACTGTCTTGGCAGCCATGGCTGGAGTTTAGGGCTAAATGTGGATGCATCCTCACATCCTTGTGGCCAGGTGGGCATCACCTGAGATGCCACCAAGAAGGGATGTTTATCTGCATAAAAAAATAATGGCAAACCCCCAGGACTCTCTCACTACTCCTTGCACAGAAAAGGTGCTCCCCAGCGTGGGGAACCTGTGAGGCCCAGGCTTGCCCACATGGGTTTCCTGCACTTTCCATAGGCTCTGAAGCTCTGTAGTTGTATCTTCTGATGGACAGATCTGGCCGGAGAGTCCTGGGGGTGGGGGCAATTCCCTGTGCGCGGCACAAAGCTTTGGTGTCAGGGAAACGCTGCCTCGGTTGCTGTGCCTTTTTCCTGGCTTGGAGGGAGGCTCCCTGGAGTGTGGGTGAGGTTTGCAGATGGGCAGCACATGCGGAGGACACCAGCTGAGATCTTGTCCTTCGCCCCCTCCCTCCAGCTCCCTAGCAAGCATTTCCTAAGAACGCAAGCGAAGGGATGCGGGACCAAGCGAAAAAAATGACCTGGCAAGGCCTTGGCGTGCGTGGAGTATCGTGGCTATTGCTTGCGAAAGACCCGAGTCTGGAGCACATTAGACAATAACAACAACAAGAAAGGAGCCGCAGTGGCAGCAGGCTGCTTAGTCACTCATCTCTCCAGCTCTGGGTCCAGAAATGTCCACCTCTCTGAGGAGCCTGTTTTCTGCTCCACCCAGTCCACATAGTTGGAGACCTTGGTGTACACACCGTACACCTGCTTGCTGCCACATTCCTCTGGGCCACCCCATGAGACCAGCCCTTGGGCCACCCACCTCCGTGTTCCTGGGTCCTGGATGACGAAGGCTCCCCCGCTGTCTCCTAAACAAGTGTCTTTCCCCCCCTCGTAGTAGCCAGCACAGAACATGTTCTCGGTCACGCTGTAGTTGCCTGAGCGTGACTCGTAGCTGGTCTTGCACTCGGCGTGCAGCACCACGGGCAGTTTGACGTACTGCAGGATGTCGGACAGGGTCCTCATGCCCGAGCTGATGATCTCGTCCACCGTGATGTTGGGGTTGGAGATCCCCCAGCCAGCCACCAGCCCCAGCGTGTTGGGGTGAGGCCCCTCCAGCTCGTGCTCAAACTGGGGCAGGCAGACAGGCATGACGTACTTCCCCATGGTCACCTTCTCCTTCAGCTTGACCAGGGCGATGTCGTGGTTGTAGTTCTGGATGTCAAACTCCTCATGGAGGATGATCCTCTCCACCGTCCTGTTGACAGCTTCCATCTTGTTCCTCACATCATGAAGGGCCAGATAGACGGTGACATGCTCCTTGGAGACAGGGATGACGGTCTTGTCCCGCCGCTGGGACCGGAGCACATGGGCGGCCGTCAGCACCCAGGACTCTGAGAGCAGGGCCCCGCTGCCAAACCATTTGTCGTTGGGCACCCGGGACATGTCCTCCACCACAATCAGAGCCTGCCAGGGGAAGAAGCCGGGCTCTGCATTCCGCCCGCCGATGATGCGCTTGATGATCCCAGGCAGAGGACGAGCTGGCCGGCCACACACTGGGGACAGAAGGGACAGGACAGTTACTTCCAGTTTATTTATCCAGGGAACAAATGAAAAGAGGTATCCCTGTAGATTATGATACATAGCTGGTTATCTTCCAACCAAACACTCTCTTTTGTCCTTTTTGGTTTTGTTTTTCTTTCCATTTTCAGTTTCTGGAGTGATTTGTCCAGATCCATACTACTTCAGAAGCAGAAAGGCCAAATGAGTAATCATATAGCCCCACTGTGTGACCTGTGAGCTCACCCAGCCCTTCCCAGACCTTTTAGGCACTTGCCTGTCTCCTGCTCAGTGTGTCGAGAGACCCAGGGGAACGATGGTGGGAGGACTGAAGCTTGACATCAGCCCAGTCTCACGCCTCACTCTCAGACCTGTCACGAGGTCTGTGTTCTCACAGCCATGGCATTTGCCCCCCTGGAGCTGTTGTGGCTGGAGAAGGCTTGGCCATGGGATGTTGCCTAGCACCATGGGCTTTACTTCTGCATCTCGTCACCCACAATTCTGGCAGCCAAACCAGAACCTCTCTGCTCAGCTCTTCAACAGACCCAGAATTAATGCCCGAAGAGCCCTGTTATGGTGCTTGGCTTGCCGCTGGGAGCTTTATCCAGGCATGGTGTTAGGAAGATGAGGGACTCAGGATGCTGAAGGTGGCTCTGAGAAGTTGTACAGGGTGGGGAGGGACAATCCTGTCTTTAGGGAACTTAAGCCTTGGGACATGGCTGTTGGTTGTGGGGCTGATTCCTGCCTGTGGCAGCACTGTGGAGGGAGACTCCCAGGTCACTTGGGGATGCCAATGTCACTGGGAGGTTGTGGGAACCTATTTGGGCTTGTCCTACATCTGGAATCACAGCAACTCAGGTGTTGGTCTTATCCCTCTGAGTCTGCAAAAGACCCCCAGATCCTCCATGGAAAGTGCTGGGACTCTGCCTCAATGCCACCTGTGCTGTGAGGGGAGGATGTGAAGCCTCACAAACAGAGGGTCTGACCCTTTAGGGTGATGGGACTGGGGAGAGAATTGGTCTTGGAACCAGTGCAGGAGCACAGGGAGCTGCTAATATGGATTTCTTGAGGCTGGGGTCTCTAGGGAAAATGTGACTCTAGAAGGGAAGGCACATGGTGAATGCTCCACACCCCTGTCTTTCCCAGTGCTGAAAGGAATAGAAAACATGTTCAGGAAAAGAATTCCTGTGTCCCAGACCAGCTGCTCTGCTGCACCGAAGCCGACAGCTGTCCCAGGGAGATGCTTTTAGAGGAAGTGCATCCAGCCAAATATTTATTCTATTAAATTACATATCAAAAATGCTGACCAGGCTGCAAATGCTCCCACTAATGGCAGAGGCAGGCATGGAGTGGCCTGGAAGAGAGGTTCCTATTGATGGGGAGGTGCGTGAGACACGGGAGGATCTGAAGAGCAGCTGGCCGGCTGCTGCCTGCAGATGCCGATCTCAGGAGAGCATCACCCTCTCTCTGGGATTTTCCATTTTCCTGAAGTCTCTCTGACTCCTGTCACTAATCACAAGGGCCTGGAAATGGCCCATGAAAGCAGCTATGGCCCCAAAGCTGTCCCTGTGTGCTCCCAGCTCAAATTAGTTCAGGCTGAAACATCAAGCAGAGATGCAGAGAGCAGCTGCCACAACAAGAGCAGCCACAGCCCTGGTCTTGGAATTTTGTGGGATGCAGGGAATCTTAGGAGTCCTTCCTCTAGCCTCGCAGTGTCTTGGCATGGCTGGAGAGCAGATACCCTCCATGGGGCTGGGCCAGAGCCTGAACCCCAGGGAGGCTGTAGCTGCAGCTGCTGCACGGCAGCCGTATCCCTGCACCTCTCTGGAGAGCCATCCCTGTCACAATCCACACCCAAACTGCCTCCAGGCCCCCGATGTGCCAGCCAGCCTGGCCCCATGCTTGGCTATGGCCAGAAACTGTCCCAGAGAATTTTGTTTAATCCTGAGCAGGCGCCTGGCCTGGAAACATGCTGGCTGCAAACATTTCTGCCACTGCTCAAAGACTTGGGATGTTTCCTTCCCTGTAAAACAGTTTGGTTTTTCTGCAAGGCTCGAAGAGGTGATAATTGCTACTGGATGTGTACACACTTGCAACAGGAGCTGACAGCCAGGTAATGCTCTGCCCTTGGCTAAAGCCATCTCCAAGGATGAACATGGCCAGTGGGTTGCTGGTTTCCTTGTGTGCTGGAGTAGGGAGCTTGGGGAGCCCTGACAGCTGGGATGGCTGTGACCCTTGTGCCACCACTGCACCCTGATCATCCAGGTCTGCTGGCATAGCAGGAAGATTCTATCCCCACCACCCTCCTGGCCATGCATTGTGGCACTTGGGCATGTACAGCTGAGGCATGTGGCAGTGTCACCAGGAGCATGTTTCCTGCATGGCAGCATCCCCTCCCTGTGGGAAGCAGCCACCCCAGCAGCAGTACCTGGTCGGCAGGACGGCAGCTTTGTCCCCAGCTCCTCGCTCCTCCACTGCCCCGATGCATCGCATGTGTAGGTGGCTGCAAGAGAGCAAAGTGTTAGCTGGGCTCTGGTCCTGGCATGAGGGGTTGTCTTTTCCAGTGAGGAGACCTTGCCCAGCTGTCAGGGCCTTTGAACTCATTTGGAGCAGGAAGTGACCTCCCTTTTAATGCCCTCTATGCTCCATTCCCAGCGGGCCATGGTAGCCCTGCCCCCATGCAGGGACATGTCTCCATCCTCAGTTTCATTGCCTTGAGCTGTCTGGAGGGCTGTGCTGTGGCCTCAGCCTCTGCTGGCAGCTGCCTCCACATAAAAATGCTGCCAATGCCCATTCTGCTAATTCATACGGGATGCTGGGACTATGTGCAGGGAGATATAAGCAAGGAGACAAGAATGTGAAGAATTCTTTTGGCTTTGCTTGCTGAGGGAGGAGAAGGAAGAAGGGCTGGGCTGTGTATGCACCCTTTCTAGTGCCCAGAACTGTGCCTGAGGGGTACAGAGACCTGTGGTGTTTAATAAACCACCTTGTGGATTTCTGTGGTTGTGGACCAAGGAGGAAAACTCAGTCTGATATGATCCCACTGCTATCCGTTCAGCTTTGTCTCTGCTGAACATTTGGGATGAGGTGTGTTGCAGAGCCCTTTCTGAGGCTGCTGGACCTGGTGATCTCTCCAGCAGCAGCTCCTTTCACATAGAAAATTTCATAGTCTGCAGGGAGCAGATGGCAGGGTAAGATGGCAGAATGCAGAACACCCACACTGCTCTGCCGAGGCTGTGAAACGCTCAGGCAACGCAGCTGGCAGGGCCAGCTCCATCATACCTCATTGTGGAGCAGGATTTGTCCAGTCTGACAGTCCAGAGAGGGCAGACACAGGGTCTGGTATGAGTAGGCAACATCCACAGCCTGCTGTTGGCAGAACACCCTCGAGCTGCCATCCCAAGCTCCCCCTGCTTGCATCCTGTGTACCCACCCTCACTGTGCCGTGGGAACATGGCCTGGCCCCACTGCTCACCAGTGCTGTTGGGGGCCATGTGGTAGTAGGGGTGCTGGCAGTGGTACTGGATGGCTGCTCGGTAGGTGGTCAGGTTGCTCCTTGTGGAGAAGGTGACAAAGCCATGCTCCAGCTCCGGCGGCGCTTTGCAGTCAGCAACTGAAAGCCAACACAGAAGCGGGGTTGAACCCTGAGCTGTATCTTGGGCTGTTCAGCCAGCCAGCAGCAGTGTTCAGCTTGGGCATGGAATGGGGGTCTTGTGGGGCAGACCAAGGGCCTGTATAATGCTGCATCCCTTTTCTCTATGGCACTGCAGGAGGCAATCCTAACCTGACCTCAGGTGGCAGCAGTAGGCTCAGTCCTGGCCGGGCCGCCTGGCTCTGTCAAACCCTTCCACCCTGCACAGACAGAGCACATGAGTGGCACCATGGAACTCCAGCAGGATGTCCCACCCACAGGCTGTGTGACCAACACCACTCACACTGCTGCAGACTGCAGTGCTGGGAGCCCCTCCCTGTAGTGCAAGACGTCTGCTATACCAGTGAGGGGGGAAGAAGCCTGCTCTGGCAGGTGAGGTCTGTTTTGAGATGGTCCCAGAGTGTGTCTTTGCATCATAGAAGTGGGCAAGGAGAGGCAGGCAGTGATTCACTAGCTGTGCATCAGGGGTGCTCCTCTGTGCTGAGACAACAGCCTTGTCCTTCCTGCTCTGGTCTTGCTCACCAAACAGATCTGATGAGCATTTACACATCAGGTGGATCTACCCTTGGTCCTGGCTGTCCTATGACAGCAGGAGATGAAGGACATTGAGAGTGTGGCTTGGCTGGGATGAGGCCAGTGTGTGTGGCTGAGACCAAACCTGCTCCATCCCCCAAAGACATCAGCAGGGTTGTCTCTGCTTCACTCATTCCTGGTGTTGACTCAGGGTCTGATGGAGGGAGAAGAATTTTGGGATGCCATTGCCCTTCCCCATGGTCCCCTTTCTCCCCATGATCCCTCAGAGTGTTCTACCCAGTCTCTCCCCCCAACTTGTCCCTGGGATTGAGTTGGTGCCAAACACCCCAGGGAGGACCCCAGGCTGTGAGAGGGTTCATCTGCCAAATCCAGGAGTCACCCCCTTGGAGCTGAGCCTCCCTGCCAGGTTAGGTGGGCAGTTCACAGCACATTCAGGTGATGCTGTGCATCCCCCTACCCCATCCTGGGGGATTTGCCCTGGTGGAGGGCAGGAACCAGGGTCTGATCCTGCCAAGAAGTGCAGTGCTGTGGAGTTGGGTTCTGCTGTGTTTAGGACGAGGAGTTGAGTAGGAAATGGTTCCTTTGCAGAAAGCAGGTCCTGTGGATCAGGGATTTGTTGGTTTCCATGTGCTCCAGGATGCAAAAGGGATGAGAACAGCACTCCTAACTGATCCAGGTTAACAAAAAGAGAATTCACTAGATGTAGTAGCTGGAACCAGAGATATGTATCACTGCTCAGGATTGCCTAATTGCTTGGGTGAAAAAAGCCTGGTTTGTGGAAAAATACTGCAGTTCACCATTCATCAGGGTCCCCTCCACTTTGTGTAGAGACAGCAAGTGATGGGATGAGTGTGTGCATACAGGCAGGCTTGGTGGATGCTCTGGGTACCTGCTTCCTTGCAGGAAGAAGGGAATGAATGTTGGGGGACCATCCTGGCAACATTCACTGCCCCTTACAGCCCATCTCCCCCCTCTTTGTCCCTCACACCTGGGCAGGCCTGATTCCTGGAGAATGGGCTTTTGTAGAGAGGTGTTGCTGCACCAGTGTCCCTGACCCTGCTGAAAGGGTGAGGGGAGGGCCTTTGTTCTGTGAGCCTTTCTAGAGTTTTCCCTCAGGAAAGGGGCCATTTAGCATCTCTGTCTTTGTAGGACCAGAAGTGGACCGACCTCAAAACACACCTCCTCCTCCTCTTCCTCCTCCTCCTCCTCCTGGTCCACATCCCAGCATCCTCCTAGTGAAGCCTCCAGTTCCCCAGGGAGTACAGAGTGTGTGCCCATGGCTCCTGGGGAGGTGAACAGGGCCAAGTACCAGGCTCTGACCTCCTTTAGCTGCAGTCAGCCTGAAGCCAGTCCATCCTCACCTCCGCCAGGCCAGCCGAGGGCAGCAAAGGGGAAGCGGAGGAACATCCATCCCCGTGTCAGTGCCAGGGCTCGGTGCCTGCAGGAAAGGGCTGGTGATGCCAACCCATTCTCCAGGCCCCCTTCTCCAGAGGGTCTGAAAGGCACCAGGACTCTTGGAGAGAGGAGAGGAAGGAGTGTTTCTTATTTGAAATGCTGGGCCAGTGAAGAAGAACAGCGGGAGACTGAATCCAACCCACCAACCAACCAACCAACCAAGTGGGCGGCCGTGCTGCAATCCTTGCAGGGCTGCCTTGGAGGGGGAGCTCGGGAGTCCAAGTGGAGAGGGAGGGATGCAAAACCTGGGAGCCAGCAGCAGCACTCCATCCCCAGGCAGCAGTGCTGGGACCAGGTGGGGCCCCTTCCCGTGGGGCAGCATGTCAGTGGGAAAGGAGGGCTCGATGCCAATCTCCTTCACCCTTCTCGAGACGGAGTTAAAAAAGCACCAGGCGTGGGGGTTAAGAGTGCCATGCCGGTTAGACAAGCCACAGAGATGAATTTGGCAACCAGGCCAGCGGAAAGGGAGCCTGCCCTGGGTACTGGACAGATCAGAGGGGCATCGAGACAGGCTGCCCGTCGGGGCGGCACGGTTGGCGCCAGCCTCACGCGGCCACTTGCTCCGAGCCGGCTCTTCCCTCTGTCTGGTTGTCGGCTCTATCTGCAGCTGCACCGAAAGCAGAGGGGAAGGAGGAGAGCAGAGAGAGAAAGCCCAATTAGTAGATGAGCAGAGAGAGACATGCAGGAAACCCAGCCCCCAAAACACCAGAAATCGTTAATGAGCTCCCAGTGAGCCGTGCCAGGGTGGGGCTGATGCCAGCAGAGCCATGGCCCTGCTGGGGACCCCCTCGCTCTGCTTGGCCAGGGCAGACTGGGGGCAGTGGCTGGGAGAAGCTGTCACAGGTTTCTGTTTAGCCTCTCCGGGCTATGGAACTGGATTTTATCCACTTTGCTGAGAAGTTTTCTAGTTTCTGCATTGTTTGTGCCCTGCCTCTCACAGACGTCCTGGGGAGGTGGGAGTCTTTGCAGTCTGGAGGCCTAAATTGCCCATTTAGGGGCTTCTTGGCTTTCCAAAAAGGTCTTAGAAATTCAGCGTAGTGAGTCATATTATACAAGAAGGGATCAGTTCCAGCCCAGCTGGAACAATGCAGGTAATCATTTCTATTTTCTCAAAAAAAAATAAACTTTTTGGTGTTAAAAGTATTTACCTAGATTTTGTTCTGATTTTTAGACAATGTAAATGTTTATCTGATCACTGTTGAAGCGAATAAAATCAATGGGAAACTGTGGTAGTGAGAGTATAGGAGTGGGAAGATCCTCAGTAGGGCAGAGGCATCACTGACCCCTAGAGTTTTAAAGGAGCCCTTTCAGATATTAATCTATTTAGCAAGTCTGACAGCCTCCCAATTTCCATTTGCCTTGAGAAAACATGAATTAAAACTCCAGAAATACTCCTTCTTCTAAGGTAAGATGCACAATATTATTAAAGGAGTCTGCCCAGATGATGAGAGCCTGGATCCCAACACCCCTGGAAAGCATCTCCTCCTGCCTCTCCTGGAAGGACCTGGGACAATCTCTGACCGCATTTGCTTCTTTTCTCCTCTCTGGGCCAGGCTTACAGCCCTGAGCAGCAGTGAGAGCCTTCCTGAGTGCTGAGAGGTTTTGGGGGAAAGGGAAAAGGTGTGATCAGGTACATCTCTCAAGCCTGAGCTGAGAGAAGAGCTGGGTTAGATGAAAGAAGAGATGATTCAAATTATCACCTATCCTTTCAAATGGCATTTCTTTTCTTCTCCCCTTTTCTCCCATTTATGGTTTGTAAATATTTGGACATTTTTTTCTCCCCTCTCACTTATCTGAGCAGTGCCCAGTTTAGGCTACTACCTGGAACCTCTCTGATGCCCTGCATCTTAATAGCCTCCATTGGAAAGGAAATTTGGACCAGGAACTAGATTATCCCACATTGTCCCAGGTTTATCTAACAGGCGCAGTTCTCAAGAGCCAGGCTTGCTCTTTCTTTGACAGGGAGGGAGCGAAGTGGCTCACAAATCTAGTTATATGAGTAATCTAAATAAAAGCACCAATCTCCTGCTTGTGGCATTTGGCCTGAGCCCCGCTATGTTATCCAAGAACAAGCCAAAAGAGCTTTGCAGGGTTACGTAGCCTCTCTGGCTGGGTTTGTGTCTCTGAGTAAGGAACTCCACTCTGGCAGGGCAGCTCCTGTCAGCATGAAATGATTTCAGCAGGACAAGGACATTGGCAGGGTAGGGAAGGGTGTCCTTACTTTTGCAGGTAGGGATCTTGTTACTCCATGTGCCATCCTTCAGACACTCGATCTGGAAGGAGTCACTTTCCACGTTATCCTGTGCAGAAGGTACCAACAACAACAAAAAAAACCCTATCAATGTTAGAGGCAAAGAAATAAATCTCTCAATAAAAAGGGAATTTCTTGGTGATTTAGTCAAGTTGTATCCAGCCTCCCCTGGAAGAGGAATTTTTTAGCTAAAAATTGCAATAAAATCATAATCAAAAACTTGAGGAGTTTTCTTGTTGCCAGCAGCTCAGTGGCACGCTGAAAGCCAAAGAACTGAAGTAATTTATTCCTGTTGTAAATGATGGGATGGTTAAGGAGGCAGCTCTGCATGAAGTATGGGACTGGGGAGGAGATCAGAGAAATACCCAAGTCCGTGTCGGAAGTCAAAGTGGGCTACTGGCTTGGAGGGAAGACAGCCACCCTGTGAGTCAGCCACGCTCCCTATGGTTCTCAGCTGTTTCCCAGAGAGAGCCTGCCAAAATCCTGCCCCCCTTGACTTGCTGAAGCTGTCCCCAGTCCCTGAAGACCTCCTAGTCACTGGAGGCTGGCCTCTGCAGGGCTGCTGAGACACTGAGGTGGGGGGCAGGCAGAGCCTTGGCAGCTCCCTCGGGGTTTTTGTTGACTATTCCTCTGGCAGAGGTGCCAGGCCTGACATTCTATGACCTTGCTGGCTCTGGAGGGATGCCGAGAGGGTGGCTCAGGAGAGTGCCATCTCCTCATTTCCTTTGTGTCTTTGGAAAGGAAAGGTGTTGGCTCTCAGAGGAAGTTGCCTCTGGGAAGGGGGTGAGGATGGTGTGTGATTGTGTTCACTCTCCCATAGATGCCATGTCTTTGAGAGGAAGTATCCTCTTCATCCTATCCGTATTCCCAGCTCTGTGTCATCAATCCATACCTTCAGCACTTTGTATCCGGTGTTGCAGCTGATGACAACCTGGTCTTTGAAGGTGTACTTGGCTTGAGAAGGCTCAATTTTCCCATTGATTGGTGGTTGCACCAGTGGGCATGGGTTTCCTTTGAGTAAAAAGCAAATGAAGCTAAACAGAGGAATAAATGGAGCAAATGCAAAGTTCCAGCTCTTCCACCCAGCCCATGTTCCAGGAACCTGAGCATCTCTGCCTTGCTTTTACTCTTAACCTACACTGGCATGGCTCAGCCAGGCTCTTTTAGCAGGCATGGATGCTCCAGGTCTTTCCTTCAGTCTGTAATTCTCTGGTTTTGACCATTACAAATCTGGAAGTTAATAACAGTAGCTTGGCCAATTATCCTTCCCAAAATTGCTCAGCTTTGCAATGTGATCTTGTTTCAGAGCCCAGTTGTTGCAGAGAAAAAAGGACCCTTTGGAGGGAGGGCTCTGTGTTATTTTATTTCTCTCCTCTTGTGATTTCTGGAACAGATCCTTTCTGGAGACAAGATCATGGACCACCAAACTCATGCTGTCCACCTGCAGGCTTTATAAAGCCCTTCCCATTCCCAAGCCCAGCAAACAGAGGAAAGCAGCAGGAGTTACCAATTGCTGTGTATGACAACTTCCAGCCCCTGTTCTCTCCAGAGTTGTCACTGTGGAAGCGGATCTGCACGCTGTTGGTTTGGGTTTCAATGCGTCCTGGGGACTTTTCTCCACAGAAAGGTCCAAACTCCTTTTGGCCTGCTTTGATCTGCCGAGGCAAAGATGAGTGGGTGGTTTGAGGGGGCTCTTTGATCCCTGAGGCCAAAGGATGAGGTTGCAGTGGGATCAGTGGGGTTTTAGCACCATGTGTGGGGGGGATGTGAACAGAAAGAGGGTCACTGTTGGCTAAAAGGGTCACAAGCAGATGTGGCAAGAGACATGGAGTCAATAGAGCACAGGCTTCTGCTGATTCCATCACCCCTGTTTAGACTGGGGTGATTCTGATCCCATCACCAGGGCACTGGGGACACAAAAGGCAAGAGGGAGAAGAGGAATGTGCAGAGCCCAGCTCACCTTGATGTGGTCATATGGACAGGTCACCTCAGGGTGGTCTTCCACATCAAAGCTGTCCTCGAAGTTTAGGGTGATGAAGAAACCCTCTTCCAGCTCGATCCGGTACAGGCAGTCTGAGCTCTTGGGGTAGGGGCTGGGGAAGTCGGCGCTGGTGATCACCCCGCTCCGCTGGGTGTAGAGGTTGTCACTGCACTCCACTGAAACACAGCCGTGGCTCCGTCAGGGCCCTGGCAGTCATGTCCCAGCCCTGACCATACTCAGGATTCCCTACTCCATGGATTCCAGATATGGGGAAATGGATCCCACATATGGGTACCTGGATCCCAAATGTGTGTCCATGCAAGGAGAATCTCACACAGACAACTTCCGAATATGCTCATGGCACAGAAGCCTTGGGCTGAGGGCTAGTCCCAGATAATCTACATGATGCAGGTTCAGAGCAGAGACTAAACCTTTTAATTTCTCAAACTTGAGGATGTCTATAGAGCTTAACTGAGGAGCACAGCCCATGGGAGAAGAAGTCTCAGACTACTGGTTTGTAGGGGAAGAGGGACTTCATCCCTCCTGGGAGAAATAAAGGGCCATTTTGCCTGTGTTTAGTAGGCATGATACCTACTCAGGGACCCCCTGTGCCCATCCCTGTGTCTGGGCTGTGCCTGTGGTACCTTTGCAGGTCCTGTTGTCGGAGTGGAGGATGTAGCCGAACCTGCAGGAGCAGTAGTACCCGCCGATGTAGTTGTGGCAGTAGTGGTCACAAGCCAGCTCCTCATCACTTTTCTCCAGGCATTCATCCACATCTAGAATGGAGTGAAAGAGGAAGGGAGGTCACCCTGCAGCTCTCCACACGTCACTCCTTGTGGGAACATTTGCCACAACACTAAGAAATCTGTTATCCTATGTGGTGGGTCACATGAGAACCCAGGGAGTGCCACATGGCCCAAGGGCTCCACACAAGTTAATCTCTTTCCAGGGAACCCAAAGCTGACCTGGGATGTGGTGGCTGCAAATCTGGTTCCCTATCCTAACCAGCTGGCCCTGCAGGCTCAGACGCTGCTTACCCACAGCAGTGTAATGGGCATCGAAGCCGGTGAAGCGTTCCTCATTGGAGAAGTCAGACCTGAAGGTGAGCCCCATGTAGGGCCCTGGGGACAGGATCACTTGCTGTCCCGGAGCCTGCTCTGTGTCCGTCGTCTCCCTGCCACAGAAGGTTGCCAGCTCCTGGTCCTCAGTTTCAATCTGTTAGCAGAAAGAAGGGGTGAGCCCAGAGAGCCTGCTGTGTGTTCCCTGGAGAGGTCAGGCTGGGATTGGAATCATCCTCTGTACCCAGGAGCTCATGCCTCTGCCTGTCCCTGCCAGGACTCATCAATGTCCCCTTGGGGCACAGGGACTCAGGTCTGCCTGCTTGTCCTGAAGGCAGCTCTGAAGCAGATGCCAAGAGCAGGTAGCATCCAAGATGTAGGGAAGAGCTGGGGAGTGTAAGGGGAAGATAGGGAGCCCGTTTGGGAGGTGGGTAAGGACATGAAGAGGCGGTGCAGAAGAAGGGGTGTGAAAATCAGCCCCTGAATGTCAGTCCCCGTCAGAGCTGTTGGTAGCTGAGATGCTGCCCCTCACCTCTTTCCATGGCTCAAACACTGATCCAGACAGCAGCATCTGTGTGAGGAGCCTAGAGGAGTCCCTGCCTGTTGGTTTTGCTTCAGCTCGAAGCAGCACCTGTAATTACTTTCTGTCCCCTGGGCTGCCTTTGGACAAGCTTGGTCCTGTCCCTGCCACGCAGGCTCTCTGGCTTCAGACCTGTGGCTCCAGGCACTGCTGGGACTCTGACCACACACCCAGAGGGCTGAGGAAAGGGAGTGATGTGCCAGGGTGCCCTGTTGTATCAGCGTGCTCAGTATCCTCTATGTACATCCCTTTAAAACACAGCCTTATCTGTGCCTTAAAGTACTGTAATCCCTGCAGAAAAACCTTCCATTTTCCCTGGAAACCCCCTCCTTTCCTTTTTCCTTGCAGTTTTCTCCAGCACTGATCCACCTCCTTCTCCTACACATCCCATCCCCAGCCCCTCCCTCAACCATGACCTCCTCCAGGCAGTTCCCAGCACCCTGCCTGCTTTGCCCCAGGGGATTTGAATATGAATAAGCCTCAGCAGAGGAATGTGATGAACACCACCAGCCAGCCCATCACCACTCACGTCAAGCCACCACTACTGAGGCTGTGGTGAAGTCTGCAGCCCCCCAGCACATGCCTGGGGAAAACAGTCATCTGCTCGGGGCCCGTGGGGTCCTGCAGGTGTCAGAATGCTGTCTCTGGCTTGCTTGGCCTCAGCAAGGTGAGACCCTTCTCCAACTCCATCCCTGTCACCTAGAGACCCTCAGGATGTGCCTCCTGGGGAGGGTCTGGGGCTGAAAGGGAAATTTCCCAGAGCTGAACAAACAGGAAGAAACTCGTTCACACCAGGGAAAGCCAACATGGAAATGGCAACTCAGCATGCTTGACATTGCCTCCAGATATTTTCCATCCTCTCATACAAGCTGGAGCTGGCCAGAAAAGAGAGACACTTTCCGATGATAAATTTTGGGAATTTCGAGAAAAAACACGCACCCTGCTTTGGGGACAAAAACCCAATTGAATTTTTTTTTTTTTGTAGCAGCATTCTGGGGCAAAAAAAGAAAACAAGTAATTTGGGCTCCATCTGGTTTCAATCCCTTTGAAATATACTGTGGTGCTTTAGAAATCCTTTTCAATCTGAAAGATTGTTTTGAAATGAAATAGTGTTTCAGACTGAAAAACGGGAGTGCTATCACCAAAAGCAAAGGAAAAAGGCATTTCAGCCCTGACGCAGAGACTTGGCTGTGCCAGCAGGAGGGACACAGCCTCTTCCACAGAAAATGGTTTTTCTTAAGGAAATCTGTGGGAAGGAGGAATTTCCAGTCAGCTGCTCTCTGTGGGGCTGGTGGCTGTCACCTCTGCCAGGAGTCAAGAGCCACCATGTGAGCTCCCATCCCTCTCCTTCAGCCCCAGAGGGTGCAGGACCTGCAGTACACCATTCCCGAAGTGCGGGAAAATCTTCCCAGTGCCCTCTGTCTCGTCTTGAGGATGCTCCAGCCATGGGACCAGCCCCAACACTGCCCCTAGCATCCCTGGATACAGCCCTGGAGCAGCAGGATGAGGCCCGGGAGGGCTGTGCTCTCCTCACTGGAGGTATCACAGCTCCTTATCTGAGACGGGTCCCATGCCCCGAGCCACAGGGAGCAGAGGCAGCCCTTCAGCAGTAAACTAAACAGAGAGGTCATCATCCCTGGTTAATATTTGCTGCTTCTGCTAGGGACTGTATACTTTTTTGTAGATCATTTACATCCAGCGAGCAGGCTGGTAATTAAATCCTGGTTGTTTGTTTGGAGTTTCTCCCTCTCGGGTCACGATGTCGACGTTTTCACTAGAGAAGATGTGTCCCTGAGGGAAATATCAATTGCCACAGAGAAATTCCCTATAAAAATACGCTGAAAGAATCCTCCTTTGAAAAATAAAATATAGCGACACCCTTGTGCCTTAAATTTACCCTTGCCAATGCCTCCTGCTGTCTCCCCTGTTCCTTCTTGCATCCTCACACCCTCCTTAAAACTTCCACTGTTCTGGATGGAGGCAGATTGCAGTCCCTCTGCATTTTGGCTGGTGCTGTGGCTAAGGGGTGTCCTGAGCTCTGGGGCCCCTCTCTGCCCCACACTGATTTCCCCCCTTGGGGGCAGGAGCTGGGATACCCTGGCCAGCAAGAAAAAAGGCTGCCCCAGGGCATGGGCTGCTGGGGATGGGGGGAGCACTGATGCTCCGGAGGTGTCTCCTGCAGCCAGGGGGTTAACGAAATGCCAGAAGCACCGAGGGGAATTTGGCCCGGCAGTTTGGTGTCTGCTGCCGGAGAGGAGCAGGCAGTCGGCAGTACAAAAACACAGCCGCCATCTGCCCCCCCTCTCCAGCCCTCCAGGAATGCACTAATTGGACTGAT
The DNA here is from genome assembly GCA_013400515.1 of Erpornis zantholeuca. Lineage (NCBI taxonomy): Eukaryota > Metazoa > Chordata > Aves > Passeriformes > Timaliidae > Erpornis > Erpornis zantholeuca. Next base: position 47,860 of record VZTN01010350.1, read on the forward strand.
GAAGGCCAAACATACCACTTGTAATATATATAAATGGCTCATTAGGCAGAGAAATCGCAGTGCTGGGCTGAAGACACTGGGAACATGACATGGGGAGGAGATGCTCAGAGCCAGGGCAGGGCATGAAGTGGCCCCTGCCGAGCGGCCCCGCAGAGTGTGGCAAGAAGGCAACACCCAGAGCAACGGGGCTTTTTTTTCCCAATGCTGCTGCTACTGACTGTTGGGAATGAAGCAGGGACAGCCCCTGCAAAAGCCTCCATCTAAATCTGGAGATCCTCTCCCCAAGATACATCAAGGGTCCTTTCATATACAAACATGAAATTGCCCTGAATTTCCACAGGAACACACATGGCAGCTCTGCCATGGGGGACAAAGAAGGATGGCTGGTTTCCTGTGCTGTGGATTTGGCTCGGTGTCCAGAGACTGTGCCCTCCCTCATGGCAGCTGCACCCACATGCCCTATTTCTGGGCAAGGCTCGTTCCTTGGAGTGCTGGGGGTGAAAAGAGACCCAGGCAGGATGCTGGAGTCCTGCAAGAGCTGCTGACTTGCTCCTGTGCCTGGTCCTCCTCCTTCCCCTGCACTGGGGGTAACTGGTCCCCAGTGGCACAGGGGAATGGCCAGTGTCACCAGACACCTCTGCACAGAGCTATCAGGATGGGAGACACAAGCAGCAAAGCCCTGGGCTCTCCCTTCCTCCCAGCTGCCTCCTGGGGTTCAGTGCTCCTTTTGGGACCCCACACTCCCAGGGAATGAATGACTCGCTGGCTGGGGCTGGCTGACAGGACCAAAAGAGGATGCTCTCCTCCTGAACCCCAGTTCATGCCAAACCTTGATTTGTGCTTTTTCTCCCTTGTTTAAGCAGAGGAAGTTGTTTGTGTGTCCTGTGCACCCTTCTTGTAGCCTCAGGCTGGGCATGCACTGCCCTGAATGAAAAACCAAGCTTGTTCCCTGGTTCCCTGGGCATATCCCCCACCAGTGCCTCATCAATCATTGATGGGGTGTCACCCCATCTTCACTCCAATCAAGGAGCTGGCTGTAGCTGGTTGCCAAGCTCTTGGGGGCTGATTTCATTCCGGGGCTTGACTGAGCGATGTGCAAAACCTCATGAACAGGTCCCCAGGCTCAGATCTCTCTAATAAGCTTGGGGATTTACTCATTACGGCCCCTCAGTAGTCAAGATTTCATCGCCGTTCTCCCTGCCTCTGCTCCTCAGTGACACTATTCAAGTCACTTAACCTGATTTCCTGGTCAGGGCTGTGGCTTTTCGGGGTGTCCTGGGCATCCCCATTTGCACAAACAATCTTCCCATCCTGTGAGCATTTCTTAAGGAGCCACGTTATTTTTATATATATACACACATGTGCACGCGTGCATGTGCATATATATA
>VZTN01010351.1:47677-66145 GCA_013400515.1 Erpornis zantholeuca
TTTTTGGCACTTCTAACCTATTAATTACCAAAGGACAAGAGAAATATTTTGTGGGTATGAGTGAATTTTGTAGCAGTCAAAATAGACAGTAGCAGCCAGCTGGAGCATTTTAAATACTCTCAATTTTCACAAGTCCTGCCTAAGAAGCTAACCACTAACAAGCTAATGCATTAATTTTATTTTTATTCATTGGCTATTCCAGCACAGTTAAGCAATAAAAGAAAAAGTAAAAACAAGAAAAAATATATATAGTAACAGGTCATGTTTTTTCTACTGAACTGGACAAAAAGAATCTCACTGGTAGAAATAGATGAGTAAACATAAGCGTAAAATGTTTTAATTACTAAAAATGCTTAGTTTCATTTGGTTATCTGTAGAATCCTATCATCTCTTGTAATTAATTCATTTGCAAGTATTTGGATGACCATCAATTTATTCATAAAAATATTTGAGAGTTGCAGGTTATGCAAATTCTGTTGCTAATTAGTTAATGCCTACATTCACCCTGTTAGTGTCTGATGATCAGATACTTGTGCTCATAATTCTTACACCAACAAACATTTTTTCATACAATGCACCAGAATATTTCTGTACTTGCATAGAGTGGACAGCACTGATCTTGAGTGGCTTTTTCCCCCCAGGATCAGTGTTTCCATGGCGAGTCCTGTGGGGATCTATCTTGTCTTTTCTTCTCCGCAGTAGGCATTTAGGGATAATAAAATAGTTAGTGAAGAGGTATGTTCTCTGCTATTTTCAATAAGCTGATGACAGTCAACATTACAATCCAGACCCACAAAGGCACTGGGAAATCAAAGAGCCTTAGGCTCCTCAATACATTCATCCACACGAGCCTACATCTCTCAAGTATCTGATTTATCCTTTTAAATGTTCCACCTTGTAGGGACAGGGACATAGAACAGAGTTAAATGACCAAAGATCTCTGGATAAGATTGAAATGATGCTGGCTGATCATCAAATGACAGTGACACGACTTCTCTACCTTTGATTTTATCTGTCCTTTGTAATGCCCATGGACAATGTGGAGCTGTTGTTGGCCCTCACTGCTGTTGGGTGCACAGTGACAATGTCCAGGGCTCTGCTTAGCATCCACAGATGAAAAAAAAGGAACTGTGCTGGTAATTCTGATTTTTAATTGAGATTCCCTTAAAAACCTGTGGTAGCACTATTCAGGTAGTGATAAAAGCAAAATTAGAAAACCAGAATCCTGGAGACTAATTTAGTTCTGGTATTATAAGATCATACGATCTTGTCCAGCCTAATATTTATAAATAGTTCCACCAGAAAAAAAAATCACTTATGAACTTCAGCACATTGGTGACTGCTGGACAGGAGCCTTGGTGAGTCAATTTGTATTAGTACTGCTCCTTCAGTGCCAAATGCTCGAAATTTGTCTTTTTGTGTCCCTTTTTTACATTTACTCATGCTTTACTCATACTAAATATCATTATATCATTTAAGATGTTCCAATTATGGAAAAAAAATAATAATCCAAGTGAAAAGTCCTTTGCAACACACATCATCTCCTCATCCTATTGCCATTAAAATGTTCAATTTTCAGAGTACCAAGCATAATTTTCCTTTCCTTACACTCTTTTTTTTTTGGTAACTTGTTATATTTCCATTAGAACTCTAGAAAAGGATGTACTTCAGTAGATGATAACCGAGACTATAATATTTAATAGATGCTGCAGCTATTCTACATTTCAGAATGGCTAAATTTATTCCTACTAAGAAAGCAGAAGTTTTACATTTCTTTTAATCAGAACACTTTTTTCAGATTAACTAACACATTACTTTTCTTTAAGGAAAGTAAGAAAGAACATTTTTTTTATTCTAAGCATTCCATATAATTAAGGATGCAAATTATAAACGAAATGATACATGCACACACATAGATTGGAAAAAGCCACTTAAATGGCCAAATCACAGAAACCCTCATATGAGCTAATTTACTCTCACTTCCTGCTATAAAATGGCACAGAAATGGGGATGCTCTATTGGGGAGAGTGAATAACAATTTATTTCCAGTGTGTATAAGTCAGCTTAGCAGTTTCAGGACAGTAGCCAGACTTATCCAATACCTTCCATGGACTTTCATAGCTTTATTTTGTGTGATTGCAGATTCAAATAGCACAAGACTTGATTACATGCAACCTGCCACCAGAAAAATGGTGGCACCATGGCTGCATCCAGTCCTGCATCCTTTTCCAACAGGAAAGGTCAATGCAAGTGTAGAGCTGTAGAGTGAGCAGAAAGTGGCAATTCTCTGCCATATTCACCCCATGTCCAGCCACCTGAAGACCAGGAACTTTTGGAATCTAAGACAGATTTTAATAGCATTTTAAAAAATTTGTCATTCCTTTATTTGGCCCTTTTTTTTTTTTTTTCCTAATCATGTAAGCATTACCGAAATTTCAGTGAGTTTCACAGGTGAATTATGGACAATGTGAAATGCCACTTCTCAGTTTGTTTTCAATCCTCTGCCTAATAATTGTCTTAAGTGCCCTCATTTCTTGCTCTGGCTGTTGCTGATTCAGCTTAGGGGATTACTGTCACTATCTTTTCTCATCTACTTCCCACTGGAAGCTCCCATTCCAACAAAACTGCACATATACTCAGTCTGTGAACAGGTTCCATTAAAACTACCTAGTTGATCTTGGAAATGTTCATAAGTAATTTTTCTTTCTTGTTTAGGTTTTGTATAATTTTTCATCTGATGGTTTGCTTTAATCACACTTTTGTTTAATCACGTTCTGTGTTTGCTGACAGAACATATGCAGTTCTGCTAGCAAGTGTCCAGCTGCCATAAATGATTATAGGGGAGGAAAAAAAGGAACAAGTAACAGGGACAAGGAGTGGCAGGTAACTTTTCATCCAGATCAGCAGCATATTCTTAGCATGAAGATGTTCACATGGGTGTTCTCCAGACTGCAGAAGTCACAATGTCACTGTGGCACCGTGGCTTTATGTCTGCCATGCCAACAAGTGGAACTGTGCATGGAAACCCACAGAGATGGAAAAAGGAGTCTGAGTGGTTCTCAGCAGCTTGCTGGTTGGAAAGAATATGGCAAACCTGGTCCCAGCCTGGCAGAAGGTTATGATGTGACTCTTCCTCCACAGATGGTCTTCAGCCCTTCCTTACAAGCAAATGGAAACTGCTCACTTATTCTGGCTTCTGTTTTGATATTTTTAAAAGACTGAGTTACTCATCTTTTTTGGTCTTTTTTTTTTTTTTTGGTCTTTTACAATACGAGGATTTTACTTCGGAATTATCCCTCACAGGCTGCAGTTACTTGCTAACAAAAATGATAATAAATAATAATTTACTTGGCATTGAAAAGGAAGGGTTTGTCTACCTGTAATAAACAAGGTGACAGAAATACACTATAGAACCCTAAATGCCTGCCTGCCATTATGCTGCAGGTAACCACACCATCAGATATCTTCCTTTTTTTCTATTAAATATTGAAACAGAGGAACTGTGGAATTTATTTCAGCTATTTATTTAGATAGACTAGTTTCCACTGGACTTAGCAGAGAACTCAACATTCTTAACTCTGAGGATGTCACAGAAAGCTCTTTGCCCAGGGCACAAGCTATTGCAGGAGCTGCTGTGCAAATTGTCAGATCCTTGCTCCAAATTACCCAAAGCTTGCCAAGCCTTTGGGTATATCATGTTATCCATCTTTGGTTCATCATCTATTCAAACTTTTGGGAACAGTGTGGGAGAATTACTTTCATTTCTGGGTAACAGGGTGTCTGACTTGGATTTCACTTCTCTTTGTGGCTGGTATTCATTTAAACATTTGAGTTTTTAGATGAAGATGTTGCAGGATTTCTAATTTGTCAGTAAATAAGTATTTATAAAGATTGGGACAAATGTCTGATATTGAAAAAACACCAAAAAACTTTTACTTGTTGGAATGACAAAGCCACTGACTGATTTAGCAACATTTTCTCAAGTTTTTCCTCAGAAAGTCTTTTTCCTTTTACTCTTATGTTTCATATTGTGAATTGGTGTTCCTCCTGCCAGCATCTGCTGGAACATAAATTGTCCTAAACCAAGATCTGTCAGTTGAAAACAATACTAGGACACTTATTTTTACATATTTTGAATAAAAAGTTAGCTGTGTCTACCTTGAGGCATTTGGACAATATGAGTCAAATTAAGGAAAAGGGCGAACTCAAAATTAGAGCATTAGTTAGAGTAAATAAATTCCTTGCAGGACTGAAGGGCAGCTTTAGAGCTGCTGCCCTCTTTTCTCAAGGTCAAGTCAGAAGCCAACCAAAGCTCCATCCATATTAAGTGAGATCCTTAGAAATTTTCATGTAAGATAGACTAATCCTTGGAAAGAATCCCTTCAGTATGGCCTCGCTCTTCTCTTCTCATGGGAGTTTCTACGAGTTGTGAGATTATTAATACTCAACATTTTCCTATATTTTCAAGGGATTTTCTTCTCAGTTATTCTGTTCTCAAATAATTGAGAAACATGGACATGAGGACTAAGAATTTTCACCTGATTTTCTGGGATAGACTGCATTTGGTGTAGAGATCTAAGGCTGTCAGTAACCAATACTACTGAGGGAACACTTAAAGCAGTTTTCTCCACTCTCATGCCTGCAAATGGACTTTGTATTGCTGCATAGCAACACAACTGGCAAGCAATTAAGGCATACTCAGCTGTACCCAGATGAAGATGATAGTCTAATTCACAAGCATGTTTCCCCTAAATAACCCCAGATTGCAGATTTTTCTCCCAGCACAGTGTAACAGCAATACTACTGCAATCACACACCCTTCTCCACAAGGGATGGAACTTCCATCCTAACTCCAGACACAATTTAGCACTGTAAGAGGTTCCTCAGTCTAGAAGCACTACAGAATACTGAGTGCAAATCCGTGTTGAAAAATGCTCTAGATAACATTAATTACATTTTGCAGTCACTTCTTTTAGCTGCAGAGCACAGCTTCCCTAAGTGTGTTCCAGTGTCCTTAAGCAGAAACAATGTTGTGTAGCTTTTCAATATAACACCCCAAAATATTCTGAAGAACACCTCATCTCATGTAGACACATGCACAATTTAGTAATGAACCAAATAAAAAATTTACATAAACTATGAGTCACACAAACTGCAGGTGAGATGGTGATTGTGCTTGGGGGACTCACAACTAAAAGGATGGCATTACCTCTCCAGTTTCCCACCTCCCCCACTTTGCTTTAGGACTGCCATTGTCCATTGATGTAAAACCAGTCACTGTGCCCCAGACAGGAACTGGGCACCTCCACAAGACTACTGTGGAAGCTCTCCAATAGTGGAGGGCCATCAAACTGGATTTGTTCTTGAAAGCCACACTCCAATGCAATGAAGCTTGTGGACAGACCCCTGGTGGAGACAAGGGCTGCTCTCTGAGCACAATGCAAGGCTCTCCTTGGACGTGAGTGAGCCTCAGAAGTGGAGGACTGGCTTTCACCCAATGCAGAGAGAACTGAGAAGGCATTGGCTTCACCCAGGGAAAGAGGTCGAGTATGGAGAGGTCTGTCTTTATTCAGTTTCTAACCACTGTTTTGTAAAGAAGGAGGACAGCTAAAAGATTTCCTTGCTAAGGCAAGTGATTCTTGCTTCACTCTCACATCACCCTCAAGGCACTTTAAAGAGCAGACAGAGGTCCCTAACGCAGTTCCTTCATTAGCTTGATGCAATTGCTGTGCTTACACCAACTAATGCTGCTGGATCAATTCGTGTGAGCCTGCTCCCTCATCCTCACACAACTGCTGCAGCCTTGCATACCTACAGCCAGCCAAGGACCTGGGCCACTTAGAGCAGACAGGGACTGGAGCGATTTGCAGGGAGGTTTGCAAATCTCCCCAGCCAGTACACACCCAACTATCTGGGTAATTGCCTCCAGCTGTGCCTTCTTTCTATTTCAGTTGGCAGCATGCACCCCTTATGAATCTGTTGAGAAATAAAATGCAGTTCCTTTCCTTCCTTAATCAAATCTACCCTGCTTTGATTTTTTTTTGCTTTATATGGCCAGTTCTTGCTACCATAAGCACCCTAAGCCAAAGGTGAGAATAAAGTCCCATACACAGAGACCACTCCACTTTGTGCACTTCTCTAGGTACAAGCCAAGTGCCCAGAGGAGGGAGATGAGCTCATAGAAAAGGGCTTTGGTAATTTCCTGCAGGAATCCTTTCAGATTCCCCAGCTTTGAGCTACAGGCATGTCTTTCAGAATATTTTCATTTGCCCATATTTGATTTAATTAAATAAAAATAATAAAGGGTCCAGTCACTGAACCACTTAATATTCACTGCAATATGAAGCAATAAATCAGTCTGGTGAATTATGGGAATGTAATTTATTGTAAACATCAGCTAAATTTTGGAAAAATCCCAAGCCTTTGACCAATTATTGTGCCTTTTATACAGGGTCTCAAATGATTAACAAAGCTCACAGTGACTATATCTTAAAATCACAACAAACTTCAGCACCAAGGGCTGCCACCTGCTCACAATGACACAGCAAATCATGACAAAAAGCAGGAATCTCCCAGCAGCCCACATTTCTCTCAGGTAATTTGTATCGAGGCTTAACCTACACATGTCCCAGCGTGAGCACACCACACACCTGTCACCTGAGCTGAGGAGAGTGAGGGAAAGCACTGCCCCACAGGGGAAATAAAATGGACCCTGCAGGCACAAGGAACCTGCTGGATCTGGAGTCACTTTCCCTGAGCCATTTCTTTCCCCACGAGGAAGAAAAAGGACCAGCAGTGACAGAGGAATAACAGCCTCTGCTAGAATACATTCAACCAACACTGCCAGCAAAGAGGGAAAGGTTCCTAGTTTTCTGTTTGTGGTTACACTGTTTTGTCATTGCTGTCAGGATGTGCCTATGCAATATGTGCCTCTCTGATGTCTCGTGCCTGTGTTTCATTTTTAGTTGAGTGGGATGTACAGTAATTAGCCCCTCATTCTCCTTGTCTATTCTCTGCATTTTATTTCGTTTCCTTCACTTGCAGGGTTTTGGCAAGCCTTGGGCCTTATTGGCAACTCTTTCCCCTCTCCCCCATCTGAACCTCCTCTCTTGCTTTTCTTCTCGCTGCTTGGGAGATGACAGTTTATATATTTGTGCACGGGAGTGAATGTGCCAATATGCTCCAAACATGGACTGTGCAGTCAAATTGTCTTGAGTTTGGTGGGATGCTGTTCTGGATTATTTCCTCCGAAAATATAACATTCCAATTGCAAACAATTGACAGCCAACAAAATATTGCTTGAATCAAACATATGAGGGGAAGTTGAGGGTTTTGTAACTCAAGATGGAAAATTTTTGTTTCTGTTTTTTGGGCTTTTTTTTTTTTTCTCTCTCTTCCATTATGAGTTGTTGCCTTTGGGTGGATTTTTGCTTTGAGAGTGCAAGTTGCTCTCATTGACTTATATGACAATAAAGAGTGGAAAATGAATAGCTTTCAGAGGCTTCAGGTTGATGGAACAATTTCATCCCTTCTGTTAATGCTTTACAACACTCCATGAGTTTTTATCTCATATCAGAAGTTTTACAGCTGTAGGGACCAATTTGAAGGTCCCCTTTTGAGTTCTTTTTCTTTGCAGGAACATTGCCAAATTAGTGAAAATAAACAGCATAGAATCAAATCCAAAGCCAGCTAAGAAAAACTAATATTTTTTCCATTGGCTTTTTATTTTTTATTTGCAGCTTTCCCAAATATATACTTTTTATATTTAATAAATGTAGCTTTAAAATTTTGCATGTGCTAAATGAAGAAATAGTTCTTTTACTACTGCAAGAAAATTCATAACATAATACTTCAGAGATGTCTGAAAAATCCAGACCAGTCACTGATTTTCCTCCTGTTTTTAAAAAGTAATTTAACTGAGGTGTGGAAATTAAGCAAGATTTTTCTCCTAGAGTCCTTTCCTCACAGTTATTGGTTTGGAAATACACTTTATTATCAGGACCTACTTTTTGTTTCTTTACACTCACATGGCTGTAAGTTCAATTGAATCAATCCAGTTGGTTCAGATGAAACCAATGTAAAAAATAAAGATTTGAGCATATACATATGAATATATAATAATATTTATTTATTTTGCTCAAACTAGACTTGGGAGCACTCAGTTGAAGAAATGTTGACTGGCAGAAGCTTGGCTGTGTCCCAAGAATAAAACCAATCTGTATAAATTTGCAAGATACCAAACCTATGTTTCCTTGCTCTACTGACACATTCCCAAATCAAGATACAAAGATGAAATGGAATTTGAAGAACTTGTCTCAGAAATGAACAGTTAGAAAGTGTTTTAGCCATGCTATTCCAGCTCACAAGGAAGGTGTCAGACATGGGATTATTCAGGAGAAATCCTGCTAGACTTGAGAGACCTGGAGCAAGGACCCTATCCTGTGCTCCTGCATGTGAGATCAAGAGAGCAGAACCCAATTGCAGGTGAATTTTATCTGCCCAGAGAGCAGTAATTACCCTCATTACAAATAAATTCCCACCAAACTGGAATGAAGATATGAAGCAGTAACACATACCTACAATAGCCAGAATTTAATTTTATGCAGTTTAAGGAAACAGTGAGGGATCTCTGTGCCCTTTCTGTGTAACAAGGCACTGGAGAGATGCTGCAGCTTGTCACCTGGGCTGTGGAGTGCAGCAGGGGACTGGCACCTGCTGGCCCAGCAGAGCTGTGCCGTGGCTGTGCAGCCACACAGACCTGGGGCAGTCCTGCAGCAGCACTGTGCTGATGGCTCCTCCCTGGGACGCATGTCAAGTTAACAAGGAGCACTGCATGCATCAGTTTCTGTGGCTTGACATTATTTATTCTTTAAGATGCAGGAGAGGCTGTCTGGATACTCCAGCATTTTGAACTGCTGGTCCTTAGGGCCTTATGAAGCAGCTCTTACATTTTGCACTAATCTCTTTTCTTCCCTAGTACTATACATTTTAAAGAGATGCCATATGGCACTTAAACAGACAAATCATATGGTGTTTTGCCCTTTCTTTCTAATTCTGTTGGCTTTACATTTCTCAAGTTACATTCCCAGTTGAAGAACAATGTCCTTAACCTCTTGAGTGCTCCTGGACGTCCACTAGACATAGACCAACATGATACTTGTGCTGACTTCTAATATATACTGGATGTCAACAGTGTTACTGCCATTCACTTCAGGAGCTGATTTGCATCTAAGCATAACATCAAGGACTCTATTGTGGCACCTAAGAGTAAACTGAAAATACAGCACAGCCGCTCCCAAGGTACGCCAGAGCTTTTCCTTCCCTGGCATCCAGTTCCCAGACAGACAGCAGTCAGAAGCCACGGCATTAAATGGCTAAAACTACATAAGTAGGATCAAACTCTGAAACATAAAGTGCCCTTCCCATTGATGAAACCCTGTTTGCATGCATTTTTCTTTCAAGAGGAGGTTAGTAACCACTGTTTCAGTAAGCTTCTTTTTATCGTCTAAGGAACAGAGCCACACTGGTTTTATGAAAGTTAAAGTCCCTTTTCATATGACTAATTTGTGTTTCACAACATGGAAGGATCAGTACCATGAGGTAGTATAGCAGATACTGTTGGAATATAGAGAGGCATTTCATTTCTTGGAACATCACACATGGTCACAGATCCTTCATGGCCTCTTGTCACATAAGACAGAGCACAAAATGAACAGCAAAAAGAAAAGGTTGAATTCACAATCTTTTCTTTTTTCTCCTCAGTGTACAAAACAAGCCCATCATATATCTTTAGAGTGAAAATGGTGTTAGTGTCCTGTCCACTTAATACTTAGCACTGTAAAATGTCACATAAAAGCACGACACCCACTTGTGCCTGTGTATGTTTATCTATAGAAACGAGACAGAAGAATACACACACAAGCATCACTTGCATAGCAAAATAATGGTAAATGCTCATCTGTAGAAATGACTGGATACAAAAGCAATTGCAAGTGTTTATGCAGTACAAACATGGAGGTGACGTTAAAAGACCTTTGAAAATCTGACCCATATTATTGGCAGTAATAAGTAAATCCTCCCTCTAAAGATAAAAGAGAAAGTACCCTCATTATTTAGTCAGACCTTCACACCATGAAGACCCAAACACAGAGGGGTTATCAGAATGCCCTTAGAATAATAAAATCAAGCACTGACAGACCAAGAGGCAAAGTTTTAAAGTGGAGGCCCCCTGACAAGGCTCTGCTTTACTCTCAGAGGCTGGCTGCTCTGATTACCACATCTGACTGCTGGCAGAGATACAATGCTGGATATTCATTAGTGGAAACTGCTGTCCTAGCAAGAACATTACTGGAATTATGTCAATTAATACCAGATGAAAACATGTCCTACCATTCTTTAGATACAGAAAAGCCACCAAGAGATTTATAAAGTTTGAAAGTAGGGTTCTGAGGTGTGGATGGCCCCCACTGGCTGTCTGTCGTGGTGCAGGTGAGACAGGGACCACACGCTGCCCACCCTGAGCCCAGAGCCGAAACCAAGCAGAGCAGTTTAAGTGCCCCAGACCCCTGCAGCTGCAGCCTCATGAGGATCACACCCCAGGAGGTCAGGGGAGAGGTGAGGAACGTGGAGCAGTGGCAATTGTGCATTCCCTGGAAATTTAAGCCCTGTTTTCTCTCCTTCCTTTAAATACAATTTCAGCATCCCTCGTGGCAGCAGTGACCAGGAGTCACTACAGGACCCACACACTGTGGGTGTATGATCTGAGTCATGATCAATACTGGTAAACACAGGCTGGGGCATGACTTTAGAAGTGCAGGCAGGGCTTCAGTGACACTGCTGGTGGGTGGATGTGAAACCAGAAAGATCCATTTTTAATCAATTATAACTGTTTCTTTATGGTCTACAGCAACTATTGTTTGATTACAAATTACTCTGGAGACTGGTATTTAAAAATGTGATTACTTTAAACAGATATCATTAGTAATACACTGTTCACAAATACAATGGAAATAAACCAACATTTGCAGTCTTAATTTACCTTTTAAAGTTACAAATATTTTTTCTTTCCTCTCTTTCCCCGGAGAAAATATTAGCCTTCTTCACTCTTAATAGAGAGTGTTACCCATCCTGTCACAGCAGCTTGGGACCTAAAACCTAGAAAACTGTTCACACTTGATTACCTCATATTTGATAACTAACATGGAGATTTTCAAAGGCAGCCAAATTTTCCATGTTTCATATTTAGACACTTGAATTCGTGTCTTTTTTCTATTAGAAGTTATATGCAACCTGACATGAGACCACCTATTCCCATATCAAATGTACACTTAAGTGTCCTGCACCTGAGATTCAGAGACTTCACTGCACGCACTGAATTGAATTTACAATAATTTGTTCATGATATATACAGAGACCTCAGGGTGCTCTTTGGTGCTAGCAGAGGTGCTCTGGGTTCCACCTGGCATCATCTGGTATTCAGACAATAGAATGGCACTTGAAAATTTTTGCAACCTTCCACATTCATTTGGTCTTGGTACAAACATAAAAAAAAAAAACCATAAAAAGAAATAATTTGAAGAAAAACCAACAAATATTTAATGCCAGCAGTTTTCAACTACTCAGTACTGACTTTGCCCATACCAAATTAAAACTAGGCCAGGAGATTCCCAGACACAGACATTCAATAGTATTTCTATATTTACATGTTCATCCCAATTTGGAGGGGCTTCATTTAAGTTTTTCCTTGCTTACCATGGAGTTCAGTTCAAGCTCTGTTAAATCTACAAAAATCAATATTGAGTATATGTATTATGTGGCAGTTCCATCTAAAAGTATCTGGTGTAGAATATGGGCCAGATACAATAGAGCAGCCAAGCACATGTAATTTACCCAACAAACCTAAAGCACTCCCACATTGATTTTTGCAGTTTTGTAGCCCCTAGTCACAGAACAGAGAAAAAATGGCTTACTCATAGAGTGTGCCAGTACTTGAGGCTACAACATGTTTGTCTTAGAGCCTCTGATTTGGGTTGTCTTTTTGTTACTTTTGTTGATGGATTTTTTAGGTCATTTAATGTGTTCTCCAGTCTAAAGTGTGTACTTCTATGGCAAGAAAATAAAATGCATTTTCTAAATTGTTCCCATCTGTTGATTACTTTTCTCAGAGTTAGAGTGTACAAATGGAAAATTGCAACATTTTAACAGTTTCTAAATGCAATTATTTAAGTGAGTATGAATAGAAAATTGCATACAAATGAGGGGATAAGCTTTCAGCAACGTATTAGTGTACTTCACACAATAACTGGTAAGAAGAGATTCCAAAATCATATCTGAGAATACAATTACACTTTAAAGGGACATTTTTAAAATGACATGCATACTTATTTGCATAGTATAAAATACCTATGTATATGTACTACAATAATAAATTTAAAATGTTTCCGAATCACAAAAGGATAATACTTATACATATATACTTATGTGTCTTCATCCTTATTCAGAAATAATAAATGCATAGGTTCTCAACGTATATTAAAATAATATTCTATTCATGGCTGTCTGCTATATTAACCAATATAATTTTTTAAAAATAGAAATTCAGTCACAGATTCTATCAGCATCTGGACCTAGGTGGCAGGCTACAATATATGTCCAGATTAAAAACTTGAAACCCCAACTTAATAAAAAACCCCACAGGATTTAAGCATGTTGCATGTCTAGAGCTCTTTTTCCATTTTATTTACTCATAAGTATCATTAATACCAAAGATCGAAAACCTTTGGTGTCATGTATGTCACTCTCTCTCTTCAAGTCTTTAGTAGTTGTGTGCTTATCTATTACAGTCAAATGTATTTCTTATCGAAAAAAAAAGAGTGAGCAACCTGACAATACAGTGTTATCGAATTTTTTCAGCTGAGACCCACATGTCATTCAGCATTCAGACATGCTTGTGCTTGATTGATGGATGGGTTTGTGACAAATAAAACTAGGATCAAGAGCTTTGCACCTTTCCCCCCATCAGAAACCAGAGTAAAGCATAACTCTATAACAATGGTGGGATTAGGGATGCATTAGCTCTCCATCGACCAAAACCACCCATTCCCATCAATACTTTGCACTTAATAACCTGAAGCTATGATAAGAAAACAAAAGAAGGAGAAAGGGACAGGAGAAAACAAATCAATAGAAGAAGGGAACGTCTGAAAGATGCACTGTCCAAATGAAGAAAAATTTTTGCTGAATTGCTAGGATAATGCCCCTTGACAAGAGAACAATACACTGTCAAGGTTTATCAGCCAGGAGGCCTTTTGGCACAGTGTTAAGCACAGGTTTGGCATTTGAGTGGTGGCACTTCTGTAGATGTAAAATACAAAATGCCAACATGCAGATAATAACCTCTCATGTTTGTTTTGTGTTAGCAGTTTGGATACCCATAAGGAGCACAGTTACATCTCTAGGTGTCCTGAAACAGATGATATGAGCACAAGGACTGATCCTGTCCCCCTGAAGTGCATGTGATCAGTACTTGGCTGATGTTTTTGATTAAAACTTTATGTTCAGAATAAGATCAATTTCTACTCGCAAATATATTTTTCCCTCTTTATTATTAATTAATGTCTTACCTGTTCCTACAAACTAGCCAGGAAGACCAGATTTAAAAGTTTGATAGATTCTATGTAGCTTCTTGTCTTGATTAAAACTGAATTTTTAAACAAGTCCCCCTAGACAGGTGACTAGCATTAAGACTGGAAGAAAAAGAAAAGTGCTCCTTAGCCTCTCTCCTCTTCAGGATTAAAGTAAGAGGAAGCATGTTTTTTAAAACATTTGAGGCTTACTTAGGAAAATAATGAAGTATCAGAATACATCTTAATACTGAAACTGCTCCCTGTTTTCAAGACTCAGTGCTTGAGCTTGCTGCTGTGAGAACAACTAGGAAATAAGTTTCTCTAAAGCTGTGCTTCAAGTGCTGGAGGAGGAGAGATCTAATGATTTTAAGCAGGAATGGGGTTGATCATTGTTGTTGACATGCAGTCTTTTACTCAATCACATGACTCATTTTCAGGTTAGCCTCTGATATACAGGAAAAGTTGTAATATCCACAATACTAAACAATGTTATTTAAGTTCTAATTTAATGGAAAGTAACAGAAAAAGCTTTAAAATATTTCCTCAAGGAAAGGTTTTTAAAGTTCACTGGCAGGTACAAGATTTTACTCACTACAACGATATGCATATGTTTTAATATCTCCATATTAAAAGTGTACTGGAAAGGACTGAAAAGACAGTCCAACAGTAAAAGCCCAGGATTATACAACAGGCAATAGGTGCTGCTGGCTCTGCCATGGTCCTCCCTTGTCACATATGGAAAATCATGGAATCTCAGCTTCCCTGTATGTAAATAATGTTTATGATTTACAGCTCCAGCCAAGCCCATTCATTCCCCGTGGTCACAGCATGTTCTACAAAGTGGAACCAATACTGAATTAAAGGAAGAGCCACAAGAAACAAGCATGTTCCTACAAGTCAATACACCCTTTACAAGTTCCTTGATGACTACATGAAGTTACTGAAAGGATACAGAATTAAGTAAAAAGCGCTGCAGTGGCTGTGGGTGCAGAGGCTGAAATGCATTCACGTGAAGTGAGATAAGGATGGCAGGCAGAGGAATACTTTCAAGACATGCTAGAGGGTGCTCAGCAAAGAAGAGCAAGAATAACTATGAAAGGAAATAGCTAACAGTGAATTTTTCAATTCAATGTACATGACAGGAGTGGAGTCAAATGCAGCATAACATGTACAGAAGTAAAGGATGGAAAGACATTTCTAAAATATGCAAGAACTGCAAAAAATGTGATAAATGAGGAAGTTTTCAGACAGAAAACCCTTCATTTCTTTTACGGTTGTTCTCATCATTTTAGACTTATGTTGCATTGCCCTGAGAAAAATGAAAAGGGTGTTAGTGTCCTGCCCATGGAGTAACCACCACACTGTCTCAGCTATTTTGGTTTGATGATACTCTCACTGTCATTCACACTATCAAAGAGTCTGCAGTTTACTGCAATGAACAGCCTGAATTTCAACATGCCCAGGTTACCCTGGTTCTGATAACACAAGTGATGACACAGAAGCACACCTCTCATTTCCTCAAAACCTTACTGAATGTTAGAGGGTCTGTCCAAATGGAGGTGACAGAAGCCTTCAGATCTGCCAAAACCAAAAGTTTTGTTACCATGGAGGGCAGCTGAGTGACTGATTCATCCTAGCATGCACTTTATAGTGGCAAAAGTTATTTCAATACTATTACATACAGCAGGACCCATTCTGATGGGTTCATTAGTTATAAAATGAAGTGTTAAGGGAAACTATTGATTTCATTTCACTACACTTCTAAACTGTGTAAATGTACCCCTCTACTCTTATTAAATTCTCATAAAACTGTTTGCACTGTTTCTACTGGAAGGATCCAAGTATCTGAAGTCTCTCATCCACACACAATCTTAAAGATAACTGACAATAACTAAAATAAATCAAAAGATATGCTTGAAAAGTTCTCAAAACCAGTAACTTTCAACTCCAAAAACGAACAAAATAAATTTGGCAAGCCCACATCATGTAATTCACACAAAAATCAAGCAGTGAATGTCTGTTTTAAGTGCAAATCTCAAAGTTATTTTAACTACAGAGCAGCCCAAGCACTTCCATAATTAATTACTTATTTATTTGATACCAGAAATAATAACCATCTGATCAAGATATCAGCAGCTCCAATCAGCCAGTTATTTTCTAACTAATTTTGGGAAAGGAGTGAATGAGCAAGATTGAATAATAAATACCCCAGTTCTGCAGTGAGTTGTGTGGTGTGCAAGGAGGAGTGAGGAAGCTCGGTGTGTGTCTGTGTTCCAGGAGGATGCAGAGGCAAACAGATGTTTTGGCACCCAGTGCTTCTCCCAGTGACCAGGCTGAGCTGAGGACCATGTCCTGTTTGGTGCTGTACTCTTTCATTTCTCTTACTCCTATTATCTCTCAAGTTAGAAATAACTATGGACTGGAGAATAACTCCTGCAGTGGTAGCTGAAGATTTTAATCCATGGCTGCTTCTGGCATGGGAGTAGGACTTGCAGTGAGTTCAGTAACCACCCTTCTTTAGGATTTTAAACCTAGATCTACAGACCAATTTTCCTTAAAATATAATTGACGGGGTGGGGCCAAGCTTTCTGCTCCCCCACGGTTCCAACACCTTTTCCTTCCAGTTTAAGTTTATTTGGATTTATATTTTATAAGGACTAGGTGAAACATGCTTCTAAATCCATGCTTTGTCTATTTGCTTAAAAAAAATCATATAATATTCCTCAATCTTAGCATCATTTCCTTCAAAATCTAGATATCAGACCAGGTTTGCAAGACACTTGACAAAGAATTGATTTCTAATTCTGATGATCTCTGATCAAGTTGTTGAATTAGGACAAAACAAAACCCCAAAGCTCTTCTCCCCTCCAATTAAGTATGAGTAACCCTTTCAAAAAATAACACACTTGTATCAACACTGAATTCAGTGAGAGAGAACAGTGTTTTGTCATGCTTCATCCTCAAGAAATATAAGGTCAGGTTTTGAATACTATGCTTAAAATATGCATCAATGCCATTAATGTAAACATCTGACATTGATCAGTGATCTACTGGGTCCCTTGCCCATTTTATTTATAGGTCTGTAGCATCTGCATGACTTCAGCTCTCGTGTAACGTTCATAACCTGCAGAATATTTACAACAAATTAACAGGGTTTCTTCCCAGCTGCATATCTCATTTCATTTATCAATACGGGGAAATAGTCTGAAGTCAAAATCAGCATCTACTCTCTTAATGGCATAGATATGCATGGGTAATTTTTTTTATTTTGTTCAACTATTCCCAAAAATCCCAAGAAATAATTCTGGGGAAGTTGGCAAGTCAATATATTTATATTGAAACCTTATGCTTGCACTTTGTAAAGCTGATGGCTAAAAGTTATTCTTTGTGATCAAAGGATAGAATCCAAAACAACATTTAGATGGCCACAAGAAGGTTCATCAGCTTATGAGGACTTTGCCAGTTAGATCTTCAAGTCTTCATTTTGGAATCAATTCTTTTTCTTTGGTGGAACTAAATGCATATGCTCCAGAGGGTTTGCCCAACTTCTGAAGGACATGTGCCTATAATAGGCCTTTCTCATCTCTGTCTTGTTAACAAGTATATAAATAAGAGAAGGCTTCAGTAATTGGCTCAGAGTTACTAATGAATTAATTAACTTCAGTCTATTTTACCTAACCTTTAATAATAAGAATCTTTTTTTGGTCTAGCAATAGGTCTGACAGGCTGAAAAAGCAGACATGCAGCAAAGCTCTTGAAAATTAATGAGAAACGAGGAAAGAATCAATGTACATTCTGCTTGCAGAGAACTGACACAAAAAAGACACAATAAACCATGAACAAACACAGTCAGTTTAAAAAATAGGTTAGAAAAAGTGGGCAAATTCAATTATAGAAGTAATTAGAAGATATAGGGCAAGGCTGCCTTTTGGGACTGTGCCAGAAAACATGAATTGATAAGAGTGAATAGAAAGCGCCCATGTAGTAATTAAGAGGCAATCACCTATGGCAATGAATACCTGAAAACAGGCTGCAAACTATTAATTCAGTGATCAAAAATATTTTTAGATGATTAATATGGCAAATTTGTTTTAAAAGACTAATTTCTGGAAAGATATCAAGACAATAGCACATTATTTGTTCCTCTGGCATTTATATAGCTAATTAAATTTTATAATTTGCAACAACATTAAGCATTATCTGAAAACAGTAAAAGCAATATTTCCTCCAATAATTCTTTATTATAGCGTCTTCAAAATCTGTGAGTTAAGACTAACTTAACTTTTTTATAAGAAAATTCAAGTGTTCAAAGCTGATTGCTTCATTTATTTGAATGACTTTTGTTGTTGTTTATTAAAAACACACCATGCATGAATTTTACATAATAATTTTCAGCTACTTTAAAACAGGTATTGAAATAATTTGATTATAATTCAAGGAAATATAAACAAAATTCTTTGATACTCAAATAAGCTATCACAGATGTTAATGCATGGCCAAGAGAGATTTTCCTCCATTAGAGCATGTTCCTCTCCTTCAGATACATAAAATGAGCAAGTTACAGTCAAGGTGTGCAATGTCAGACAGGGAAAAAAAGGTCTAAAAATCTGCTAACAAGATGTTACTTATTCTTCCGTGAATCAGGTAAGGGTTAATTTATTTTCTCAATAGTAAAACCAGACTAATTTCTCTAAACTCAGAGTTTTTCATTGCCATTTCTGAGGATACTAAAAAAAACCACCCAAAAGCCTCCAAATACAACCAAGAAAAAACTGGTGATAACTCTCTCAACCTGCCCCAGGTCCTGTCTTTGGTCATATCCTTTCCAGCTTACTGATCCTAG
>VZTN01010353.1:0-52935 GCA_013400515.1 Erpornis zantholeuca
GAATTTCATCAAGTATTTATTTTGTCCTATAGCTTTGCCTCTAGCTGATGTTTATTATTTAGAAATACATGTAATTTAGAACTAAACAATTCAGGTGCATGAAGAATCTACCCTATAATCTGGTAGGCTTGTTCACACATCAGTAACACACACTGTTAAAAGAAAATGTCTCATTTTTGATACAAATTTTTCTAGCTTTCTCTCCTCACCATCCTTGAAACTCATTGCCTTCTGCTAGATTAAGAGGACCTCTAGTACTAATTTTCTACTTCTATAGTTGCTAGATATCATGCAAAAATAAACTCTTATATTTCTACAAAGATTAATGTGACCAGATTTCTCTTGTGTGTCTCAATAAGTTAGTTCTCAGGCTTCAGATCTTTCCAATAACTCTTCTGAAACCAAGAACATTTGCTGTGCTATTCTTCAAAGTATCAGACAATCAATAAATAAACAATATTGAAGTAACAGCATCCTCTGTCTTCATACAAAAACTGGTAATATATCTGTAACTGTATTAAAATTTTCCGTAGTTATAGATGAAAAATCTTGCCAGTATCCCAACAAAAACTAAATACTAAATTACATAAAATCCAGCATGATTTCTTTCTACTGTAATTTTCTAAAATTCACAGCTCTGCAATGATGACATATTTGAGATCTCAACAAAAACTCAAAAATCAGTCAAGAAAAAAATCCAGAAAATTGTCATTTAGCAATTCAGCATTTTTATTTCATCTATGCATTATATCAGCAGTAATCTTGTCTGCTTCCAGACCACTGACAACATAAAAAAGAGGTCCTTCTGCAAATTCACTAATGCTACATTAGGTTATATTTGCAAGTTTATCATATTTATTGGTCACTGTTATTGTATTTGATGCATCCTACAGTGACCGTGCATAGTCCAAATAAAGGCCTTATTGAAGGGCTGAATATAATTTTCTTGGTCTCTCCCTTGAAGTCCTTTTAATGTATGGTGATGAATCCTCACCTCCCCAGCAATCTGCCGAGAGATTTTTCTGAAACAGATATTTTTGTCTGCTTTCCAGTTTCCTCACATAGATGCTTCCTTCATACTTACCAGAAGTATGAAAAACATTGTCCCAGTGGATGGACAACTAGTTGTAACACAATTAATGCTGATGATCCATGAATGTATTTCTGATAGGTTTTCAGTGATGATCTGACAAGGTGTCAGATGCCTGACAAGATGTCAAACACCCTTCCTGAACCAAATGCCCTTATCTAGATGGTATTTCAGTAAACTTGATTTTGACAGAAAACACAAAATAAAGTTTGGATTGTATATGGAAGATGACCCAGCTGAAAAATCCCCCTGCATTTTTTTTCCACGTCTGATAGCTCCGAGTAATCTCCTTGATCTGATTTATCCTGTGGTAGAAGAAACAGCGGTGTCTGAACAAATGGAAGAATCTCAAGGAAAATATTTCTGCAAGAGAGATGAAGCAGCTTTGCTTAGGACATAACTGCCACCTGGCTACTTGGAAAACCACAGCCCTATTCAGCTTCTTTTCAGACACAAATTAAATATGTTTTAACACTTTCAGCTATCTGCATAATGATGGATCTTACCTTCCTCCTCAATTAACAAAAGAATATCAGAGTTTAGGTTTTTTCCCCCTTAAGTTAATCATATTTTCAGAATCCTAATTTTTTCTCTCTGCATATTTAACTTTATTTATCAGCTGTTTGTAGTCTCCTGTCTCTTATCATTAATTTCAATGCTTTTCATCTCTAACCAAGGTGCCTTCCAAAATAATAAATATGTCATTTTTTATTTTAGGAGTGTGAATTTGGTACACACAGTAAATTTGATGAAAAAAATTCCCACTTACTATTTACTGTACCAGTCAGCCTCTAAATCTGGTGAATCCAGTGACTAGATAGAAAACAGCAGGGGAGGAAGTAATTCTGGTTTATAAAATGACTATAACAAATACCTAATAAATAATTATCTGTTAAATGTGGTTTATGCTCTACACACAAACAAAACTAAAGATAAAGAGGATTTGCAGCATTTCAGTTTGAGATGTCATAGGGGAAAAAAGGAAAGAAAACAAAACAAAAAGCTGAATTCTTTTTTCAGATATCTTCTGCAGGTAAAGTCAAGACAACCATTATCTTGCTTGCTATTGTCTATTGTGTCAGAGCAGTAATGGTTGCTATGCAAGATGTAAATCTGGTAAAGCCTTAGTTTGCCACACAATCTACTAAATTAAAAAAAAATATGAAAAATGAAGATAGTATCAAACTAGAAAAATCAGATTCATTTTTATCTGATGTGTACTGAGCTAGAACTACAATGTCTATTAAAATTATCATCCAGTAGTTTATAAATTAATGATAGAGCTATTAGGTATGAACTCTGTATATATGAGACTTCAATTAGGTAGAGATTTTTTGGAAGGACTTTCACCTTCTAATGGTTAATCTGAGGTTGTACCACGTAAATGGTTTATCTGAAACTGAATAGCAACCTTGTACTTGTAGGAGCCTAATGGTTTGGAATTATTGCAACAAAATAATGGTATCATTGGAAAATTATGCTCCAGGTAATAAATATTAGTTGTGATGCAAAAGATTCCTAAGAAATTCTGATTTTTTTTTCTTTTAGAGTGTTTAATGAGGAGATTCCATCAAACTGGATTTATCATAAATTTTGCACAGGGAATTCTTTCAGGTATATGTTGAAGAACATACATATAACAGCATATATAGTTGCAGAACATTTACAAAGGTCTTGTATTCTTAATGATCTGGATAATGGGGCAGAATGTACTTCCTGCAATTTTGCTGGTAACAAAAAACAGCAAGGATTGTCTGATACAGCAAAGGGTCATGTTGCCATCCAGAAGCATCTAGACAGTCTGGAGAAATGGGCTGACAAGTACACCAATAAGTTCAACCTGGGAAAGTGCAAAGTCCAGCACCAAGGGAGAAATAACCTCATCTACCAATTTATGCTGGAGGGTGAACATCTGGAAACCAGTTTTGCCCTGGGGCTCCTGGTGAGCACCAGTTGAACATGAGCCAGCAATATGTCCTTGCTGCAAGAAAAGGGAATGGTCTCCTAATCTGGATTAGGCAAAGGATTGTCAGCAGGTGGGTGTAGGTGATCCTTCCTTTTTAATCAGTGCTGGTGAGGCCATACCTGGAATGTTCTGTCCAGTTCTGGGCTTTTCAGTAAAAAAGAACCATGGACATACTGGAGCAAGTCTAACAAAGTGCCACAGATATGATTTAGAAGCTGAAGCATCTCTCCTGTGAGCAGAGACTGTTCAGCCTGGAGAAGGGAAGGCTCAGGAGGTTCTTATCGATACCTCTGAATATCTCAGAGTGTAAAGAAGACTCTTCTCAGTAGCATTCAGTGACAGGACCAGAGGCAAGAGGCACAGACTGAAACACAAGGAGTTCCTTCTGAGCACCAGCACATTTTTTTCACTCTAAGCAGTGGCACAGGTTGCCCTGAGATGTTGTAGTCTCCATCCTTGGAGATATCCAAAAGTTGTCTGGATATGGTCCTGAGCAACTGGCTCTAGGCAACCTTATTTGAACAGAGGGGTTGGACCAGATGAACTTCAGACGTCTCTTTCAACATCAACCATGGTGTGTTTGTATCTGTTCTTCCCATATGTGAGTTATATAGTGGTCTTACATGTTTGATGAAAAGTTTTCCATTCTTCATAGATAGCATCCTCAGAGACTTGGCCTGGATGGCAGTGAATTCCAATTGCTTACCCTATAGAGCCATGAAATACAGGACTTGAAAGTAATAAACGCTTTTTGATACACTTTATTAGTGTGGAGTTAAACTTTTCTATTCTAGGTCTCAGGAGAGGGAAAACTTCCTCAGACTATGTCCTTGCTTTCCACAGAAAACAAGTATGGCACAAGGAATGCAGTTATCTTCAAACCAAGAGCAAGGTCTAACTTATCAGGAAATGAAGATTTAATGTCATGACTCAGGTTGAATTCAATTTAAAAGAGCTCATTATTTAATCACATTAACTAGGAGAATCCAACTCATGTAGACAGTACTCGTACAGACAGATATGCATGTAGCCTACTAACAGGTTTCTGAATCTTTCACTTGCGTGCCTTTGCTGTGACTTCCTGTCCACTTGGCACAGAAAACTCAGGTGCCGCTCTGTGACAAGCAAATCACATTAAAGACACTTACCATTAAAGTGACTTTATGACCAAACTACACAGCATTTTTAATTAGTATGTTTTTCTAAAACTAAATATTTTGGGGATGACTGAACAGTGTGCTCTTTTAGAGAATTAAGGGAAAGACTCTTGAATATCTCGGTGTTTCAGTGGACATTATTTGGGAATAAAATATATTTCAAATTCTACCAATTAAATATCAAAATATGTGCTCAAGATTCTATCCAAAATTTCCATCTAGGACCTAAACAAATAATTATTTACTGTAAACTTCTCCTATTGCTAGCATTTGTTCTTTCTGAGAGTTATGTGTTAGTATATTTATTTAACCATAGATGTTTTCTTGCCTAATTAAACATTTCACTAAAGCTTTTTCTTGATTCCTCGTCTTTTTATGGTTCTACAATTTTCTTGTCCTTGAATTATACCTATAATGACATGGCATTTTTGTTAGAAGGTAGTATTGCAGCTAGAAGCTTTGGCCCAATAATCAACCATCCTTAGACTTCTTTTTTTCTTAAACACCAAACAGCCTTTTTAAATATGTGATATCCGAGTTTCCTCATATTGCTCAATGTGCAGGAAAATAATCACATTGATAGGAGTTTTATTAGCAGAACTGGAAGGGAAGGGAAGGGAGCATGCACAAAACAATAAACTCAGTGGTGTTTTCATAAGTTAGTTTGGAGGGGCAGGGGGAGATCTTATTGACAATTAAACAGTTTACTGCCATGAGGAGACAGGTGCTCTGTTAGAACAACAGTTCGTTTAGGACCTATTTCTCAGCAAAATTTGATCCTTACTCTGTGATAGCTGTGTTGTTCTAATCACTGTGCGCAATTGCACTCCCATGTCAGTTAATTAAAAAAACTCACCATGCTTCTGCCTCAACACCCCAGAAAATCAAAGCTCTCAAAGCAAGATCAATGAACTTGCAATATAAGCTGTGTTGACAACATCTACGAGGATTTCAATTTAAGAATAAGAAGACATTCATCCTTTTTCAAGCATCGGTGTAAGTTCCACTCACTCTAAGTGATTGTCCAGAAGTATTGTATACAACCTGCAGAACTGAGGAATATCATTAATGACAGTAAGCTACAGAAGTTAACAGTTTTCCAAATGTCTGCTCTGCTAAGTGTAAATTCACAGCAGCAGATGAATACAAGAAGGTTGGTACAAGTAGCATTTCTGTGCACTAGCAGAGAAAGTAATCAGTAATCAGGCAGTGCTTACCCCAGCAGTTAGCTGTGATGTCCAGACATGGTAGCTCAGCACAGGGTTGGAGAACAGATATTTTCAATAACATTGAAAAAGTTTGCAAAGTGTAGGATGCAGGATGCATGAATGTACCAGTTATGGGGAAAAAAAAAAAATGTAAAGAAATGTGTCCCTGGAACTATTGTACTAACGTGCACATGCATTGAATGCTCCTTCCTCTCAGTAGAGCAGGTACCCTTAAAAATGTCAGGTTTGCCTTTGAAGCGGGTGCTTTTATAAGTAGTTGCAAAATTTCCTTTAATCAGAAAGCCTGTATTTAAAAAAAAAAAAAAGAAAGAAAAAGACACATTTTTGAAGGCAAATCACATACAGGTATGTGCACTGACAAAATGTCCCATCTAAAGAAGGCAAAGTATTTGGAATAACATAAATGAGACTAAGACACCCATCTTATCAATAACACTTACCCATGATCAACTGACCATCATCAGATCAGATACTGGGCATCATCAGCAAATGCAAACCAAGCTAAACAAAAAGAGCCCAGAGAACAGAAGAGAGTTGTTCAAAATGCTTTTGAAGACAGTATGTGGGGAAAATACACAAAAGCTCTGTATGACAGTGCTACAGCCTTACACTCACAGTTATTAATGCTTCAAAGTTTATACGGAAGATCTCTGGTGGCAATTTTGTGCTAATTTGTACCAGCCATTTTGGGGGCATCCAGAGATCTATCTGTGTGAAGACCATAAGTCACAATCCATATTTATATACCCTACAAAGTGTAGGACTGTAAGGTACAGACAATATTCTAAAACAATATGAGCAAAAGCGCATTTATTAAAAACTAAGAAGAAGGATGCAAGAAGGATTTTAACCCATGGCAAGTTGTTAGAACAGTGATACCTTAGACAGCTAAAATGTCTTTGGTTTTTAATGATTAATACTTTACGTTGGTGTAATGTTTCATGAAAAGGTGATTTCACAAATCTTTCTCAAAAAGATTAATCAGAATTTTGTAGCCAAACTGTTAAACTTATCTAACATGATTTTTTTTTTGTTTAGCAGAACATGTAACAACATCACAACATGTTGCAAAAAACAACAGAAGTTTTACTGTGTCTAGGGGCAAGCCTAGACAGCCTTCAGCTGATTTGTTGTACAACAGGTACTGAGCTGTGAAATTCTTAAGACCTGGTTCACTTTAATAAATATCTTTAGCTCTTCATATTCAGAAGTATTAAATATTAAATATATTTTAATCAAATCAATATTTAAAAAATCGGTAGTTTTTTGGGAATTTTTCTGTGTCTGCCCTATTTTGATCCATCTTGAGTATAAATTTAAATGATGTGTATTTATATTATCTCCCACAGCATACTCATGGAAAAGCTGGCAGCCACAGCTCGGACAGGTGTACTCTTTGCAGGGATAAGTACTGGCTGGATGGCCTGGCCCAGAGAGTGGTGGTGAACTGTGCTGCATCCAGCTGGTGGCCAGTCACCAGTGGTGTCCCTCAGGGGTCAGTGCTGCAGCCGGTCCTGTTTAATATCTTCACAGATGAGTAGACGAGGGGGTCGAGTCCACCATCAGTAAATTTGCAGACGACATTAAGCTGGGAGCATGTGTCGATCTCTTGGAAGGTAGGAGGACTCTGCAAAGGAACCTGGACAGGCTGGATAGATGGGCTGACATGAAGCTTAACAAGTTCGAGTCATGCCTTGGGTTTTAACTTTTATATTTTTCAAATCCTGCACTGCTAGTGTAACTGAAGTTTTCTGTAGCTAGTTAGGTGCTGCTCTCTTATGCTGTTCTCTGTGCTAAGGTAGACATAACAAAACCTCTAACTTGCCCTTCAAGGACACCTAGAAACAAGAACTGTAAACCATCATCTTGGGAAGAGGGGGGCAGGCTTGGGGGAAATCACATCATTGGCTGAGTTCTGGTTGGTGAATTGATGTTGATATAAAAGTGTGAAGCACTCATGACCTGGGGCATCCATTTTGAGATCCACTGTGGCAGGACTTCTGGACCCCGAAGTGTGCATCTGAAAGCCTTTCTAATAAATACCTCCTTTATTCCTGTCTAGTCTCTGTTTCTAGGTAGCCATTTAAGGCATCACGAGTGCTGAGTCCTGCACTTTGGCCACAACAATCTCCTGCAGCGCTGCAGGCTGGGACAGTGTAACTGGACAGTGCCCAGGCAGAAAGGGACCTGGGGTACTGGTTGACAACCAACTGAACACGAGCCAGGAGTGTGCCCTGGTGGCTACCAAGGCCAATGCCATCCTGGCCTGGATCAGGAATAGTGTGGCCAGCAGGACCAGGGAAGTCATTCTTTCCCTGTACTTGGCACTGGGGAGGCTGCACCTTGAGTCCTGTGTCCAGTTCTGGCCCCTCAGTTCAGGAAGGATGTTGAGATGCTTGAACACATCCAAAGGAGGGCAACAAGGCTGGAGAAGGGCTTGGAACACAAGTCCTGTGAAGAACAGCGGAGGGAGCTGGGGTTATTTAGCCTGGCGAAAAGGAGAGTCAGGGGTGACCTTATCAGCCTCTACAACTGCCTGAAAGCAGGCTGCAGTCAGGTGGGGTCAGTCTCTTCTCCCAGGCAGCAACTTACAGAATGAGAGGACAGTCTTCAGCTGCACCAAGGGAAGTTTAGGTTAGACGTTAGAAAAAAATCCTTCACTGAAAGGGTGACTGGGCACTGGAATTGTCTGCCCAGGCAGGTGATGGAGTCACCATCCCTGGACGTGTTTAAATAAAAAACTGTACATGGCACACAGTAACATGGTTTAGTTGAGGAGATGTTAGGTCATGGGTTGGACTAGATGATCTTAAAGGTCTTTTCCAACCTAGTTCATTCTGTGATTCTGTGATATTTAATGTGAATTTAATATACTTTATATATGCTTATAATCTATTTGATATATATTTAATTAGGGTTATCTTTTGAAAATAATTATATCCAAAAGAATACACATAAAACATAAATACAAGTTTCATATTTTATTTCATGTAATAATTTACAGCATGAGATAAAATTGTTCTACAAAATGTACAAGTGCTAATTATTCCCAGTTACAAGAACTAATTTTATTTGGAATTTCAAAGACATATTATTGCAACTACATATCTGTAACATAAGTAATGAAACAACCCCAGCACTTTTAAGTGAACTCTAAACTTCTGTTGCTGGTTCAGTAGTTCCAGTTTTCCAACTCACTGCAGATGTTTTTTATACTTGTGTGTGTAAGTGCATCTGTGTGTGCCTTCATTAACTCTTCTTTAGTTGTTTTGGGGCTTTTGGCTTCTACATTTTGAGTATAAAGTTATTGCAAGTTAATGAATTGATTTTAGATATCCTTATTCAGATACCCTTATACCTGTGGTTCTGAAGCAAAGAATTATATTAGACTTCATTAACAATATTTCCTTTTTTTGAAGATATTTCTGTCCATGAAATTATGCTCAATATCTCCTGTGTACTTATGATTTGTTATATATAGTTTATTTCAAGCTTTCTCACAAACCTTTTTTTTTTGCTGTGTTAAGGTTTATTTAATTTGTTTAAGATATGAAAATGGATAGGAGTCTTAAAAAATAAAAAAATCTATGTTTTTAGTCCTCTCTATTTGGGCAGTTTTTAGACTACAACACCATATTTTTTGGATAAAACATGCAACAGTTGTGCATCAATAGCCATGCCAGCTATGCCTCAGTATATTTTCCAAATTCATTGGCAAGACATCTGGTTTGAACAGTTGGATAAACAACAGTAAGCAAACCCTATCACACCCTAAGCTATTTCCCTGTTTTTAAGACATTACAGAAGGTGCCAAAACAATGTGTAAGGAACAATAATGATGCCATCAGCCATTTCCAAGTAGCCATTAAACTGTTATTACCTCCATTTGAATGCATAGCATAGCAGTATTGGTTTCAGATCAACTGTCACTTCAAATGCCATTATGCTGCACATATATATACTTGAAATTGAAACACATTGGAAAATACATGACAATTTGGAAGGAAGTTCCACCCAAACTGGAGATAATTTTCTTAGCCCTGAATCTCTGAGCCCTTTCTATGATAAGTATAATTTTTATAGTTAATATATAATTGTAACATATTTATATGAAGAAAATCATAGAATAATAGAGCTATAGAATGTTTGAGTCAGAAGGGACCTTAAAGATCATCCAGTTCCAACTCCCCTGCCATGAGCAAGGACACCTTCCACTAAACCAGCTTGCTCAAAGTCCCATTCAAACTGGCCTTGCACACTTCCAGATATGGGGTATCAACAACTTCTCTGGGCAACCTGTTCCAGCACCTCACCACCCCACAGTAATGAATTTCTTCCTAATATCTAATCTTACAGTTCTAATCTTCCTAAAAATATAAACACACCTCTTTCAGGGTTTGGTTTTGGCATTTTTTCAGCCTTTGTCTCATCAGTAAGTGCCCTTGTGAAACACACCTCTCCAGCTCTCTCCTCCGTGAATGTATGTCGTACATAAAGACCAAATGAAGTATATAATAGCAGCTATATATGAATATCCTGTTCATGCTCCAGTTGCTAGTTCACTTGCTCAGCTTGATTTAGTTGATATTCCTGTTCATTGCATTTAACATGCTGCTTATATATTTAATTAGATTTTTCCCTTTCTGGTCCAGTTTACTGACCTCAGCCTTTACAAATATTCAGATAATAAAAATGAAGATTATTAATTGGTGAGGTTCAATGGGTCAGGGCTTTAGAAGTTTTTGTTTACTGTTTAGTACCTATTGACTCAAGCATTTTTTAAGGTAAAATAAATATCTGGAACCTGCAAAATGTTTCTATTTGAAAACATTTGCATTTTTCATCCATATCTTTATGCTTGAAATGTTCTTAAAAAAAGAAACATTGATATTAAGAATCTCTCTGTGGCTTTCATTTGCTTAAAATCCAAAACCTTATTCCTAGAACATATTGAGATAATTTAGAAATTAGAGTGAAATTAATGATTAAATGATGGCATTTTAATTGAAATGTCCGCATTTTCATTAAAAGAAATGAAAGAAAGATAACAAATGAAAAGAGAAACTAAATAATATTTTATTAAATAGCAAAATAATTAATATACCTCTTTGATCAAATTCACCAAAAGTGGTTACCTCTTTTAGTCATTGCATCAACAGACAATCTGAGTGTCAATCTGCTTTCCATTGTGTTTGATGGCCAAATTCTAACTGATATAAGCAAAAACTTATATAAGGATTTCACATGAATAGTCAAAGTATACAATGGTCAGACAGGAAAGATGGGGAAGGGGAAAACAACTAGCTTAAAGCAAAGGACAGCTCAAACCCCTTTCTCTTCAATTTTACCGTCAAATTTCAAGTCTAACAGTACTGAATTGTTCAACTGATAATCTAGGAAACATGTCACCATAAGAAGGGAAATACAGTGATGCTTAAGAGATTAGCAAGATATCTGGACAAAATTTGAAATCACTGAAAATAAATTAACAAAATTGGGTTATAGGTTCTAAGACAAACTACCTTCTACTCTTGCATTTTGTAATATATATTTAAATTCACTTTTCCACTGCCTGGAAAATATTGATAGATATTAAGCACAGCCTGCTTCTGCAGAATTTACTGGTAGTGAAATACAAATATTTTCTGTTCTGAAATGTCATTACTGTTTCTCTATATATTTACAGGTAGATCAACGATTGCAAGCCAGTCAATATAAAGAGATACATGACAGGTTTGATTTCCTCATAAGAAAGTTATACTGTCTCCACCACTAACCAGATAATACTTCTAACTTCTGTTGCTTTTAGTAAACAAACTGTATTGAGACAGCCCTTTTGCACTATCCTATTATTTCTATGGGTACAATATACTAACTCTAAAGAAAATGAGAGGGAAGGAATTGATTTATTCTTTGTCTGATGACCAAATCCTGAGCAAGTTCTGGGAAGCAGATTACTACAGCTGACTGGAAAGAAAACCCACCACTTGGGTGTTTTTTGCTTACCTTTATATGTACTGGACAAGAATTTCCTCTGATGAAGGGATGAAAATTAAAATTAATTAGCATAATTAGTAGGAAAGGAGTTTCTTCTCTCTACTCCCTTAAAGAATATTAGCTGGTAGTAACTGATTTTAAAAGGAAGTTAAAGTGGTTGGAAGGAAGAATATTTTAATGCTCAGCTGGCATAATTATGCTGTACAAAAATGGACATGATTGAAGCATGTCATCAGCATTCATAACAGCCTTGGCATACCCAACTGAGGAATGAAGCACTGCCAGAGTCTGACATACTGGTATACAGAAATATAGGAACTAAGACAATAAATACATTCCAAAGAAATAAAATATTCATCCAAATAATTACAGTGCAGTGCACAAAGTCAGAAGATAATGCTTGAAAAGCACAAATTATTTTCCTGCAAAGGTAAATCCTTTTTTGCTTCCTTTCCACAGCTCCTCAAAGAATAAATCAGTAATACTGGGTCTTGACACTGTGTGCTTGAATACTGAAAACAGAAAAACAGACAAAAGTATAAAAAACCAAATGTTTGTGTACTTTCTCTTTCAAAAAAGTACAAGGCTATGAAAAAAGATGATAATGAGTTAACACAAATATCTAGAAAAGTACACAATACTCAAAAAGGTAATGCTTACGCAAAGCAAAATAACATAATTAGAACATATTTAAATAGTAAGACATTCATTTTGAGGTTTTTTAAACTGTGTGGCTTACAAACACTTTTGAAAGGGCTTTTGCTTCCTACTGGAAATGCTCTCTTTATATGCCATGTTCATCAAAGTGTAAAACCAGAAGGAGCTCACTAGAGACTACAAAAATGTAGTTTTTCCCAGGTATTTCCATGAAGAAGCAGATATAACTGTTGTCAAATTTAGGATTTCATCTTACAGGCTTAACTTGGTGTTGCCTGCACTTCATTGCCTCACCCAGGCAGATCATTGATAAAGATGTTAAACAGAACTGGCCCCAAGACAGTCCTGGGGAACACCCCTCCCAACCACTTCCAGCTGGCCATCATACCATTCACCACCACCCTCTGGGCCCAGCCAACCATCCAGATTTGTACCCAGCAAACAGTGAGCGCCACACATCCACACCATGAGCAGTCGGTTTCCCCAGGAGAATGCTGTGGGCAGTGGTGTCAAAGGCTTTACTTAAGCCCAGATATACAACATGCACAGTGTTTTCCTTCATCTGCTGAGTGGGTCACCTTGTCAGAGACAGAGATCAGGTTTGTCACGCAGGACCTGCCCATGCTGACCAAGCCTGGTTGTCCTGTACATGCTGTGTGATGGTGCTCGAGCCCATCTCCTCCATAACATTCCCTGGCACCAAGGTCAAAATGACAGCTCTCCAAACCTTCCTTTCATCCCTTCGTGTAGATGGACACCACCTTTACTTGTGTTCCAGTCCACTGGGACCTCCTTGGATAACAGTGACTACAGGTAAATGATTGACAGAGGCTGGCTAAGCACTTCTGCCAGCTCCCTCAGCACACTTGGGTGGATCCCAAGGGAAAGCAGTTTTCCATTATTCACTGGCAAATTATAACACATACAAATTGACAATTCTGTGAGTATTTCTGAAATTTAAAAAATTTCTTCAGTAACTTCCGACAAATGAAAATAACAAATACATTTCCAAACCTAATTTTTTGTGAATTACTCTAATGAAGTGTTAGCTTTCGAGTTGCTTTATGTGTTTATTCACCCGATATAAAATCAAAATATTGGCATTCTTAATTCAACATCCCCAAAGTTCAACTTTTAAAGTCATTGCATTATTGCATTTCAAAGATTTTGTTGGTTACTTCTACCCAGCAAGTGATTTCTGAAAGAATTTTTAGTACTATGTCAGTATACTTTCACCATAATGGAAGTCTTGGTAATTCATGGTTTATTATAAATTTAAAACTTCCGTTAAAAAAAGCCAACAAAACAACAAAAAAGAAAAAAACCAAAATAAATTCCAGGTTTCAACTTTTTAATGTTTTAAAAGAATATTAGTATGTAACTTTAAAAGAAAAACCTAGAGATTTTACCTAATACAATGCAAAAGTTTTCCTGCTTCTAGTACAATATTGGAAAAAACCCAGCAGTTTTCAACTCCCAGAATAATAGTTCTTGTATCTAAAGACTGTATAGACCATATTTGAGATGCATAACAGATTTAATTTTCACTATTCAGTATGATAGAAGTCTGACTTCAAACATCACTTTACAGAAACAGCAAAGAAATTTTATACCTTTTTGACTCTCAACTAATACAATGTAAATAGTAGAATTTTACAAGCAAAGAAATCAGGAATTACAAGGTTATTTCCTTCTAAGTCTTTACAATTAATTATTTTTGAGAAGAGACTCATCTGGGAGTTTACCTAATTATAATCCTTTAAAATTCTCCTTTTCAACCTTATTAAAAAGTAGAGCTCATTTCCAACAGTGAAATGTTCCCTCAGCAGTGTCTAAGAGAAAACATCCTAAAGAATAAAAAGTTCAGAAAATTACTTGATGATGAAAATTTTATATCAGCCTGAATCAGTAAAACCACTTTTTTAAATGGAAAAAAAACGGGCAAAAAAATGGGAAACTTGCTACAATCAAATATACAATTAAATTATACATCGCTTTTTGCTTTAGAACTTTACTTTAAACTGCTATTGAGTGATGAAGCAGTTGAGGTTTCCAGCGCTCAGTTGGCCAACTGATAGGTAGTAACTCAATAACTTCTGATTGTATCTTGAGATCAAAAACTACATTATTTTGCATTTGTATTATCCAGTGTGGTTTAATTTAATTCCAAAAATAATCTGCTTGCACATTCTCATTTTAGTTCAAGTTTGTATATACACTGGCTGAGCACTCTGTGTGTTTAGTATATGACACTGGAAAAATATAAAAGGGGGAATATTAATATTATTTCAATAAAATCAGATTCAAACTTGTTTATTGATTTATTAAAGATTTAGCTGTCAAGCAATAACCCATACATTATGATATCAGCAACACGAAAAATACACCACAGTACTACAATATGTTATCAGACATGTCCAAATCTCCAAACACCCTTCCATGAAACGCAAGCTGAGTGCCTCCATGCTGGCCTGGGGGTATCCACAGGAATGTCATGCAGCCAGGTCCAGTCAGAGCTCCAAGAGCCACTGGGACACATCCACCAAGGTCATGACACCCCTGTTGCTTGTTGTGCTCTCTTTTTTCCCCACATTACAAGTCTCAGAGCTTCTCTTCTCCTATATTTTTTACTTCTTTTCAAGCTGACTCCTCTGTTTCAAAAGTCACTGGAGTTCCTTTGTTAGCATTTAATCTAGCTGATGGTCATCTTCCCCTTCAGAATTATCAGTTTGTGGCGAATAGTCTGGCTGTCCCGCTCACCCATCCTGTTACTCTTACTTTCCTTTCTCAGTTGCTGTTATCCCAGCATTTTGCCAAGGCTGGGCCATGCAGGCAACATCAGTAACATGCTGTGTCGTCCAGATGGCAAATTTCTTGAATGGCCCACCTGAAACAGATCAGTTTTCAGCTAAACTTGAAAGAATTTGCTGTGATTGCTATTTACGCATTGAGACTGTAATGGTAACAGACAGCAGAACTGAAAATTAAGGACTGAAAAGAAACTGTTTCTGGCACTTGGACAAAAATCAGAATGGAAACTGTCAGAGTTGTACACAAAGAAACAAGGAGAAGAAAAGGAATGATTAGAAATGAGTGTTACAGTATCTACCAATAACACATCATTAGTGTTTTTTAAGAAATGAGGCTACTGCATAATGCTGTTGTAATTGAGGGTGTTTTGACCATCATCATAAGAGATAAAGACTGTTTAATTTTTGAGCTGGAAACTGATGGTTACCTAAGAATCTGTGATTGTTAAGCACCAACTTTCAATATGGTCAAAGAAAAAAGATAATCATAAAGACTAATAAATATAATTAGTTCTTCAAAGAGAGGCCTCTCCATAACCTAATGGATAATTACAATATTTGAAAAATGGAAAGAAAAACTGGGGTGGAAAAGCACAGAATTCAGCATACACACAGAGATTACTTAGAAGCCCACAATTTAAAAAAAAAAAAAAAAAGAAGGGCAAAAATTGGGATGCATTCCCTTGGCTGTAATTGTAAGGTGTATGACACTGTTAACAAATATGTAGATAATCCTCTAGGTTAGCCAACAATGCCATTCACAATATCAGAGGCCTTAGGCAAAGATTGACAGGATAAGGTGGAGAACAGATCAAACATTTATACCTTATATGTTCCCTGGTGACTGGCTTGCTTGGTTCCCACAACTGGAAAATTCAGCAGCAAATGTTCATCTGACTCAAGAACAGGACTAGTACATAGATTTATATCCCTAGAAATGTGTGAAATCTGACTGAAGGTAAGATGACGAGGAGAGATTTCTTGTGAGAGAGGAATAGAATTATTCTCCCTTCTC
The DNA here is from genome assembly GCA_013400515.1 of Erpornis zantholeuca. Lineage (NCBI taxonomy): Eukaryota > Metazoa > Chordata > Aves > Passeriformes > Timaliidae > Erpornis > Erpornis zantholeuca. The sequence goes on from VZTN01010353.1 coordinate 15,922, forward strand.
AAGTGACAAAGAAACTGAAGACCTAGACCCCTCTCAGGGAGATCAGAGGATGATAGTGGCTCAGAAAGCACTGTAGGAGGTTGCTCCTTCACTGTAGGAGTCTTAGCTATGTTTTTTAACAAGAGTAAATATTTTTGGACATTATGTAAATGTATGCAATGCTGTCTAGGATGATGAGTAGACAGTCTGTATGAGAGTGAAGTGGTGAGAAAGATCAATGAAGTCCATGATAGATGCTGAGCCACTGGCAGGTCAGAAGTGGTAGGAAAGAAACTACATACCGGCAGGAAAACGGAACAGAGCCTTAACTCCAAATCAACATCAATAAGCCTTTCCCCAGAACAGCCTCCAGGAAGCAGAAAATGTGAAATACTGTACAGCTTGGAAGACTATAGGTTTTCAAAGCTTCTGTGAAAGTATTAGGAGACAAACAGATGTAAGCAATCTAAGTTTTAATAGTAGCAGGTGAAGGGAATGCACAAAAGACTAGAGGAATAACAGGTTACTAGGAGGCTTGCCAGTGTGTGAGCTATTATAGAAGCATAGAATCATTTAAGTTGGAAAAGGACCTTTAGCTCATTGAGTCCAACCATTAACCTAACACTACCAAATCCACCAAGCTTGTTATCTTGACAAATCTAAAATTTTCACACATGAAAAAAAGGCACCAGGGAAATCTATGATTCACTGCTCATCCTACCTCAGCAAACACTAATCATGACCCACAGTCCAGTTAGATACTTCATAGGACTCTGGCAAAGTTGGACCTCACATTTATGTAGCTCTATGAAAGGTAGCAAAAACTTTTGCATGGAGGGGATCTAGCATCCTAATGCTTTGCTCAAACAGGTCTAAAATAAAACAAAAGTTAACAGCATCCCCTTACTCTTAGACAGAACATGTTATATTTATGTAATGCATGCATAGTGTTAATTTTTAATATACCCTATGTTTGATGGAAATCAAACTGGAGCCTACTATTTAATTACATCTGTCTTATTTTGTTCAATCCAATCCATCCAGAGTGTTCTAACAGCAAAGTGAAATGACAAGCAGTGCTAAGTAGCTAGTATCAACCAACTAATTTTATGTCTCTACTGTGTTAAAAAAACCCCATTACTATTGTTGTTAATGACTTCAAATCAGGGTAAGGATCAAAAATGGTATGGAGTATTGTATTCTTCATTCATAAAGAGAGGCTTGCATGTTGATAAACATTTAGCAGACTAGAAAACTGCCTTCCAAAAAGGCAAAAATGCTGATGTTCAACTTGTATTATGCTGCTATGACAAACTCCCTTTTGGTATGGAGTTCTGAATTAAGATAACATCAGAAGATGGAAGTCATTGCTTCTCATAGATACCACTCTCTCACTCAAGATGATATTACTTCCAGCTCTTCCAGCTTTTGTGATCACACATAAGACACTGACAGATACATAAAAAAATGCTCTTCAGGGTCAGACCATCAAGTCCAGTTTTCTGTCTCCAACAGTGATAATAGGAGAAGCTATACAGGGAGATTGCACAAGACTGGACACTTCCTACAGTCCATCTCCTTCACCAACATCTATAACTATTTTGTTAGAGGTGTAAGAGGTAGATCTCTGCTCAGTGCTCTTAATATCTATTTATGGACCTATTGCCCATGCATTAGTCTTAATCTGTATTTTTTAATTGACTAATATTCTCTGCTTCTACACCGTGTCATGGCAGAAAATCCCATAAATTCACTATCTATTCCCTTTTAACTCTTTTAAACTGGACACATGCTCTTTGCACAGAGCAGTTTCTACATGGGCTGTAGGATTTAATGAATAACAGTTCTGAATTCAGTTTATGCAGTTTACAGTGAGTATAACTCAGTTATAAACCATCACTCCAAAGTTGTCTCCTCTCCAAATTGAAGAACCAAGACTTTTTACTCTCTCTTCATAAAGCACATTCTCCATGCCCATAACCATTTTAGTTGCCCTTACATGTACTTTCTCTAATTCCACAATATTTTCTTGAAATACTGAGACCAGAATTGTACGTAGTACTGTCTAACCTACAGTACTAAAAGGTTTTCTTTTATAAAGGTTGTTTCAGCAAAGAAGACAAAATCAAAGAATTGTTAAAAATAAAAGCATTCTTCAGTACTTCCTTTTTAAAACAATTTACTGTCATTTTTCTCTCCATCTTGAGAAATAATTCAAAAAGGCTTTACTGAATTGTGATCACTTGCACAGGAATTTCTGTGAGGCAGACCAGAGTGTCTTTGTACTCAAAATCCCAGACCTTGTTTAATTGCTTATTATACAAAAATGAGATCATGTTAACATCTTTGACTTGCAACATCTATTTGCTGTACTGGAATTAACACATCCCACTCCATAACACCTGATGTGATGTTTATAACATAAAAAAACCAAACCAACCAACCAACAAAAAACAAACAAAACAAACAAACAAACAAAAAAAAACAAATCCCAAACATTTATCTATCTTTCCTCAAACACCACTTCTGAAATGCAGAGATAAAGATTTAATACTCTTCTTCGCTAATGAGCTTTCATTACAATGTCCCAGTAAAAATGCTGCCAGTTAATTTAGACAAAATGAATTATCCTGTTGGGGCCACTTCCATACTCCGCATTACGTAATGTACCACTGAGACAAAGAAGAGAAGCAGCAGTTCAGATCCGTTACATCAAACTTGGGCTTCATAACCCTGAGGGCTGTTCAGCCACTGGACTAAAGGGTAAAAGAAGAAACTAGACCTCCAGGAACTTATATATCTAATATTGAAGAATGGAAAATATTTGATGAATTCAAACTAAGTCCGTTGTTAGCTGCGAGTCATATTTTTTGGCAAGTGAATTATGTCTTAATGCCTCACTCAGTTTTAATGAGTTCCTTCTAGAAGGTTAAACTGCTGAGAGAAATGTGGTGAAATGTCTATCTTTTGATAACTTCCAAGCCAAACTAAAAATTTTACAATTAACTAAGGTTTTGAAATGTTCCAACTCTATGCAGAGGGAAAGGAATGCCAGAGCAATTGATTTCTTGGCTGCTTAGAGGGAGAAAGAGACAGACTGACGCAAAAGGAATGGAAAAAAAAATAAAAAGAAGGCTGGGATGGAGAGAACAAAAAGATCTTTAGCACACTGCCTTGTAAAACCTCAACTGCCGGCCAGGATTTCTTACTACGCTCAACATTTCTGATTTAGGGGTTAAGCAGTTATATACCCCTATACCATAGGGCCAAGTACCAATATATTGGTCAATCCATATAATGTGTCAAAATTCACTATTTATCATATTCCAAAGCTTCACTTGTTGAAAAGTCTTATTAACTGTAAAGATTCCAGTCCTGCTAAAGTTGTTCAGAGTAGTCAATAAGGTTCTAGCCTTCCTTTTTCAAATGTTTCCTACGTTATTACTTGAGAATTGCATTGAAAAAAAAGATATGATAAAAGAATATAAACTTCAACTGTCTGAGACTAAGAAATGCAGCAGCTAGATCTGTTTGTGCAATATCCCTGTGCCTCTAAGTGTATTTTTACAGTCTTTGAGTACATGATTTACTTCCTCACACTTTTCATGCTTATTCCATGAGCAGTATGGAACCTTTGCACTGACTTGGTCCATTTAAATGTATGCTTCCTTTCAGCATCTTATATGAAATTACACTTCAAACTAGAAAAGAATTCTCATCTGCATGTATTTCTCACTAGAGAAAAAAATTCTCACCTTTCTCGGTGTTTTAAAGAATTTAAAGAGAAATTATACTTTTAGAAGATTGTATTCATATATTTTTGTGGTAAAATATTAAAACTGTTACTAGCTGTTACAAAAATACCTAATTCAGAGGCATATACAGCTCCAGTCTCCAAACAGGCTGCATAGGTCAGTGATAAAAATGTACCCCGTGATGCTGAAACACATGGTCCTATTAATTTTTTTTTTTTCCCCAGTAAATTTTATTAGCAGAAGAGCATGAGATCCAGTTTTGAATAATCTCTTAGGCAAAACTGTAACAGAAAACTACTGCATTAGCAATTGGACACAGAAATGTAAGCTGTGTAAAGTAAAATGCTAAATTCTGAAGGTATTTAAAATAATCTATGCAAAATAAAAAAGTGTTTCTATAGTATTAGTATAAACTAGAATGTTTAAAAATTATAATTTGCCCTTGTGATTTTCAATTTAAATGCAGTGAGATCTGAAAGAAAAATCGTATTTTAGAGTAAAAACAGAGTGAACTTTAATATAAAAGTGGTAACTTTATTTTGACATTTTTTCATTAGAACACTCTGTCACTTCCACTGTCATCTGCCTGACTACTGCCCTACAGTGATTCAGTATGCTGGCAAAGCTGAACAAATACAAATAGAAACATCTGTTAGATAACATGATGACTGATCATAGAGAAAGTCTAAAGAAACTTAAGAAAGTGAGGAAACACTGAACAAAAATCGGTGAAAAAAATACTAAACAGGGAGGATTTTTTTTCATTCTAATGAGCAATATACAGTATAAAGTATATTTCAAATTAGTTTTTCATTGGCTAATCGTACTGGCTAGTAACAAGAAAATTTGGTCTTCAACCTTTTCAGATTCAGTATTTTTGAGAGTTGATAATAATATTACTTATTTAACATTTGATTCTGCAAGGTGCTAAGCACTATGATCATCAGTGCACTTGCATTCTTAGGTAATCTTAAGCAGGCAAGTAGCCCACATGAAAGCATCATCATGGTTTTCATAATCATATGATGAATCACATTATCGAATCCAGACAAGAATGTTCAGAACCTTGAACAATCAAGTTAAGGGCTTTACATGAAGTGAAAAGACAATGAAGACACCCTGAAGAGTTTATAACTATCAGTTTAAGGAATATTAATGTTTTTATCCCAAAAAATCCCTGTGAACGTCTGTGAACACATTTTCTTCAATATATCATCATCTTCTGTTACTAATTCTTTGGATACTTTAGTGCTGTTATATATCTGACTTGCTCTATTTTTTATAGACCCATAAAGAAAGGCAGTTGGGTCTTGTGGGAGTGGGGGGAGAAAAGGGGGAGCAGAGGAGGAGAGGGGATGGTGGTGATAAAATGTAATTCCTCCGAACACCTGCTGAGTTTAATTGCACTACAGCTGCTGCTGATTGTAAGTGGGCAAGGGAGATATAAGGCAGAGGGGGAGGTGGTGGTGTTACTGACTGATTGGCTGTCGTTACATCCAGTTTTATTGTCTTTTTTTTACCCTTTCAGCATTATTCTTACAAGTTAAAAGAGACTCTGAGTCTGAGGGATTAGGGACCTAAACCAAAGAGGAATCTTATGATCTGTGAGCAGAATGAGATGTGGTGTTTCCTGGATGAAGACATCTGAAGAGAGCATATGTGAACCTCAAGAGCAAGACTGATGATCCCAACAGACAAATTGCCACAGTATGCAGCATTCACTAGAATGAAAGGTTTATAGGTGAGATATTTAAAGAGGTCACCACGCCCAGAGCATGTGGGTCTGCAATGAAATAGAAGACAGTGCTTGAGATGAAGGAGCTGTGGTCATTCAAAAGGGATAGCAAACCATGCAGAGAAATTTTCAAGCAGGTTCTCATTCTGCAAGAACTTAAAGATAACAAAGTATGGTGGGTTTATAGCATCAAGGCACTGTGGAACAAATCTCTGTTCACAAAATTGATAGAAATGGGCTCTGAAAACTGGACTACTGTAATCTGATAATTGCTGGGGACAAGCTGCTTTAATATAGGGAAGCATGATGCAAGTAGTTGTGATTCAAAGACTTTATTTTAGAATATGTCAGATGTGACAGAACATTGCAAATGAGTAATTATCTCAGAAAACAAAGCAAACAGATATTACCCACATCCCCACAGTTTGGGTTACTTTGTAAGCAGCTGCAAAGCTAAAACATGCTAATAATGATGTTAAATAACTTTTGGAAAAGTTTAGAGAGTTATCATTCAGTGCTAATAGATGTGGGAGGATTTCCTTCAGTTTGGAGCATGAAATACGGGACTTTAATTTTCAGAATCATAATAGGCAAAATATTAGTTAAACATAGCAGTTCAATTTTTATAAAAGATTTTACTATATGTGTATTTTGACTATGTAAATAACAAACTGGTTATGTTTAAACTAAATAATTTTCCAGAAGTGTTCACCCAAATAAAAATTCTGTAGATGATTTAACTGTCTATTATATGGCATATGGGCTTAATTATAAGTGCCTGTGAAATAGGGTGGCTAAGAAAATTCAAGCTAGGAGGATACAAAATTTTGTGGTACAATAAGAAAGCACATTGGTATATAATAGTACTAATTAATGATCAAACTGAAAGGAAAAGAGGAAAAAGATGGGGTAACACTTGTCTGGATTAAAAAGCTACAAACAGTACCTCCAATCCTGGACAAAAAGGGACCTTGAGCTGGCTTTTCCACCACTTGAAAAATTGACCCACAGAAGAGGGAGACTTGTATTTCCTGTTATACAGCAAGACATTTTATTCTCTAACATTCTTTCTACCTGGTAGTTTAATATCTAGCCAACCCCTCCGACAGTGTTAATGTCTCTTCATTTGGCATCACGTATCCAGCTAAGATCTCATTGGCATTACGGAAGCCTTTGCAGCTTGAGTGTTTCCTAGCTGATATACCTTTTAAAAGCTTTCAGAAATTAGTTAATTCACCAAGTTTGAACACATCTTTTCATCAATTACTTTAAATAAGATGTGATCTCAACTCTGATTTCCTGTATGTGTAGAGCCACAAAACATTGTTAATAAAAAACCTGTCAGTGTATTGTTGAACCCATCATTGTATTCATTGTTTTCATATTGGTGTCCTGACTGCAAGGTAGGAAAGAGACAACTAAATGCAAAATGTTCTTATTGAGTAATGCTAATTAGAAATTTTAAATTTTATATGGTGAACTAACAAATTAAAACTATTGAACAATTTCTACAATTCCATCTTCATTAAGGTTGCCATTCCAAGTATGACTTATTTGCTCTGCTTTGATACTAAAACAAATTAATTAATTTTGAATTAATTTGATTTCTTAACCTACAGATTGACAACTAGAGAAATATAGAAATTATAAAGAAATAAAACATTTTAATTTACAATAAACAATAATTTACAAATAAATAATTAAATGTTTAATAAAAACATTTAACATTTACGAATATCAAAATGCTGACAGTTCTCAGCTGCTATAAGGAATGAGGAAAGAATGCTTTTAAGCAATCTGGGAACAATGTGGACTACTAAACAAAAGGTTCAATTTTTTTATGTAACTCTCCAGCACATGAGCTTCTTGTTGAGACTCTTAACATAGATTATGTTTATCTTTCTCTCTCTTTGATCAGTCTAATTATAAGCCCTCATTATGTCTTATTTCCAAGAGACATAGTAGTATCACTTGTCCTCAATGCAAATTAAAACCTTTTTCCTTTCATAACATACTCATTTTTCATGTTCCTCCTTACAAAAAAGAATACCAAAACTACTACCACTACTACCACCACCACCAAAACAAACAAAAATCCCCAAACTTTGTAAGTCAAAAGCTTACTGAGGAGCACTATGAAGACCTGAGTAATCATTTTACCATATTGGCAAAAACTCTGCTGAAAACTTACTCTATCTTAATAGTTAAAACAAATTAAAAAGAAGACTTACATCAATATTTTATAACCTTTGAGGAATGGAGATTGCACATTTTTTCTGGACAAGATGCTTTACTGCTGGACTGTCATAGAACCATAGATTCACATAATCATAGAACAATTTCTGTTGGAAGGGACATAAGTCATCCAGTTCCATCCCCCCCTCCCCCAGCCATGGGCAAGAATATCTTTCATGAGGTCAGTTTGATCAAATCCCCCTCCAACCTGACCTTAAACACTTCCAGAGACTGGGTATCTATGGCTTCCCTGAACAGCGTGTTCCAGTGTCCAGTACTGCCATGATAAAGAATATCTATTAGGTGCCTCCAAAGCTGTCTCTTCTCCAGGCTGGACAAATCCTGGGCAGGTCCAGTCTCTGACCAATTTGATGGCTTCCATTACCAGAATCTGTCTTGTAGCTGGGTGGGGAGGTGGGGGCAGAAGTAGATGCATGATTCTGGAATCCATCTCCCAAATACAGAGCAAAGGGGCAGAGCCACTTCCCTCATCTACTGGCTGTGCTCCTGCCAGTGTAGCCCTGGATGCTGTTGGTTGCCTTCACTGCCAGCATCCAGCACTGGCTCAGCTGACTGTGAAGAGCCACAGACCTTTCTCAGCAGAGCTGCTCTTCAAGCAGTCCGTCCCCAGCCTGTATCGGGGCACCAAATTCTTCCCAGGTGCAGAACTTTTGTCCTTGCTGAATATCATAAGGAATGTCCATTCTTTTGGCCTGTTCAAGTCCCTCTGAATGACAACCCTTCCCCTGAGTGCACAGACTTGTCCACGCAGTTTGGTGTCATCTGCAACATGGCAAACAAGCGCTTCATTGCTTCCTCTAGGTCATTCATAAAGATGTTAAACAAACCAGATCTCCTCATAATTCTCCAGTTCCTGATCCCCACTAACAGCCTATACAATCCAGTTTTTTATCGATTTACTAGCCAAGCATCTGGACTGCAATGTCGTAAGTTGAACATGAGAAGTGTTGCTGAACAGGGAGACAGTGTTGCTGGTCTTCCCAAATTCAGAGTAAATTACACTTGCTGCTCTTCCCTTATTCACAAATTCAGACACTTTAACATAGAAGATGATCATATTGATCAGGCATGAATTACTTTCTCTAAACCATGCCAGCTTTCCCTAGTATCAGTCTCCTCCTTTGTGTGCCCACAAGTGTGTTACAAGAGGACTCACTCCATGATTTCTCTAAGGACTGATGTGAAACTGAAGTGAAAATGAAATGGCCTGTAATTCCCTGGAAATTTTTTATGCTCTTGTTTGAAGATTGGTGGAACATATTCTTTCTTCCAGTCTTTAAATATTTCCCCTAAATTTTATCACTTTCAAGATGACAGAGGATGACCTTGCAAGGACATAAACCAATTCTCTCAGTGTGCTTGTATGCAGCCTGTCAGTCCCCATGGACTTTTATAGGTTAAGTTCTCTCAAGCTATTGCACACTCACCCACTGATGACCGCTCTTGAATTCTTTCTTTATTCAGAGAGACCTGGGAGAATGAGACAAGGAAATTATTGAGTACCTAAGCCTTACGTGTCTGCTGTTGCTAAATCACCCACTCCCTTTAGCACTGGACACATATGCTCCTTGTTCAATCTTTCACAACACAGCATTAGAAGCACTTCTTGTTGCCCTTAATGTCTGTTACAAGGCTGGACTCCAGCTGAATTTTGGCTTTTCTGACACTACCTCTGCACTCCTCAGGCAATGTTTTTAGACTCTACCATTGTACTCTGTGCCTTTTTCCATCCTCTGTGTCCCGCTTTTACAGGTTGGAGCTCTATCAGAAAATTCCTGCTTAGTCAAACTGGTCTCCTGATATATCTGTATGTCTGAGTATCAGAACTGTTCTTACATCTGAGAATGATGCTTGCTTTAGTGCCCTTACCTTTCAGATCTCTCTTCAATAGGATTGCATCTATCAGTTCTCTGTATAAGGTGAATATTTATAATAGCAAACATCTAACTGTTGAGGGCATGATTCCTGCAGATCGCCAGCTATGTGGCCTATAACTTAAAAATACACATTATTTAATTCCAAAATTATGTTATAAATGTGTGTTTGCATTAAAATTTAACAACATGAATATTACTTCTAGCTATTCTTTTGGAAGCATCACAGATCGGTATTTATGATGGAGATACCTAAATCTGAATCAGTCACCTAAATTCCCTGTATGGACAGTGAAGAAAAGCAAATTGCTCTGAAAGACAAATTGTTACTCTAAAAGAGGTAGCCAAAATAATCCAGGAACATGTTCTGTAGGATCTCTCAATTGCCTCTTCTTACTCATCTTTGAGTTGGACAACTAACTCAGGTGTAGACACTCACTTTGTAAGGTGAAACTTCGTAAAAGTTATACACTTTTAAGAAAGCAAGAGAATGTGTTATAAGAAATTATAAATATGCTCTATACACATTTGCTGAATTTCTCTGAAACTATTGCAAATTTCATTTCTAATTACTTCTACTTTTTACTGAATTTGCTTCTGAAATACAACTGGAGTTTCCTTCCTTAGGCTGATTTTTTTGCAGAAGTTTCTATCTGAAAATTACCTAGGTATTAACTTGACCACAGGTTATGTTATTAACTTTATTGTTTTCCTAATCTATTTTTAAAATGTTACTGACACAGAAGAAACAAAAATAATTAATTTATAACAAGCATCCTTAAAGGTATCCATAAACATCTTTAGAAAAGGCTGAAAATTTATTTTCACTTCTTGAACTACCTTAATGTAAAAAAGACACCAGTGGGAATTGGTGACTCTTGGTTTGTTTGGGGATTTGAATTATTTTTAGCAAGGAGAATTTGCCAAGCATAGCAGAACCGGAAATAGAGTCTAATGAAATTTTGAGCTGCAATGTAGGCTAATGATACTTGAAAGTGACATGGTTATATCTCAACAGGATAGCACTGGCTTAGCCTAAATGTCAGGAGCTTGACAGGCAGGTATCATAAAGATACATGTCAGTCACCTCTAGTGCAAGAATAAGTGATGAGCATTGTCAAGAACGTCCTTCATTTTTCCTTGGCAATTAAAGCAAATAGGGGTCCCAATGTCTGCTCTGCTGTTCCATTCACTTTCTCCTTTCTCCTTTCTCCTATCTAAGCATTTGCTGTTCCATCCTCCTGATTAACAAAACCATAAAGTGAAGACAAGAAATGAAGAAGAGTATAGTCAAGACTTATCACTTCAGTGGTAATGACCCATATTTTTGCACAGAGATTTAAAAGAAAATTGGTAAGTTCCAGAGTGCTTACAACCTTGTTATTTTCTCAACATTGTTCTACTTATATTCAAAGCTTAGTATCCCTGTAAAACTGACTTTGACAACAAAGCGGTGATTTCTGGTTCATAACCTAATCCTCACCATCTTTTCTACCCTGAGTAGCTGAGGTGCATAAACCATGGTGGAAAGTCAGCAGTAGGATTCTTTTAAGAGAGCAGAGCAAGCTGAAAAACATGCTGAAAAACAGGCTTCATGTGAAAGCTAAGGAAACAAGACTGGGAGAAAGAAATAACCAGAAGAAATAAAGGCTAGGAAGAGGCACAGAATTGAAAACTGCCACAAACTGAGAGGTCAGAATACCAGTCAGTTGCCTGAATCAACCACCAGCTTGTTTCAAACATTAGCTGCCCAGCAAGAGCTCATGTGCCTGGAGCTGTGTGAAATCAGAGGCATGTTGCCAGGATGGCAAGGAACTGCCTTCATGCAGACTCTTTCCTCAGTTAAATGTTCCCTCCTCTTGTTGTTTTACAAGGGAATAGGTAGCTATGACAGTGGATTACTGCCAAAGTCAAGGTGTATGCATCACCCTGGCAAACTGTGATTCATTATAGCCAGGAGCAGGACGCACAGTAGATGAGCAGCATTATTTCTAGCCAGAGCTACTCACTGGCTGATAATGAGAACAGCACCTTAGGGGAACTCAGCTGATTTTCTTTTTCCAGTTTCTGCACCAGCCTGATTCCTCCCTGTGCTGCCAACTATGGGCAAATAAGAGATGATTCTTGCTCCCATGACTTCATGCTTGATTTAACCCACAAACCAAAGTGCCCCAAGGCTCTCCAAGTTTGGCTTACTCACTGTTCTTGCAATTACACATAATGTGTTCCAATGTTTCAGTTTTCTCAAAGCTAGTAAAAGGAAACCTCACACAGCCCATCCACTCAAGCAAGCCTATCACAAATGAACATGATCTCACTGAAAAAAGGAAAGAAGGCATGTAGCCCTACAAACACAAGTCTTAGAATGTAAATAGATTCCTGCCTGCCAATTTATCCTCACAGGAAAGGTTCTCCAGCATAGACCTTTGCCAACAAATAGAAAAACTGAAATGCTTTACAACAGACGGTCAAGGCCTGGAAACATCAACCATGGCTTAAATGGCTTTAACTGCTGGGACAGTCTCTCCAATTTTATTATCCACATTTCAGACACATTTTACATGTTCCTCTCCAAATACACAACAGAAAACAAAGGGCAATTAAAAATGGGTAGATCTTCTGTGCACCTGACGGTCAGTTACTTTCAGCTTATTCTGTACATATTTTGCAGTTTCTTGGGTAACAGTTTTAGAGTTTTTTTGGTTTATGACCCAAAGAAAGGTTATCATGGGTCATGAAAGCAAAAGATCTATAGCAACAAATCATATTTGTAATGACATTACTCATGTCAGTTGGCTTTTGATCATCAATGAAGATATTTAACAGTTTTTAAAATTTCTTGTAATATTTTTGACCAGAGCTCCCACTTTAAACCTTGTGTTCCATTAAAGTTCAGTAGGTCTGGAATTCAATGATAAGTGTACTCTGCGACTTGAGAAGGAGAAAGTATAGAAAAAAACATGTGGCGTACCTCATTCAACAGGATATACCATATTTGCAGATCCATGAATAACTACTGAGGTTTTACAGTCTCATGACAAATAATATCCCTTGCCTTAATTTTGGTGTTCAGCATTTTCTTTGTGGATATGGCAAGCCAATATATCCATGCCAAAGTACTGGGAGAAAGCTAATAGATTTCAGGCCTTGTTTTTTCCTATAGTTATATTCATTCGAGAGAAATCTGCTGTTGGTAAGATGATTTGTGTGTCTGAAACTGATCCTGGATATGTTTGTGTGAAACTTACCTTCCTCACACTGTATTTCTTACAGCACTGCTGGACATTTCACATATACTATATGGCTTTATACCATTCTGTTTTCCAGATTTTGAATCAAACATTCTTGACCTTGAAATACTTCAGAGCAAGCACTTCTTGCTAGCTGCATGAATACTTTTGTCATCACTAAGCATTTCACCAGCTGCCTATTGATGAACAATTGACAACTACTCATGACCACTTAATAAGATTGGTTAATGAGACTATTTGCTATTACTCCTACAGATTTTACAATCACACGCTGATTTGATTAGTCACACTGATAAGAGAAAAATCTATTTCTTAAAGATAAGCATTCCAACTGAGTAAAGTAAACCCTACAACTCCAAAAAGCACGAAAATCCAGTAGTAACTGTAGTAAGAGCACAGGAAGAAATTGTATAAGGTTTCTTATTAAATAAATAAATTAATTAAACCCTTCAAAGAAAAGAAGATACTACTTAGAAATAAATTAATTCCTTGATAAAATAGGAAAGCTTGTTGTTCTTCACATTCTCAAAATAGATAAACATAAATAAATGAAGACTATTAGGTTGTGAAATTATATCCAAGGACTTTGTAAATAAATGTGGGGGGCAGGGAGTGGGGAACCTAAAGTTAAATTCCAAATCTCTTGGTGACCATTTGCAAGCAAATGGTAGAAGAAAGGATTTTTTTTTTTACAGTGAAAGGACCTTGAATATGGCTTGAATTTGAAGTCAGCAACTTCATGCTGGGGTTGCAATTATCTCAACAGATCCCAATAATTGTGTTTGAGTTTTGGTGGAGTTTTCATAACAAAATATCATCACAACTTTGAAAAGAATTTAGGAGATTGCCGTGATACTGCCTTGACTTTGTGCTCAAGAGTAATGTATATTTTCTTTGGTCTCACATTCTCTGCTGTCTTTTACCCTGGAAACATGCTGTAATCCTTGCAATCTTTTAAAATAAAAGGATCGGTTAGGCTCTTGTCAGTCCTCTGTATACTCAACAAAAATTCTAGAACTTGTTTAAAAGAAACTTAGGCAGAATTTTCAAGGTGAAGTCCTTCTCCTGCTGAAACAGAATAAAATGTCTTTCACTTCTTTTAGGGGTCATTGTTTTACCTTTTTTCTCATAATAGGCATCCTCATGTCAGGGATGGCTCTTCATAAGAGAGGTATGAACAGTGCACCTGCTTTCCTTGTTTAATTGCTAGAATAAAAGAGTCTTGGTCTAAGCATAAATTACCTAAAGGATGTCACCATTCAAGTAGCAGTACCATATACAAATAAATTCATATTCACTTTACAGTATTACTGAATTTTTTATACCTACTGTATACAATTTTCTTTTGTTGGCCATGTTGCCTATTAGACTGTTTTCAACAAAATGTTCATTCTATGCTCTACTTCATTACTTCCATGCACCGTTCTCCTTCTTCTGATTAGCTGTTCTACTTGGTAGAAGACCAGTGCTTTTTCTGTAGTAGAAGAGATGACAGAATCCTATGGACCTCTATCCTAAGTGCCCCTATCTTCTTTCCAGACCAATGCCCTATGTTCTCAAAAAAAAATAAATAAAGCACAAATTGAATCTTAGCTGGATTATGCATGCTATTTTTTTATGAGTTCAGACCACTTACATTGAAGTTGTGGTCACTGAGAAACAATTAAGCACTCCATGTCTCATAACAAAAATATTCATCCGTGAAAGTTGCAGGTATTATAGCATAATAGTGTAGTTAATAAACCATCTTTAAAAACAAGATTTTTAGTTGCCAATACCAAACCTATTCACAAACTACTTCCTGCTTCAAGGTCTCTTGCCAGGGTAATGAGATGCTCCATCATGAAGTTATATATAACTCTGTCAAAATAAACTTAGAAAGTATATAATTTTGAATCATTGCTGGAAGCAGAGACATGAGCAACTGCAAATGTGTTCTTCTAAACTGGGAATGTAATATAGAATTAAATGCAAATGACTACGTTAATGCAACATTATGATTGAGATATGACACAAACAAATGTCATTAAATTCCAAGTATGGTTCCCACAGCAACTGTAATTCTGCTGCTTTGCACTTTCTGTACATATTATATTGTATTTCTATGCCATATACTGTGCAGTATTAACTTCACTGTATTTTCGTATATTTGCACTGTGACTGAATAATGGTTGTTCTGGGAACACAAACTGAGTTTCCTATTTTTGTTAATGTAAAATCTTCACAATAATGTTGCCATTTTTTTTATGTTTAATTTCTTTTGTTTTTGCTGGTTTCTTTTTTTGAGTTTTTTTTAAGAAGATAGTGTAATATTTCAATGTATATGGCCTGGCTAGAAGTAACTGCTTTTGCAGGTAAGTATACTTTTGAGCTATAATCTGAGCCATGAATATGCTTATATAACTTTTATTTCACTGGGTATTAGTCAACTTGATTTTTTTTCACTTTTGACCCTTTTCTTCCCAATGTCACATCTTGAGCTTTCGTTTCAAACCAAGAAGACAGAGGCCTTAACAGGAAAAAAAATTCATATGCTGTGTCTGTATTTCCACCATGTTAACTTACATGTAAGGAAAGATTGACAGGAATTCAGTGCCTATCTACTGAGGCTTTGGCAACAATTTAAATTTAACAGGTTCATTAAGGTGCAATTTCAGACTGAGTGCCTAATTGACATTCACAAATTCAAATTAATAACAGTTTAAGAGAAAAAGGAATGTCTTGCATAGGTCAAGTTTATTTTTTCCCCATTTGCTTTAAAATGTAGCTTATTCATACTTTAAAATAAGAGAGAGACTAACCATATCATATCTGAAATTTGGTACTTGCTAGTATAAAATTAGAGCTCACACAGTAGTGTGATACAAATTATCAGGAAACAGATCAGAAGTTTAAACAGGAGTACTTTCAGAAGTCCTGTGCTAAACTAAAGACTTTTACCATTTTAAGAAATAATGTACATATATATGATTTACATAACTTTTTGAATTCCAGGAAAGACAGGTGCATAATCCTTCAAAAGATGTGGGGGGAAAGGGTTTGTTAGGCTGGGGATTCACCTACCACATGAAGTTCAGCAAGGGAAAGTGCCTGGGATGGGGCCACCCTGGATGTATGGACAGACTGGGGAATGAGATGCTGTAGAGCAGTACCACAGAAAGGGACCTGGGGGAGAGTAGTGCCACAGAAAGGGACCTGGGGGTCCTGGTTGATGGCAATTTGAATGTGAGTGAGCAGTGCCCTGGCAGGCAGGAGGGCTGAGCATGTCCTGGGGGCATCAGCTGGGCAAGGGAGGGGATTGTCCTGCTCTGCTCTGCACTGGGGTGGCCTCACCTCCAGCCCCGTTTTGGGTACCACCATACAAGAAAGACATTAAGCTATTAGAAAGTGTCCAAAGGAGGGCAACAAGGATGGTGAAGGGCCTTGAGGGGAAGCCACAGGAGGAGTGTCTGTCACTTGGCTTGTTCAGCCTGGAGAAGAGGAGACCTCAGTGCAGTCTTCCTCATGAGGGGAAGTTGGTTCTGTAATTACTTTGAAGCTGAAGGTACCTCATCGAAATTAAGGGAAGTTTTCTGAACTTTTTAAATAGCCATTTTCAAGATTTTTGCCATATATGTTCCCATTATGTCTCAACATAATTAATTAGTCTTATGAAATGTTTCCAAACATCTATTCGTGTGGACTAAAATTCTGTTCGATTTCATTTTGCTGAAATTCCTGAGAGGCAAGTTCATGCTAATGGTGTTTTATACACAGAAGAACATATACTGGGAAATATTTTCCCTGGAGTGATTCCCTAAAATTTTCTGGAATGCTTCTTCCTACTTTTTTATTTCAGAGCCTACCTATGAAGAAAATGAGAGAGAGAGAGAGAGACGAAAAAGGGTTTCTCAAACTATCCTAACTTGTGATTTACATTAGTCTGAATATATAAACTACCTCAGTGTAAAATGTAAATAACAAATAAGCAAGTGAGTCACGGGTAAAATAAATCACAAGATTTTGAAGACTGTAGCATTACATAGTTTTGAAAACAAATTACTGAGATATTATGAATGTCACTTTGGTTTAACCAATTTGAGATTCTGATAATTGTTTTAATAATTCTGTTCTGAATAGCTTTTCAAATCCAATAGAATTATCTATGCTTTATTTCAAATTGTTGCCCATGGCAGACCTTGCATAATATTTCTAAAGGAATTTAATGAGATATTATGTATGATAAAAGTAAATAATTCTTTTCAGTTGAAAACAAACCTAACTTTCAGCACTAAAAATAGTAATAGAATCTTCTAAACTGATATAATTCTATTGTATGTTCTAACATCTTTGATTAAATACGAGTCGGCTAAGAAAATATAAGATATGCACCTGCATTCTCTCTATGTAAGTTTACATTTCTGTTCCAAAACTTGTCTCAATCTGTTTTCATTCTCTATTTCAAAGGGTTGGGTTTTTTTTTGTTTTTTAAGAAGATATGACATTCTTTTGTAATATTTGCACTTTTTTTTTGTCCTTTATTTTCTCCATATTTATATACTAAAGTACAACTGAAGTTAGCAAAAGGATTACCTGCTCATAACATGCAGAGTATTGGACAGGTCTAGCAACAGTTCTTGTCTAGAATTTCCAGTTCATTTGCTTTGTGTAACAAATAGGAGGAATAAATTAATTTATATGGAAAAGGGAAAAAATATTTAGGGCTTTCCAAAATATAGGTGAAATAGTAGCCTGATGAACAATTTTTACTCAGTACAAAAAAATTAACAATGAAATCCTCAATTCTTACTTCACAGCTATGACCAGAATCAAAGTTTGCGTGACCAAAGAACAAGCTCTGTTCACACACACAAACTTCTGTGGATTAAAGCTGAATCCTGTAAGTCACAAAGAAATATGCCTCTGGCAGTACACATTCTAACAACACGATTTTCAAACACACCTTGAAAAATCAAGATGAAAACAGTCTTTGAGATTTAATCCTTGCGAAGAAAATATGAAGAAAAATATTGTGTAACACTTGGATTTGCATCAATATCAAATCATAACAACAGCCATTCAAAGCCATACATCTGTAAGCACTATAGCACTTTAAAACTCTTGAAGAAAAAATAGAATACACATTAAAAAAATCATAAAAATTAATGCAATACAAATATGGAAAGTTAAAATACATGTTGAAACAAATAGAGCATTTTAAAATTGTTTACTTCATGTAAATGAGATATTGGTGTCAATGAAGATTTAAAAATGAATGAGCTGTTCAGGAGATGCAAACACAAATGCACCTTGTGCACCATAAAAGGTTTCAATTTTGCTATTTTCTAAAGACAGAAAAATGTTTCCCCCCCCCATTCAGAATATTGAATGTCTTATGAAAAGTGAAAGGTCATTTGTAACTGTCCAAAGGATTGATGGAGTTGAGATACCTCCTTGACCTTCACCCTGCACTCATAAAGAACAGTCTCAGATGACAGAGCATCAGGCAAGTTTTCAGAAAATGTCTTTTCTTATTTTATATTGCGTAGCAGGCTTGTTACCTGATATTTTTCATAATTGTATGTCAAGATTTAATTACTTCATGTCTTCCTTCATTAAAAGCAAACTGTCATCTAATACCATTCAGCTATGTTTGTGATTTGCACTAATTCAAGCATTTCTGTCTGCTTTTTGCCATTGTTTTCCATCTCAGTTTCTACAATAATTGCTCTGGAGGCCTACACAAACAATGTCAAGGTCAAACCTTACAAACACAAAAATTCTTTTCCAATTACTTATTGTCAGTTAAGGATGCACATTATAAAAACTGGTTCAGAGGAGTTTCTTTTCTTTCTTAGTATTATAGTCATCACATAATGCAAGTTGGAATGAAAGCTTAAGATGTTAAAACAACAAACTTCAAAAAGACTTGTGGAAACATGAAGTATATCAGGTTTTAATCATTCTACCACATTTTCAGTCATGTAGTATATTAGGGAAACCATATATAATATATACTATTAACCATGTGCAAGAAGTAAAATAATATTTACTCAAGGTTAAATCCTTTTGTTGTTATATTTTTTCATCCTACCAACAGGAAAAGTCAAGGACATAGAGCTTAATGGTCCACTTACCAAGAAACAAGAAGGCAAAGAATTCATTTATCAAGCTTCAGTAGAAAGTGTCACTCTCTCTACTTCCCTGCAGAAAGTGTTGAGAGTGCTGGGCAGCAAAAGAGTGAGATGAGAAGAAAGATGCAAGAAGCAAAAAAAAAAAAGAGGGTATTTCCCGAAGATGATGGGGATACATTGGGATGAAATAGGTAATGATGGAGAAAAAAAGCCCTAGAATGACTATTGTTCCTCTGCTAATTATTTTCTCATTCATAGAAGTATTAACATGAATATAGTATATAGTCTGAAAGAAAAAAAATTATACTGTTTTGGAGAACCCAAGCTGACTTCACTGAGAAATCAGAGATTTAAATTTTATTTGGTATGTTACTTATTCTTGAAACATAATGAAAACTACCACACTGTTACATGGCTGCTGTAGTACTTTGGATCCACTGGATAGGAAACCAAAATCATGCTAATCAGTTGTTGTTTATCAATTTTGCAAATGCTAAATCCTTCATCTTTTTCCATGCCAAAATGTTTTCTTGATATTGTCATAAAAAGATATGTCATTGTTCAGACACTTGTTTTCAGAAAAAATCCCAAACCCATTATAATGTAGATTTAACTTTCTTGCAAATGGACTACAACAGCACAAATTATGGTTTCATGAAAAGCAACTTTAATGTTTGTGTTTTCTTCATTAATTTGTTCATTTTGTAGTATTTAAAAGAAATTTCTATCCAGTTTTGGGATCATTCTTCTACATTA
The DNA here is from genome assembly GCA_013400515.1 of Erpornis zantholeuca. Classification (NCBI taxonomy): domain Eukaryota; kingdom Metazoa; phylum Chordata; class Aves; order Passeriformes; family Timaliidae; genus Erpornis; species Erpornis zantholeuca. The sequence goes on from VZTN01010353.1 coordinate 35,641, forward strand.
CAAGAAACAGATTTAATTCCTTCTTTTCACCCAAGAAACTCAAACCAGCTTCTCCAATCTCTCATCCTTGGTTATGAACCAACACACTCCCATGGAGGACAGAATGGTCAAGCTCCTCTTCTGATTTCTGGGAGAGTAATTCTGAATGATTACTTAATTCCAGCATAAGTTACTCAAATCTTTTTTGTAATTCTCAAAATGTTTTTTAAAAAAAGAAAAGAACTTCTGCAAGCAAAAGTTAGTTTATTTCAGAAAGACACGTGGCTGTGAACTGCTCAGGATGGACTCTTTGCTTAACTTTTCTGTTATTGTTGGGTCTGCTGTTGGGTCACTAAAAATGAACAGGTATAAGAAGCTGATGAAGTATTTTAGTCAGTGAATGAAAAATCATCTAGAATCTCCACATTAAGGAAGAAGCAGAAATCACTATAATGACTGAGGAGAGGGAGAGAAGGGGTGAAGAAAAATCTAAAGCAGCAGCAGTTCCTACAAGAGCATAGAATTTGCTCACATTAGCAGGAAAATATATACAGTCTAGGAAAACTATTTGGATCCACAATGTCCAAAAGTCTAAGCCAAGAGCATCTGGTATTGCTGTACATTTTCCCCAACCCCTGCATTTCTGACTGAAAATTTCTGCAGGTTTTCTTGTTTATCTTTTTCTTACAGACATACTTTGCACTTCCAGGATCTTAACTGGCTTTTAGTCAAGTCCAAAAAGAGTGCTATATAGAATCCCAAATTTATAAATATTTGAAATATAAAAATATTTTGTTTGCTATGTCTTTTTGATCAGATGAGTGGGACCAGATAAAGATGAAATTTTTTTTTTTCTCAGTCATGTATGGAAATTATGACTTTTTATTATCTATGGACAAGTGCTTTGACTTAAAGAACAGATGTTTTTTTATTATCTTTTGTCATTGCCTATGAAATCACAGTTAATAAGTCTCACAGATTGCAATAATACCCTTGAGAAACTGTGTGCTATCTGTCAAACCTGTAATTTTAAGGTCTAATAATATGCAATATGTTTACATAGGTTATTGAAGTGCAGTTCTTTCCCAGCATAGGTATTTATTAAAAAAGCTAGAAGTGTAGCATCTCAAAGCTAGTAGAATTTAATATATTTTTAAAATACAAACATAAATGATAGAAGATAAATTTATACAACATATGCAGCAAAATATGCTTCTGTAATGTAAGAAAATTGTTTGTGGATACTGCCTCTTCTGCAAGATTTTAAGGACATATGACATTATCAGAACTGATCTAAAATTGTTAAAGTCAAAAGAGGCCTTGGAGAGTTTTGTGCAGTGTCTATTGGAAAAATATTTAACTGGATAACATACGTGCATGAATATATGCAGAGGACTTGTAAATATAAGTTTATAATAATATCTTTTGGCTTTTATGATCAACTCAAGTGTTTTGCATTTTTAACTTTTATTTTTAGAGATCATGGATATCTAGAGGTGAGAAGATGCACCTTTACAGCAGAACTCAATATGAATAAATCCTTTAATTCCGTGAAACAGTATAACACATGTTAGTGTGAGATAATGACTTTTCTATTTTATGCTACAACACTAAGAAATATAAAATTAAATTGATGTTTATGCACTACTAGGCCTCTTAATAGGCTGCAAATATAAACAGTGTCACAGTAACATGATAAACAGTGAGCAGTTTTTAACTTCATCTGTTGTTTCCCATACTTTTCTTAAAAAATATTTTAAAAATATTTATTTTGAATACCTGTAATGCTAACTGAACTAACCCAATTAAGTATTAGAGAAGAAATTTCCTTTTGATTTTATTTGACCTTCTAGTGCTTATGAAAATAGTTGGCTTGGGTTCCCCAGAAGTATAGTTAAAGGTGACTTTTGCTATCAAAAGGATGGGGAGGTATGGGAGAAGGGTAAGAATGTGGATCATTCCTGTGAAACAAAGAAAATAGTAGAGGGGTAGGGGAGAGAGCTCTGGTGACTTCATTAGTGGTATTGTCAGGCAGAAGAAAGAAATGGAGGCAGAAATCTGCTGCTTCTGCACCCACTGTTCATCAGATGCTGCCCTCATTCCTGTACAACCCCGCTAGCCCTTAGCAGTACCTACCACTCACCTGAATTTACAAAGTGCTAACCTAGGTAAAATCAAGGTCATTTTGCTACACAAACTTTTGTTGTTCTAAGCATAAGAGCAATACTTTGCCCAGTCTTATAGACATTTGAAAATTATTATATAAAATACTATATGATAGCTCATTAAAAAAATTGGTTAGTGTAATGCCTTTTTGGTAATTGCCTTTAACCAATATAATGTGAGGATAACAAGGAAATGTCCAAAGTCTTTGCCTCATGCTCACTCATAATCCTTTTGGCTAGTAGAGGCAAAATAAGTAATATATACCAAACTAATCTATTTTCAAGACAGCAGTTTCTTTTGCAGTACTACCCTTAATCTTGGTTTATCCTTAAACAGAGAAAAGTACATATGAGCTTGTGTACCACATCTCCTGGCATTTTATCTTCTAATGCAGATAATATACCTTATTTTACTAGTTAAGATTACATTTACACCTTTTTATACATTCCAGTATCCTGTGAATTTTGCTGTTGTTAAATTTCTTTTTCAAAATGTCTTGAAAATCACCCCAGATCTTTATGGATGTCTTATAAGGATTCTTGATGTAACACATCCTTATTAACTCATTTGCAGACTTTCCATGGTTAACATACTATCCATAAAATTAATTGTTCTTCTACTCCACTAACAGAGATGGTAGAATTTTTGGTTTCTTTACTTTGATATTGGCCATTATGTATTTATTTCCCTAATATATTATAAGATAGAAAGTAACAGTAAGCAGCATTTGCCAATTCTGTATAGCTGCGTCGAAAAACAATCACCATGAAACTACATTAATCCTGAGCTGGAAGATTCATCTCTAGGTACAGAAGGGTAACCCAGTTTCTTTGATCATTTATCTCTTTGAAATGATCAGCAAGGATGCCAATTAGAAACACTATTTATCATTGTAGCTCAACCTGTGATGTTTACACCTTCCTAGTAGAAGCCAGACGGAAAAAATTTCTCTTTTCTCACAATTGCTCATTTGTATCTACACCAAGATCAAAAGATTTGGATATGTACTCAGTTCATCTGGCTCAGAACATTGCCTCCAGAATCAGCCTGTGCTGAATCCTTCATAAATGTGTGCAGAAGCATTTAAAGAAAACTATGTAATGTTTCCATTAAATCTCAAGGGAATATTAAATTATTAGCTCATCCCATTAATTCTATCATTATATATTTCATTCATATAGAGTATAACAATGTAAGAAGAAGGAAAATATGTAGATCCGAGAACATTTTGCAGTAGGTGCTATCACACACACCTTTGTATGCAAGCAGTATCTTCCCAGATCAATGTAAATCTATGTCCACAGTTTCAACCTCTGTGTTTCAGTAGACCATCACTGCAAGAAAATTTTCAAAAAGCCAGTTCAGAAAAACAAGTTGGAATTATCTAATAAGATAAGGTACATTACAGTTACTGCCTTATTAAGCACAGTGCAGAGTGTAGATCAAACTGCAGAATACCATAAATGAACTTTTAACTGAATAGAAATTCATGATAGATGACTTTTTCTTATGGAAATTCAGTAAGGGTTTTTAAAACCATAATATAAAGGGAATTTGTTACTATCAAATGTTTAAGCATTTGATATCTTTAAAAAGCCCATAGTGTTTGCACATTTATTCAATTATAAGTTTTTAATCAAACAAAAACAATGTTACCAACAGTACTTGTTGTCTAAGTACAACCATGGAAGACTAAGGGCAGTCTAGTTGATCTGTTTAGTAGTCTAGTCCACATTTTCCTGGTTTTGTTAAATCTGAATTTTACACAAGCTTATATATTTCTTTTCAATTTAAACTCAAACTGCGTACTTGAAACTTTTTTGGGAAGACGTAAAGACATTCTTTTTCTCTATTAGAGTTTGCACCAGATTTCATCTGCAAGTGGGTATTGGGTAAAGCAAATTCCACAAATTCTGCTCAAAGAAGTTCCACTTGAAATTGTATTTAACAGGAAGAAGTTCTACTAAGCAACCTTTAAGAAACTTGAGGTTCAGGTTATTTTTTTCTGATTGCTTGCAAATTTTCTTTGATACCTTATTCATATAATTTCATTTAGTTACTGGTATTATATTAAGATGATTTTCATTTTACTTGTAATGCATTTAATTTATATATTTAATGCATGTGAAGCCTTAAAAAGCCTAACAGATTATGATTTTATTTAATTAAAATAAAATGGCACACTTTTCTTTGATGGTGACTACATCTCCAAAAATTTCTCTGATGTTATAGTCTCTTGCAATGCTTTTTATTACTCGTCACTTATTACCTAAAGACATCTCTCCTACATAGCAGGATTACCCAACTCCAGAATTTCAAGACTCTAAAGCTCTAGAGTCAATGGTCTAAAAAGGACTAAAATTAAGATGAGTACCTAAGTTTTTTAAACCCATTTAAGCTCATCCTTGTGAAAAAAGAATTCAGAAAAAAAATCAAAATCCTTGCTAGGAAATGAAGCCTTTGCTAGGAAACGTTAGCCCAGTCTCTGCACAAGATGGTCTGAACAAGCCAAGAAAACAAATAGTTTGGGAGGTACTAGAAGTAATGTTTCATTTCCCTAAGATTTGTGCCCTAAGGCAGATTAACCTTGGTGTTTAACATGCCATGGTCTTGCTCTTTTTTTTCTACCCAAGTGCCTATTTACAAGAAATATGCAAGAATGCAGCACTGACACCTTGCTTTTGCCTATTCCATCAAACTGCTATTAAATCAGTTAATATCCAGTGATATCAAATCATTAATATTTAAGTAGAGAAAGACTTTATGCTACATAAAAATCTATATACTACCTATATAGTTCTATACATTTAATTTTATCTCTGGTAAATCTTAAAAGTATTCTTTAATGCCTAATTCTGTATCCATTAGTGATGGAACTTAAACTCCAAGAGCTTACCGCACTATTCTGGCCTTCAGTTTAAAAATATTTAACTTTTTTCTTATTTCTAAAGCTCTTTAGTAATATGAAAAACTTAGAATACTCTTTTGAAAACCAAATGAAAGTAAAATTAAAATCCTATATACATAACTAACTGCTATACAAAAAACAGTCTGTATTGCAAATATTTTTCCTTGAATGAATAGCTTTTGTAACCTGTCTTTTTCTTAATCAGGTACATGACTCTCTGTAAACTTTCTTTGCTTTCAAAGGCAAACATAAGTAATAATTTCTGTAAAGGTCTCGAGTCCCTCCAACATCTGGTTTTGGTTTGCTATAAAAACTGTGTCTCTGATCTCATGTGTTAGACTACTGTATGTTTGCCACTGTCTATTTCCTGTGAAAAAATACACTGAACAATAATAGCTTTTGTTCCTAACCTTCCAGCCACTAGAGCAGCTGAACAAATAATTTTTGTGCTTTCATTTGAAATAATTTATTCCATGTATATGTTTGTGTAGGGTCATTTGGGTTATTGGATGTTTCATCATTTAAAAATCAAATATTAGAAATTTAAATTACTGAAAACTACATCTAATAGTTTCCTTATGCTTTTACCAATTCTTTTGACAAAATTTCCTTCCAAGGTATCTTCAAGTCTATATATAGTTTTGTGTAAGTGGAGGGAACTAAAAATATGTTATAAAGGACCGTAAGCATTGCAAAGAATCCCACTCAATAATAAATCACAGATATCAACTTACAGTTTAGAAATTGATAATTTTGTATGTTATCTGCATACATTATGATTAGCATACGGTAAGATTATATTGCAAAATTCAAACACTGAATTCTTCCTTAAATCATAGAGAAATACATTCATATCTGCATGTGCAAACACCCACGCACTCGAGTAACTCCTTTCCTGCTCCTTCCTTCGGACTGCAGGGAAAGACTTGGCCCTTGCAACTGCTCAAGCTCGCAAATGTCATTGGCTTCCTCATTGTTTTCTGCCCCTCCTCTCCACAGGCCTTTCATTTGCCTTGCCCAGATCCCTTCTTTCCTCTTCTTTTAAACAGAAACCTCTACAGCCATGATGCATTCTGTGTCTATGCACTATCTGATGATTCATCTTTCTTCCAGGGATCAAGTTCATTTTTATCAAGTCATGGAGTCCTATGGAGCAGTTTTACAAGTAATTAATTTGCTGTATATTATTAATTGCTCAACACTCTCTGGTTCTGCTATGTGTTTGTCCTCTTCTTATTAAGACTTTTTATTTAATCCAGTGCAAACTTGGGGTTGCACAGAAACTGTTAGGTTAAGTTCCCAGGGTAATTACCAGCTTAAATTCTAGGCTTTTCATAATTTTCAATGTCAATTCTGGATAGCTCCATCCCACCTTCAATCTAAATAATTTTTTTTAAACTATGAAATTCATACTTTTATATCTAGGCTTTATGTACCTCTTAATTTATATAGTCCTATTTTAAAATTACATTTTATTTATATTTTATTTGCATTTAATGCATAGGAATTGCATTCCTTTTGTTTTCTGTTTTTTTATATAGTTAACATTCTACATTTTATCTTCATTAAGAAAAAAATTACAGAAATATTTGAAATTTATATTATACACATAGTAATCTATCTTTTATTTGGAAGAAAAACATCATATTTATTTATTTACTACTGATTGTGATTTCTCATGTCTTTAAATTGGGCTAGTGGCATACAGTCTATTAGCTATTCAGAATTTTACACTTTTGTAGCTCACGTTTAAAATGAAAAATGTAGGAAAAGTATTTTTTTAAGACTAGCTGAGAGGGGCTAATTTTTTAGCCAACTTCATGACTATAGTTTGTATTTTTGCTATTACTGTGATAGGGTAGTACAGACTACTTACTGTATTTTACATTAACATGAAGTAGAGTTGCATGTAATGTAGCTGAAGATTCCAGTATCTCAGGACTCTATTTTCTTAAAAATGTTATTGAATCTCAGAAACATTTACTTTAATGTTAATGAAAATCCTAAACAAATTTCTAATTAAAGGTGGGAGTAGCAGGAAAAACAATCCATGTACTTTCAAGGTGGTGTTTGCTTAATTTCTAAGCTGTATCTTAAGATATGTTTGCAACATCAAGGATTGATGCAATGACTTAGGATATGAATTTCAAGGTAATTTCCTAAAGTAAGGAAAATGAAAACCAGTAATTGAAAAATACCCTCTATTTCTGTTTTTTCCCTTGACTGAAACTTCTGAACAGAGAACATATTCCTTTTACAAACTGCAGACAAATTTCAGCCAGGTTTAGATGATCTACTCACTCTTGCTTGGCAAATTGACTATATGCTAACTTCACAAAGGACAACTTGAAAACATATTCAGTACTCAGTTGAGTACTGAACAAAGATCAAGGCTTATGATATCATGAATTAAAAATAGCTTTTTTTTTTCCTCAAATTCACTACTTTATTTGCAGGAGTCTATATACTTTTACCATCTCACTTATGCTATTCAGAATGTATGCACAACTCAACCTTTAAGCATTTTAGAGTTGTGTTTTTCTCTGAAAATTGCATCTTAATAATAAAACCTTTAAACTTAGTACATTTTATCTTTTCACTGATGTTGGAAAACAAAAAGCATATACTGGTATTACCTCAGTCAAGATCTTGAAATCTACGCAAACAGCAGAGGTTCTTCCCTTCCTCCCTTCCTCCGCCCTTCTTCCTCTTCCTCTTCTCCCTCTTTCACCTCCCTGACCTTGGTATCCCATCTACAATTTCTCACTTTCCCTGTCCCTCCACCTCATCCCTCCAACAGTTCAATGGTTTTGCTCTTCCTTAAATATCTTTTAACAGAAGCTCTACCAGCTTGGCTGATGGGCTCGGTGATGCGCTGTAGGCTGGGTGGTTCTGTAGGGGCAGGGAATCAGCCAACCCAACATGGGGCAATCCCTGTGGCCTCCCTGCTGGCAACAGTTTTACACATACAACCAAAATACATAAAAAGGAAAAACGACTTTCAACGTTTACCTTCCTCTTTCTGACAATGCGACAAAATATCTCAGTATTCCAGGATGAAACAAATGTTAACAGTGCCATATAGGAAATATTTTCATTAAAAAAAAAAAAAAAAAGAGAGAACTGTGAGAACTGTCTACATAAGATATAAAAGACCTACCCTTTCTGCATGTCACTATTGTTGGAAGAAAATTATGTAACTTTAACTAAGCATGCCAAGAAAATTCTTTCTGTTCCATCTGTTAGAACTATGTTAGCTAAGAGTTGTTGAATTTAAATTTTAGTAATTATCAGGATTCAGCAGCTTTTACTTAAGGAAATTTTTGAGATTTTTTTAAGGACTCTTCTAAATAATTAATTTCAATTATCAATTAATCATTATCACAAATTAACCTCAGAATTCTGAGGGAGCTTCCAGAGGACTAGGAAAAAATAGGGAAAATAATTTTCCAATATTTTAAAAAGGAAATGTGAGAAATAGGCTAAATCCTTGTCAGTTAGCCTCATACTCATCCAAAGAAAAAGATGTATAAACCAGCAGAACCAATAAAACCATAAAATAAAGAGGCATTACTAATGACAACCTATGAAGAATATTTCAAAAAATAGCTCATGTCAAACATTTTATAACTTGTTAAAAGTAAGTTATTTATCATTACAGAATAATAATAAATGTATTGACTAAACCTTTTAATATCTATGTAAATAATTATTGACATAAAAGGGGATTTGGATTTGTTTAAAATAAAAAAGCAACAGTATTTGTCATTTTTCAAGAGATTCTGTGGATACCTCTTCTTGTCTCAGTACTAGTCTGTAGTATAGAAGAATGTAAAAAGGAATTGTTCATAAGTTTAGAAATGACTTTAAATAGCAGAGCTGTAAACACAGCCGTATGATTTGCATGGCTGATTTAGTAGGGTGGGTGCATTTTAAAAAGCCACATTTTTGTAACAGACAAAATTACATCCAGGCAGACAGAAGACTGGAATAGATCTCGAGCACATATGAGATACTGGAGAAGTTGCTTTCATTTTCTAATTTGATAGTCAGTTGTGTTCTGAAATGTAAGAGAATTGTAGGTGGTGAACAACTCTACTAGAAAAATCAAAGTGATGAAGTAATGTATAAAATAACTAAAAACATAAATATTAAAATAATTTAAAACTAAGAATAACATTCTAGTATTAGCAATAGAACTTCAAAGCATGATTTAACACCTTTCCTCCCATATAAAGAAGTAAGCCTTGTGCTATCTCCTGAGGCACATGCCTATAAGAGAATCTTCAACAGAGTAACTTGACTCATATCTATCTCAAAGTGGAACTACAGGATAACTAAATATATTGTTCAATTATCCTTGAGAACTTCTTGACTAAAATAATGGAAAGGAAGCAGGTGGACGTAGAAGTCAGATTTATAGAAAATTTTTTGTAGGTGATTCAAAACAGAGTGTATTACAGCCATGTGCACTTTCAGCCGGGAATGCCAACCATATCCTGGGCTGCATCAAAAGAAGCATGGCTAGCAGGTTGAGGGAGGGGATTCTCCCTCCCTACTCTCATGAGACCCCACAGGGGGTACTGTGCCCAGCTCTGGGCTCTCCAAAATAAAATGGATGTGGACTTATTGAAGCAAGTGTACAGAAGGGCCACAAATATGATCAGAGAGCTGGGGCCTCACCTAAGTAGAAAAATTGAGAGCTGGGGCTGTTCAGCCTGGAGAGCAGAAGGCTCTGGGAAGACTTTTCAGCAGTCTTCCATTACAAAAGGTACCTACGATGAAGCTGTAGAGGGATTTTTCACTTGGGCAAGTAGTGAGTGATAGTGTCCTGGGTTGCAATGTAAGATGTGCCCAAAAGCATATATTCTATCACCATCTTCATGAGCTGTTGAAACCAGCTGGGGCAGTGCTCCCTGCCTCCTCCCTCTGGATTATCTCCTGTTAATGGCCCATCAGTGGCCCATGACTCAGAGATAACTGACTCCTGGACTATCTCCTGTTAGTGGCCCATCAGTGCCTTATCTCAGGACTCACCATCCCATTGTGAGATACTCCACCCAGAGGGAGGAACCAAGCACTCCATCCTGGATATAAACTGAGATTTTGAAGACCTCAAGCAGCCTTTCCCACTGGATTTTCAGAGGACAAGAGCTACATACCTACCACTGGACCTTCTGAGGAAAACCAGACCACATCAACAGGATCTACAGGATCGCCACTTCAACAGAACCAGATTCATCACTTCAGGAGGACTGCAGCCACCATCTTATTGGACTGCCACTGCTACCCTGGCTAACAGGGTGTGAGGTTGTATCTGTCAGTTTAAACCAATATTTTTCCTGCCTTGTTTTATAAAAGTACTTTTATTCCTATCTCCCATATCTTTGCCTGAAAGCCCCTTGATTTCAAAATTATAATAATTCAGAGGGAAGGGGGGTTGCATCTTCCATTCCAAGGGAGGCTCCTGCCTTCCTTAGCAGACTCCTGTCTTACAAACCAAGACAGATAGGACAAGGGGGGATGGCCTTAAGCTGAAAGATGGCAGCTTTATGTTACATATGAGGAAGAAATTATTTCCTTTGAAGGTGGCAAGGCACTGGAACAAGTTGTCCAGAGAGCTGCAGAGAGCTGTGGATGCCCCAGCCCTGGAAGTGTTCAAGCCTAGGTTGGATGGGGCTCTGATCAACCTGGTCTAGAGGAAGGTGTGCCTGCCCATGGCAGGAAGGTTGGAATCAGGTGATCCTTATGGTCCTTTCCAACCAAAACCATTCTGTGATTTTATGCTCTATAAATCAAATGCTCCTTCCAAAAAGCCAATTAAAATTTTATATACATATAAATATTTATAAAAATATTTTTAGATCTTTAGTGTATACATACACATAATTACATATGCTTACACGTGTTTGTATTCATTTTGTGTTGACAATTACATGTCAAAATTAAATACATTAAGGACTTGTGGTTTTCCTGCCAGCAATTGCACACTCTAGAATGAAGTCAGCTCTTTCATTTTATTTTGGCTCTCATTTCTGTGTTGTGAAAGGGGGAGGTTTTACCTTTAGACCAAGTTGCACTGAAAAAACTGCTGAGCAATAATAGGGCTCATCCATCAATGTAAAACTCTTCTTGTGAAAATTGTCAGGTTGTATACAGCAGTTTTAGTATTTAAGTAGTAGACATATATTAGGAAATCATAATATATATTTATATAAGTAAAGGGAAACTTAGATCAGCCCTCTTGTACAAATATATATTGCAATATTACCTCATTCAGGATTATGGTTCTATTATAAAACTGTATTGTATTTGCTGTACAAATGCACAGATACCAAGCCCCAAATTTATAATCTAATTATATTTGTATAATGATTTACTTATCTTAAAGTAGTTCATCATTAGGAAGTTCAGAAGCAGTTTTATTTCAATTATAAATTATTAGCAAAATATAAAATACAAAATCCCACCGCTTTAAGACTGTAATTAATCACACTAGTTTAAACTGGGATAAAATATAAAAAAACTTTTAAAAATGAGACTCTTAGCTTCTTAATCTGCCTATCCTTTTTTTTCATTGTCCACACCTCTGTTAAATAACAACTCCACCTCAAGCTGGAACCACCCATAACACAACCAGGGGAACCTGGAGCCTGTCACACAGTTTGGAAGCAAGCAAACCAATAGTTTTGCTATAGTTTACCTAACTGAGGAAAACTAAACAAAACCCTTCCTCTTTTACATCCTTTTTTATCAGAATAATCTTCATGTAAACAAACATATAATTTCACAGCCATACTAAAAATTTGAATTATTTGACAAGAAACAAATACGGCATTATCTTGTAATTTGATTTAGGAAATTAGCCTTTTATACATCCCATTTAAATCTAAGAGATACACTGTGTTTGCCAAAAACATGGACAGTTAAAGAGAAGTCTTGATGTTAAGTGATGATGGGAATTAGTATTACCTTAAGGAGATATAATAAAATGAAAGGAAGTATTTGGGCTATATTAAAATTTGATAGAAGATAAAGGAATTCACATATATTCATAGGTAAGCCCAGAGGCAGCCATGGAGATTATATATATTTTCATGAATACATAAAAATGTTTTCCACTACACTATAATATAACTTTCTACAGAATGTCACTGCTTGTGTTCAAAAATAGTATAAAATTTTCACCCTAATCTTAGGCGATGCTAAGCAGTGCATGGCTGTTCCATAAAAAAAAATACAATACAGAGATGAGGCAAACCATGGAGAAAGATGAAATAACAAAATAACAGTCAGAAATTAGAAAAGCTATGTAGACAAAAATCTGAAGAACTGCTTTGAAGAAATTAATGAGAGGAAGATAAAGCCTTTGGCACAAGATATGATAAAGATATTTATTTTCTATGCCTAGAACACACTTGTGTTAGTCAGTATAAAATTATTCGTGTGTAGTTAATATCTATTTGATTTTTTACACCCTTAGATAAAATGACCTTAACTTTTTTCCTTTTCAAATCATTCTTTCCTCCCACTACAAATTTCAACAGACAACAATATCACCTCTCCTCTTCTCTTAACAAAGCATCTCCATTTCCCTAAAGATTTGAAAAGTTTTTCAAATCTGTTCTGAATTTCAGATCTTCTGTAAATCTCAATCAAGACTGTGCTCAGCATTTCAGATATGTCTCACCAGCAAAAGGAGATTGAAAATTCAGAGAGGATTTTGACCTATGCAAAATATTTTTCTTACTGACTTAAACACAACTTTTTGCTGGAGTTTAAACTTTTTTAAATGGAACCCGGTATATAACACTAATCATGAATTAGTGGACACACTGGCAATTCTGCAGCTTTTTAACACAGACAGTGAACTTGATTAACCACACGATATAAGTATTTACAGTAATTCAGAGGCACAGAAATACTAATGAATGTTTGCTGGCATGGTACTTCATATAATGTCATGCAATATTATGGGAAAGCCCTTGCCATGTAAAATTACTCACAGGATGTGTTAAGATTATGGAAATAAATTTTGTATTGGCAGGTCATAGGTCTGAGTGTTTGACAGATTCAGCAAGCTTTTCCATGGGCAAACAGAAATACACATTTTATTGGTGCAGTAGATAAAGCAATGTCTCAGCCATTACAGGTGAAGGTCTAATATTACAAGTATGCTTACAGTTAGGAATTAGTCTCAGAAAGCAAATCTTATATAATCTTATATAAATATTGTTATTTATTATCAAATAGGAATTCAAATAGATATTGTTTGCTTACTCTTCTGCTCACTATAGTGCATGTCATAAATTGACATTTTACACATATATATCATAAGATCATGTTTAATATAAAACCACGGATATCAGTGATGCTACATATCTTCTTCATAAATACCTTTTCTGAGGTTGCCACTGTTCAAGGAGGAGGAAGAAGGAACTCTTTGGACTTCACACATACAGATTATTGGGCCTACCAGTTGAGTGCATTGATACAAGACTATAAACAATATGCAACTCACTGAGGTAGGAAGAGGAAAAGTCCTAGCAAAGGTATTTCAAAATACTGAAGACCAATGAAAAAGTTCTTGAGTAGGAGTACTGGTACAACTAAACCAAACCCATTCATATTTCCATACAAGCAAGGTTTTAACACCGGTAATTTAAAGGTGAATGTTCTGGTGAAATAGTTAAAGAGAGATTCAAAGAATCACATAATATATTGAGTTGGAAGGGACTTATGAGGATTATCAAGTCCAACTCCTGGCCCTGCAGAGGACACCCCAAGAGTCACACCATGTGCCTGAGAGCATTGTCCAAACACTTCATGAACTCTATCAGGTCTGGTGCTGTGACCCTGAGGAGACAGTTCCAGTGCTCAACCACCTTCTGGGTGAAAAACCTTCTTTTGATATCTAGCCTAAACCTCCCCTGACTCAGCTTCATGCCATTTCTTTGAATTCTTTCACTGGTCATGAGAGTGAAGAGATCAGTACTGGTCCCACTGCTTCTCCTCACGAGGATGTTGAAGACCGCAACGAAGTCTCCTCTCAGTCTCCTCTTCTCCAGACTGAACAAACCAAGTGACTCTGATCACCTAGAGTTTGGTACTTATCACACCTACTAAGCAATGTTCTGGTTGCTTCAGAACCTCCAACATTTAAATTCATGAACAAATTTTGGTCCTATTAAAAAAAATCAATTCTGATTGTGGGGAAATTTTTAAGAACAATTTAAATATTTCATATGGACCCATTCAAATACCAGGGGAGAACTATGTCTTGATGACAGTAATCACAGGCAATGTAAGTAGTACTAAGATTGATGTAAGTAGTACTAAGAAGTACAACTCTTCATTGTGATCAAGACAAATAAATCCTACTAGTTGCATGCCCTGAAAGTTTTTTCATATAAGGTGATGAAAATGATGCATAGAATATTCAGTTGGATCAAAATTAACACCAAAATCTTTGAAGAGTTGTGACAGTTCAATTTCTAGAACCTTCGACGTGTACTGGGTGTTCATAGCCAAGTGTTGGGGTCTGTGAGGGGAGGCCAGGGCTGTCCCATGTGGGATACAGATTCTTCCAGACAGTCCCCATGGATCCACCCCAAGGCATAGTTGAGCCCATCAGAAAGGCTGGTGGTGCTTCTGAGAAAACATATTTTAGAAAGGGAAATATACTGGACAAGCAGAAGAGGAAGAAAAACAAACAAACACCCCTGAATCTGCGAGAAACAACAACACGATCACCCAGGTCAGAAAAGGATGAGGGCAAAAGAGATATGCTGCAGGAGCTGGAGCAGAGATTCACCTGTAGGCCATTAACAAGACCACAGAGGAGAAAGCATTTCCCTGCAGTTTGTGGAGAGGAACACGCCTGAGTGGATAGCCCCACTGCAGCCTCTGGACAACTCTTAGCAGAGCAGATTTTTTCCTGAAGGACTGCAACCTTGTGGAGAAGACTCAAACTGGAGTGGTCCATGCAGGGCTGCAGCCTAGGGAGAGCGGGGAAAGCAGGAGAAAGGAAAAGCAGAGAGGAAAAGCTATGGACAGGCTGTAACACCCCATTCCCAATACCTGGTGATGCTCTGAGTATGTGGACAGGGACAGATGGTGAGAAGGAAGAGATGCGGGGGTGAAGGACTGGAAGTGAACTTGGGAAAAAGGGGCATGGGAAGGTTTAATTTTCATCTTTTTCCTTTGTTACTCATTGTCCAAATCTGCTTTAATTAGCTACAAATTAATTTAATTTTCTGCATGTCAAATCTATTTTGCCTGTGATGTTGATAACAGATTTCCCTGCCTTTATCTTGCCCCATTAACTTTTTCTTCATTTTATTTTCTCACCCTGTCCTGTTGAGGAGAGGAGTGGCAGAGCAGCTGATTGCTAGCCAAGATTAAGTCAATACACAAGATAAGATGACTTGGCTATATAATCATAGGCATAGGTATATAGGATTTAGATAGTAAAAATGTTTAAAAGATGTAAGTAGAGACTATTTTTCAGAACAGTTATAGTTTTCCTAACTGAAAAGGCTGTTTCATTATGTCCAAGAAATTATGGCTGATCTTCACCTCATGAAATACCTGCACTTGCTTATTCAATTTCTGTTTGCCAAGGCATGAAGCCACAATACATTTAACTATTCCTTAGGACTTTGTCAGCATGGAGTCCTTACTGGATAGAACTCAAATCTATACAAGAAGTCATACAGGTTTTTTGATCTATCTGTTTGAACCTCTGTTTTTAATGAAAATGGTTCAAAGAGATTCTATTCATAAGTCGTGGTAAAAAACCCAGTCATCCCTAGTATGGAAATGCAATGATTTTCAGTTAGAGGGAAAATTTTTAAGGGAAGTTCAAGTAGCTTATAGTTGACAAATTCCTAATTTAAAGTCTTCCCTGTGATTAAAAACTTTCTATATGGATATTTTGAACATTATCTTCAAGACTGTTGTTTTGGGGTTTTTTTTAATACTAAAGGAGGGAACCGAATCAAGGCAAGAGGCAAAAAGTCATCAAACTGTGAACAAATATGTATAGAAAAAATGTGATGAAGAAGAAAATGTAAAATAAAATAAAGCGAATACATTTTCATTTTTCAGAAAATTTTCACTCATGATTTATTGTTTCCACTATTGTTTAAACAATGTGTGTTGCTGTTTGAAAAATATCTTGGGCTATTTTTAGGTCTTGGTAAGCTCTTGGTAAGAGATCAGAGCCATGTCATAAGACAATGAGAACAACTTAATTGTTCCAGAACCATGCAAATTAAGTTATCGCTGTAAATAGTGTTAAAGATGTTTTGTCTAACTTCATTTTTTTCCCTGTGAGTTAAGTTTAGCTGTAATTTAATTGCTAGAAACAGTCGCTTACTTACAATTAACATGGAAAATCCTGACCTTATTTTGACAATTTTTATACGTTATAAAATCAGAAGAGATTTAATTAGACTACAATATTTATTTTGGTTTGATGAGTCAGTGATTTCTCTAGACGTAACACATGTAAACTATACTAATTTAATCATGTAGTAGGAATACAAAAATGTGTTGTTACTGATTAAATGATTACTGCAACATCTTGCAGACTCAACTTCAGGAAAAATTATGGGAGCAATTACAGGAAAAGCACTTGATTGCAGTAAATAGTGAGAAAAAAAGGAAAAATCATAAAGCAGGAGCTGGAAGAAGATGTAAAGCAAAAGATAAATTTACAATGTTTTAGGATGATTTCAGTGTGATTAAAAACCACACACTTTTGAGGAACACTATTGCCTGAAAAAATATAACTTTTCAAAATATTGGTTGCTTCTAGTAATGGTACCTCCATAGATTTCCCATTGCACTACTCCTGGCATCAGCGAATTTGAAAAAAAAGCCAGCCTATTCCACATGGATTTTTTTCCCATATACCGTTTTTCTAAATATTTACTTTTGTACAGCTGGAAAAAATGCAAACATTGCAATTTTCATAACTTTAAATTAGATTTATTTAATCACACAACAAACTCGTTTTTAGGAACTCGGTTTTTTGGGGGGTTTTTCTTCTGAATAATGAGTGGCTCTTAAATGAATAACAGGGAAACACTGAAATGAGCATATTGCATCTATTAGAATTATTTTTTCCAGAGCAATTAAGAGAGAGCTTACAAGGGAATAACAAGCAAACAGTTATCTAGGAAAGAAAAAATTACTACAGGAAACTTTTTCACTTAGGAAAATATAAATAGAAGTAA
>VZTN01010355.1:2631-38423 GCA_013400515.1 Erpornis zantholeuca
CAGAGGCTGGGGATAAACCTGCATAAATATATTTCTCATTTTTATGGTAACTAACCACCAACAACTATGTTATGGCACTAAACATTCAGTAGCAATTCATTAATCATGAATGAAAATATCAGAGAGCAAATATCAGAGGGTGAATAAAATGTGGAAGGAATATTTGTTTAAAAAACATTTATAAGTGAAAAATTAAAAGAAAAAAACCCCAAAGATGACGAAGCACATTTTCTAATTATTGTTATTGATATAGAGTTGAGTTAAAGTTGCTACTGAGTTTATTTTTATTAATTTTATGTTCTTTTTTTTTTTTTTTTCCTTTGGGCCCTGGGTTCATGGGCCCTGGCAGGATGGATCCATGAGTTTTGAGAAAGCTGGCAAACACCGTAGCTATGCCACTCATGACCCTTTTGGAAAGGTCATGATGATCAAGAGAGGTGCTTGAGGACTGGAAGAAAGACTTAGTGGAAAGCAGCTTTGTGAAGGACCTGGGGGTTCTGGTGGGCAACAGGCTGTCCATGAGCCAGCAGTGTGCCCTTGTGCCCAAGAAAGGGGTATGGTTTGCTAGAAAAAAAGGCAACAGAAGAGGGACTAACTCAGCATTCTAATGAAAAAAACAAATTCTTACACTGAAATTCTAAATGGAGCTTTTGCAAATGTTGTGGGTAATGATTCAGGACAAATGGAACATTAACATTATAGGACTCCTCATAGATCAGTAAACCTGAGAGATCACATGAGTTAGGCTTTTTGTAAGCAATCTCACATAACTACAGAGATACACAAGAGAGACTGTTGCAGAGGAGCTGGTAATTCTGAGTACTCCTGTCGTAGAAGGAAACTACTACTCACTGTCTGCTGCAGTTTAGTATGTGCTGAATTGCATTCTAAAAGCATGATCCTACATTACCTATACAGCAAAGTGTAGTCATGTAGATGACTAAAAATTAATTAATCCCTCCCAAAAATATATTAATAGATCACTGTATTGACTGTTAACTGACTGCAATAACAAGAAAGCATGCAGAGAATGAAAAATTGGCTTACTGATACTGGGTCTACTACTATAAGAATAGGAAAGTCTTGGCAGATGATGATAAGAAGCTCAACATGTTAAGTAATTGTTTTTTAAGAATTCTTGACTAAAATATCAGCTTTAACCTAGATGCAAATATAGTTAAAACCAACAAAGATTTCAGCCTTAAATAAATCAAGAATAGGTTAGAGACTACTTACACAAATTAGGTGTTTTCATATTGTAAGAGTGATGGTTTTTAATCTATGTATTTAAGGAATTTACTGGTAAAATCAGTCCACAAGTAGTAGTTATTTTGAAAATTTACAGATCGAAGATCAAAAAGGTAATTGTGCCACATTTAAAGAAAATGCAAAGAAGGAGCAGCTGTGGAACTGTGGATCTTTCAATTTTAATTTCTACATAGTAACTGGAACAAGTAATCTAACAAACCTGGAGTACCTGCAAATAAGAAAGAGCAGAGCAATAGCCAAAAAAGATTTATCAGTAACAAACCACCTCAAAATATTCTAATTTATTTCTGCAATAGGATAATAGCCCTTGTAGACAGAATAGAAGTAGTAGAGTCCTATAACTTGGCTTTTAAAGTTTTTAACATTGTGCCTCATGATACTACTAAGAAAGCTGAGAAAAAAACCCAATGTTTGAATGAAAAAGCTTGAGGGTGGAATTCCAGCAAATCTGGCACGGAAATTGTGTCTGTGTTGTAGTGTTGAGTTCACTGCCAAAAAGATGGGGGTTTGCAGGAATCAGTAAGCACAAAAAACCACTAAAAATCCTACTTAGGAATGAGTTGGATTCTTCTCATTGGATCTTCAACAGTAGAGTAAAAGGCATCTCACAAATTTAAATCCATATAGTCTATACATAATAGAACAGAGTGTCCTGCAAGAGGCAGCTGGAATGATTGGGTAGTCTCTTGAGATGCCTGCCTGTGCGTCTTCTTTCCTTAGCACATAAAAATTTATGTGAGAATAGGTGGCAATTTTTTAGCCTACAGGTCTTATTTGTCTATTTGCTTATGCCGACAACAGTTTCAGCATCAATGGGATTATTTGTAGTTATATGCATTCATTTCTGGAGATTTTGTAAATGCATCTAATTGTTGATTAAAGACAATGCATGATTTAGTACTTGCATGCAATTCTGAGGTCAAAGTCAGAAGCAGATATTTCGTTATATGAATAGTTAATTACTCAGACATAAATTAAGAGGCATCAGTCTCGTGTTTTCATGAACAATGCTATTTATAGACATCAGAAAGAGATGGACTGTTTTTCAGAGAATTTGAAGATTTAATGGTGGATTTCTGTGTGAGGAGCTTTTAGGATTACATCTATGTTGTATAGTATTTACTAAATTAAAAAGTTAGGTTTTAATGTTAACACTACCAAGAGTTTGAAGTCTAATTCTGGGGAAGGTTCAAATGATGTGCCTCTAACTACACCATATGGTCTAAATGCTGAGTATTTTATAAACATGCTTGAGACAGCTCTAAATTAGGTCATGGCTAAAACAGCAGAATCAAAGTCAAATTTGGGTCAAAAGGACCTGCTTGTCCTTTCTGTGTAACACAGAAATAATTCAATGCATAAATCATGCACATCTGCATAGATGTCTAATTTGTGAATCATGTTTTTGTCATTAAAATTTCACATGTTGTGTAAAGCCACGGTGTTCCATCAGTATCAAGTTATGCTTTACAGAGAGAAAAAAATGTCCTACTTAGAAAGAAAAATATGTAGGCATAAGTATTAAATCCATAGTTAATAGGTCCTTAAGGTTTTTCGAGATCTTTCAGCTGAAGCTGGATTTAAATTCCCATGTTCTGCAGTTCATGACTAAATTCATTCTCTGCATCTGTTGTTATTACTTTTTGCTGGGTAGTCTAGTTTTCTGCAATACTGTATATTAATCCAGAATACTCATATATTACATTATACATATGCAGTAGCTGTTGATACTGTAAAATGTGGTAATTTGTTTCCACAGAGGCTCTTAAGCTTTTGATGAATATCACCGGTATGATACCATATTGATCCAGAAGCGTGGGACAGCAAACTGCAGAGGAAAGCTAACATCTCAAGAAGGTATCCAAATAAATCTCAGTTTCTTAATAAAGCTCCAGTGTTTAGGAGTGGCTTAGCATAAAGGTGGTATTGAGCTCACCTAAAAGTTAGATTATCTAAAAGTTTCATATCTAATGAAACCTCTGATTCTTGGAAGGAGAGCTGCCACTGGGGACATAACCTTTCCTACTGTGGGATTTAAGGCTGAGTCAATACTGACTAGGGCACCCCCTGATGTGCCCAGCTGTGCTGGTTCCTACCACTGCCCTCAGGGTGTGCACTGGCTCCTTTACTGTCCACACACCCAGATACAGATTTTTACATTTCCAGGGGGAAAACAACCTAGACTGACCTTGGCATGGCAAGGGAGCAGTGAGGTTCTAAAGAAATACGATTCAATAAAACTGAGGCATAGTTGGGTCGCTATATTAAGCTGGTCTCTGTAGGTTCCCAGCTCTTTCTAGTGCCTAGACTTAAACTAGACACCTAATCATATAAAAATACTTTTGGTTATTGAATATTTTCTTATTTTTTTCCACATCTTAAATGTATTTCCCAATCTGTTAATTTTCTAACAATCCACTGGGCTAAAACATTGAGGAAATTAAGTTTATAAAGATATCAAGCACTCAGTTCTGTTTCAGTTTTAATTTCACTAAAAGTTCTTTATAGATCTGGGAAACATTGTATTTGTCATTTGTTTCAATTTTTATTAGTAACAAATGATGCTTTTGATGGCTTGGAAAGATTATCTGGAAGATTCTTGTGTTTTTGCAGTACCTTAATATTAAGTAGCTTTTGTTATTTCTCAGAAAGTAGTTTTATAAAGCAATGACTCATTAATCCTGAGTGCAGTCAGTGATTTCAGCAAGAAGATACCAATATATAGTACTGTTAAAATTGCTAAGAGTCATGTCTATATTCTAATTTGTAAACAACACTTTTTATCAGAAATCTACAATAGTTTTAATATGCAGCAATTTTTTCTGCTATAAATAAATAAAAATAAGAATAATTTCTAAAAATATTAAAATTTAATCTAGCATGATGTGACATATACTAATGAATAAATCTGATCAAATTTCAAATATTATGAAAAATAAAAAATCAAATATATAATACAAATAACTTTTATTTCAAGGTATCTTTCATACAAAGGTGTTAACAATGTAAGTGCTTTCTGTTTCTCACACTTTTAAGTATTGTTTTTTAGGATATTCATAGTGAAATTTTTGACATGATATGATATTTCCTCAGCCTAGATGAGATTATCTAGCATCCTGTTAATCATATCTTGTGAAACTCCAGTGATGGGGACTCTACCTCCATCTACTCTACAACATGTCCCTGGGGAGGTTGTTCTAGTCATTGTCTCTTCTCCCTGCAAAAATTTTTCTTGTATCAAGATTAAATCTGTCCCAGTCTGCAACTTGTACCCATTGGGTATGGACTTCTCATGAGGCTTCTGTCATGATGATGCCTTAGGTTTTAACTTTTATATTTTTCAAATCCTGTACTTCTAGTGTAACTCTGAAGTTTCTTGTAGCTCATTAGCTGCTGCTCTCTTATACTAAGATAGACATAACAAAGCCTCTCTGGCTTTCTCTCCAAGGACACCCAGACTGTCCTAGGCCCAAAATGTGTAAACTAGCATATTGAGAAAGGGGGTAAGCTTGGAGCTAAAGTTTTCATTGGCAAATTTATGTCTCCAAGGACACCCAGACTGTCCTAGGCCCAAAATGTGTAAACTAGCATATTGAGAAAGGGGGTAAGCTTGGAGCTAAAGTTTTCATTGGCAAATTTATGCTGACATGCAAATGGACCAAACCTATAAAAGTGTGAAGAACTCATGACCTGTTGTCCGTCTTGGGATCCACTGAGGCAGAGGAGCCTCTGGACACTCAGGGTGTACCTTAAAGGCCTTTCAGATAAATACTTATCTTTATTCCCTTATTCCAGTCTAGTCTCTCTCCCTAGGTAGCCATTTAAGGATCAATAAAGAAAGACATCCCTCTCTGTAATTGTCCTTTAAGTACAGGGATGTTGTTATGAGGTTCCCACAAGCCTTCTCTTTCCAGGAACAGAAGACTTAACTTCAGTTGCTCCTCTTAGGGCTGGTTCTGCAGTCCCTTTGATCTTCATGGTCCACTGGACCCTTCTCAGTCTGTCCATACCTTCTTTTAAATTTTGGGCACCAGAAATGGACAGAGTACTTCAAGTGTGGCCTTACAAGTTTTCGAGTAAAGTGGGATGATCACAGCTCTACCACTGCTAACAGTGTTTCTGCAGATGCAGCCCAGGATCCATTTTGCTTTCCCTGTTGCAGCCACGCACACACTGCTGACTCACCATCAGCTTCTTGTCCACCAGGACCCCAGGTCCCTTTCAGTGACACTGCTCCACAGCCACGCAGATCATGGCCTGCTCTGGGCTCTTTGGTTGTGTCATCCCAGGAGCAGAACCTTGCAGGTGTTAACTGTTTTGTTAACCTCATACAGTTCTTGCTCGCCTGCTCCTCCAGCCTGTCCAGGTCTCTCTGTAAGATGTCTCTTCATTTTCACATGTCTGCCTCACCACCACAGTCTGGTGTCATCAACAAACTCAGTGAGGCTGCTTTCAATTCCATCATCCAGTTCATTTATGAAGATACTTAACATTATGGTGTGGCAGTAGAGTCCAAAAGATGACAAAATACGGCATGAACTTTTTCAGAAAAAAGTCACTTATTAAGAAAAATCCTTTATTTTTATAACTCAGATTGTTAAAGGCAAGACACATGGGACACAGGCATTGGTTTTAGCATGAACACATCTGTCATACTATTGGTCAATTACACAGAAACTTGTTAGGATAACAAAAGTAAAAACACCTTCAGTGAGACAGAGTTCTCAAAACCTTTCTAATTGTTTACAATAACTTTCTTCAGTTTCCTATCCTCTGGCCATGAGAAGGTATACTTCTCTGATTTTCATAGCTCTGCTCTGGCCATGGTAAATTTCCACAACCAGAGCAGAAAGCTGAGAAATTTCCCTTTGCAGAGCCCACATTATGGGGCCCATAATGTACTGATCCCTGAGGGACCCCACTGGTGACAGGCTGCCAGCCTGAGTAAAAACCACTGATGACCAACAACCCACTGAGGGCAGCTTGTTAGTCACTTCCATACCCAAATCACAGACCACCTATCCAACCTGTGCTTTGACAGTGTGTCCAGGAAAAGGCTGTGGGAAATCGTGTTGGATGATTTGCTGAAGTCCAAGTAAGCAAGTGCTCTGCTCATGTTGACAGAATATGCTATTTTGTGGTAAAAAGTGATCAGGTGAATCTGGCATTGGTAAAGGCATATTGCCTTTTCCCAGTCAGCTGCTTCACTGAGTTTCTACCCTCCTACCAGCAGACTTTCCTAAACCCTGCTCCTGTGGAGGAAAAGGATCAAGCCATCTGTGCTGTTCATATTTGTGTGAATGCTGCACATTTGCATAGGTGCTGGTGAGGCACAGTTTTCTCTGTGTGTTGTCTGTGCAGCCAGCTGTGTGCATGCTGGCTGTGTGTATGTGTGACAGGCTGCTCATGCAGCAGGCTGGGAGTGTGGTGTGCTGTGTGTGTGCTCCTGTTGGGGATTGTGTGCTGAGCCTTGTTGCTGGCTTGACTCTGGAAACAGGGAGCGCAGCAGCCTCATCTCCATCAGGCTACCCAGTCCAGCAATCTCTAGCATGGGAATATGAATCTTCAAATCGATCTCATGTGTAATACTGGTAAGAAAAGGGGTTTTTTTCTACTGCATGTGAATCTGATATGACTCAAGGGCATATGTGTCCTTGAGGAATAAAACAGTGCTCTGGCTGAGCTTTCTGTTTTTTCTTCCTGTTTGCTTTTTTGCCTAATTGCTATTTTAATTCACTTAGAGGTCAAACAGTTTATTTATAGTTGATTGGACTGGCTTATCTTTGAGTAGAGATAAAACTATTTAAAATAATGTGGGGATCAAAGCTTGTTACTTTATACAGACACCACTTCAGTAGAATTAACATTTCTGTCTAAGAAGTTTCAGTTTTCACTGTGGTCTCTTAACAGCAGTATAGACTTCCGGCAATCAATATTTTCCCTAAAATACTCAGAATAATTAAACAGTAAAATTACTGCTGGAGTAAGTACAGCATATCTTCACGTTCATCAAAGAGTGCAACTCTTGGTGGCCAGACTGTGACAAAAAAATTTCTTTGATGTGACTACATACTATATGTAACAATTACCAAAACAAAACAAACAAAATAGAAAACTGATTCTTTCAGGAGAGCTAAGTAGATTGCAAATGCTGTTGTCTTCATTATTGTTTTTATTAGAAAAAGAGATTATTTTGGGGTTGACCTAAACTCTTTTCTTCAGAGGTAGACTCCTTCAAAGATTTAGGGGTTTAGTAAAAAAAACCAAAGCAAACAGATAGAGAAAAATATTTCATAAAATGTTTCTGAGAAGAATTTTTACCAATCACCTACTCTAGGGAAGAAAACAGTATTTAGATGGAACATAGAGGATACAAACTAAAATCCTTTATTTGTCTGAGGAAACATGGGCTCATGTTACATATAAAAGTTCTCTAATGCCCTTATTATATGGTATTTTGGGACTTCTCAGGCTTTATTGCATGGAACTACCTAAAAATTGCACAAACTAGAAAGCTGGAGAAATTCTGTGGAGGTTAATTGTATTTTGCTGTTTTATTTTCCAGTCAACTCCTTGTTCCCGACATTTTGTGAAACTTGTTCACACACTCATGTGGGTTTAGCACAGGGGTACCATAGAGGAAATATGAAGATAAGAAGTGGCTAATGGCGATGACATGGGTGTGCTCATGAAGTTCTGAGGAGTGAGATGTTTAATCATATTCTTATATATCTAAACATTGAAGCTGTAGCTACTGGTGTTCTTATTTAGTGTTCTGGGTTTTGTTAATCTTGTTCTTGGTTTGTTTTTTTTTTACTAGACTTATTCATAAAATAATAAGGACAGTGGGAATTAAAGTAAGTTTTAAGGCGACCAAAAATTAGTAGCTGTCATGGTGATTACGATACGATGTGAATTCAAATCTTCAAGGATTTTAGTTGGATCCAACAAAAGACTATTGTACTAGTTTGAAATCAAACCAGTGGGAGATCACAATTCAGAATTATAATTTAATAGGAGAAAATTAAAAGAAATAAATAAATGCAGTAGTACACAAGGATACTGACAAAGAATACAACTGACACTCTATGGTGGAGGCAGTCCAAGCGAAGCAGTTCTGTTGAAGCAGTGATCCTGTAGGAAGAAAGGTCTGGAAGTCCAGCAGTAGCTCTTTTCCTCTGGGAGTCCAGTAGGCAAGTGCTGGTGTGGTGTGCAGAATCTCAGCTTATATCCATGATGGAATAGTTGGTTCCTCCCTCTGGGCAGAGCATCTCACAATGGGATGGTGAGTCATGAGATAAGGCACTGATGAGCCATTAACAGGAGGTAGTCCAGGGGGAGTTATATCTGAGTCATGGGACCAGGCATTAACAGCAGATAGTACAGAGGGAGAAGGCAAGGAAAAACACTGCTTCACTTGGTTTTAACAGCTCACAAAGATGGTAACAGAATACATTTCAACCCAGGACAACCATAATGTCATTTAGTCTAAAAACAAAGGTATTTTTCAGAATTAGTTCACTTGCTGTCTATAAGACTAGCCAATGAGTAAACTATATTGTACAAATAAACATTTCAGAAAGTCTCACACCTAAATGTACAGAACAGACTGTATTCAAAAATGAAGGAACAGTGTTTACAACAATGTTAATAGGGAATTCTTTTTACATAGGATTTAAGATTTATCTGAATATAGAAATATGATGGTGTGTATCTATTGGTACAGAACTGGGACATACCTATTTTTTAATTTATAAGTGCATTTGAGAAAATGCACTTATAAACTTTTAGAAACACTAAATTTATGCAATTAGTTATGCAAATAATGACATACACATTATGCTATTCATATAAACATTACATAAAATTGCATATAAGAACCTGCAGAATTTTTTTTTAAACAATGTTTTACTGCATTTTAATACCCATTCAAATTTTGACTTTTATATGTTTTTGGCTAACCAAAAAGGGTCTGTTTTCATTGTACTGTGAGGAATTTTTCAGTTTCTCTGTTTCCTGTCTTTAAAATTGTAAAGATAAAGCATTGACCTATATATAATTCCTACTGTAAGCTTCATGTAAGGATTATGATAAGAAGCACTATTATTTCAGTCAAAATAGGATTTCAGTTACCATGAACATTTGCCTGACAACTCAAGGAAGGAACCCTCTGTTATTATTTTTTTTTAAATAGCTTTCAGGAAAGGAAAAGAAAAGTGCTTTGTGAAGAATATTGAGTTGCTGAGAGATTTTGTTTGAGCACTCATGAAAATTAGTTAAAAGTAATTACCTGAGAAGATCCTGTCTGGAGCTATCTATCAACAGAGAACTAAAGAAAAATTACATAAATTAATTTTAAAAAGAATGAATATTGGGCTGCACAATTCCAAAAGAGAAACTCATTTTTATTAGTTTGTCTAGGTAGTCTTGTTCCATTTTGTGTGATAGATTATTGTCTACCTTCTTATAATAAGTTAAATTTTTGTATACGTTTTGTTCCATTTTCACATACCTTTTTTTTGTATAAATCAGTAAGGCAATAATTACATAAATATGACAGAATCTCTTTCACCATTGTCTTGGTTTAAGACAATTTGAAGAGGTGGACACTCTAAAATGAGTTTCCTCACTTTCATTTCAACCAATCCCTTTCCACCAATAAGCAACTATTATGAGAAGATGGAAGGCAAAAAAATTTAACAGTTTACTAACACGTGAAACGGCAACAGGCATAAAATAACAGTGGGTAATCACTAGCTACAAAATTGCTAAATCTTAGGTGCTCCTTGGGAAGGGTCACCCCAAAGGGTGGGGCCCCACTGCTGGCTGTGGGTATGGAGACAAAGGGAAATGGCGCCAGGCCCTTTCCAAGATGGAGCCTGCCACCAGCAACCGCGTGCTCTGGGAAACAAAGGGACAAGATGGGTGAAAACTCTTCCTGGAAAGTAGGAGC
Organism: Erpornis zantholeuca; assembly: GCA_013400515.1. Taxonomy (NCBI): domain Eukaryota; kingdom Metazoa; phylum Chordata; class Aves; order Passeriformes; family Timaliidae; genus Erpornis; species Erpornis zantholeuca. Next base: position 12,854 of record VZTN01010355.1, read on the forward strand.
CAGCATGCATGGGGTCAGTGCTGCTGCCTGCCGCTTCCTCCTGCTGTAGGCCACACTCTGTGGTGTTGGTGCTGATGTCCCCTGCTCTGTGGGTGTGTTGGAAGAGGAAAGAACTGCTCTGTCAGAGCTGACACAGGGCTGAAACCTAGGGCTGGCTTCACTGCTGATAGCATTTGCAAAGCTTGCTCTGAAAAGAGTTTCTAATTGCGAAATGCAGATTTTCTGAGTTGCTCCAGTTGTGAGCCCAGAAACTTGCAGAGTTCAACTCCTCCAAAGTGGTGCCTCTGTCTTCAGCAAACACTTCCAGGCAAAAGGGGGAGTCAGCTCAGGTGCCCCAGCCTTTTAAGGGCACTGGCACCTCCTGAGTGCCACACAATTCTGGTTCTGGTCATGCCGCTGGGCTTTAAAGAGACAGTAACAATTTTTGGACACAGATAGATATGGAACACGAAAACATTTTGGGTTACCCAGGACAATCATAAATTCTAATAGTTCTGGCGTAAACAAATTCATGGTGTTTATTTCTCTTACCATATTACAAAATATATAAAACTATGTCTTAAAGGATATCCTAACTTAATCATAGTCAAATATAATAAATGAAGACTATTTTTGTAGGAAATGTCTCCCTATTACAAATTTATTTAAGATCTAAACTTAATGGATATGCTATTTTCCCGTAGCCAAAGAAGTTTTTCCTACATGGAAAAAAATTATCAATAATAGAGAAGGAAAGGCAAAAATATCTGCAAATGTAGTATCATGTCTTAAAATAGGCGTCATCAAACTACCCTCCTGGTGGTTTTATCCAGCAGGCAAGTCTTTTACGATCTGCCAGGGAATCTGGTTGTGCCATGTTATGGTTTCTTCTTAGACCTTATGCCCAAATTCTCTTCTCTTGCTGTATTGGGTTTGCATGACCAGGTTTGGTAGCAGGTCATGGTGTGGCTTCCCTGAGAAGATGCTGAAAGCTTCCTGTATGTCCAGCAGAGCCAGTGCCAGTCACCTCCAAGACAGATGTGCTGCTGGCCAAGATTAGGCCTATCAGAAGTGGTGGAAACAGTGGTAATGCCTCTGTGATAATATATTTAACAAGAGATAGAAAAGTTATCGTGTAGATGTAATTGTGGCCAGAGAAGAGTGAAGTGAGAACATGTGAGAGGAACAACTATGCAGACACGAAGGTCAGTGAGGAAGGAGGGGCAGGAGGAGCTCCAGGTGCCAGAGCTGAGATTCCCCTGCAGCCTGTGGTGCAGACCGTGGTGAGGCAGCTGTGCCCTGCACACCTTGGAGGTCTATGTGGAGCAGAGATCCACCTGCAGCCCCTGGAGGACCCCATGATGGAGCAGGTGGATACCCAAGAGAGGAATATGAATCCCTGGGAGGCCCATGCTCCTGGCAGGGATCTGCAGAATCCTGGAGAGAGGAGCCTGTGCTGAAGCAGGTTTCCTGGTAGGACTTGTGACACCATGAGAAACCCACACTGCAGCAAGCTGTGCCTGAAGGACTGCACCCTGTAGAAGAATGACCCACATTGGAACAATTCATGGAGAACAATTGCCTGTGGGATAGACTCATTGGAGAAATTCATGGAGAACTGTCTTCTATTGGAGGGACTCCATGCTGGAGCAGGGTGAAGACTCTTTTTCCTGAGCAACAGCAGGAAAATGGTGTGATGAACTGACCACAATCCCTGTTCTCTGTTTCCCTGCACTGCAGCTGGGGAGGAGGTAGAGCTCAGAAGGAGGTGATGGAAAGGTGTTTTCAGGATTTATTTTACTTCTCATTATCCTGTTCTGATTTCGTAAGTAATAAATTCAATTAATATCCAGAAGCTGACTCTGCTTTGCCCATGATGGTATTTGGTGAGTGGTGTCTCCTAGTCCTTGTCTCAACTCATGAGCCTTTAGTTATATTTTCTCTCCCCTGTCCCGTTGCAGAGCAGAGTGATTGAGCAACTTTGGTGGGTGCCTGGAATCCAGACAGGCTCAACCCACTACACTTGCCTATATATATAGTTAGGAATTGCAGGAGTATGACCAAAATTATAAATTCTTCTGTTGGAGTTGAATATTTCATTGAATTGTTAACTGTGCTTTAATACTAACTTGCAAATTATTTCCTGTTTGATATTATTTTGCCATTCCTTTTTCATCTCTTCTTTTTTTTTCTAGTCTTGTTTGCAGCTTGATTCAGGCAGGCATCTCTTCTAATCCGACCCTAACATCTTGTATTCATGACTTCCATCACTTTTTCTTAAACTGTTATGATTTTCTTTGACTTCTCCTTCTCATTGCCCACTTTTCTCTCTCTTTGTTGTCCTGACCATTCCACATATAATTTGTTTTCAGATATCTGCATCTGGACTCCTAGCCTCTCTTCCGAGGACATGAATCCTAACACATTATAAAGATCTATTGGAATTCTTACAGAGTAAATCAGCCAATTCTCATTGTGTTGAATGGCAAATACTTTTCTTATTATTGATAGCCTTTATTTTTGCTATAAAACAGAGGTGCCAAACTACTTTTAGTAAGAGAAAAAGAAATTATTTATACTGTGGTTCTTTCTTTTTTAAGAAGCAATCAATTTCAATATGGTAATATATTTCTGAAGGAATGTGGAAATTTTTAGCAGTCTATTGTTGTCTTTAGAGCTATCATGTTATTCAGTATACAAATGAATAGTAAAAAATGCCTAAGTAGTCTGGAGTCTGACTAACTACCCAGGAAAAATTGTTGCACATTATACAAGTAAAGAGTCTGATTTCAGTCAGTTATAATAGTATATGGTCTCTTACTTCTTTCTATGTTGAGCCCTACCCTATTTCCAAGCTGTCATGGTTGGGGCCTGGGTTAATACTCCCAAGGGCTTAACTACATGAACTATTTCCTGCTTGACTTGTTCCCAGAATTGTCAGTGCTCTGGGCCTCCTATAAAATCACTCTTCTTCAGGGTCACTTCATAGAGAGGGGTTACAATCAGACTGTAATTTGGAATGTGTATCCTCTAAAAACTTGCAACATATAAAAATCTTGTTTTTCTCTCTTATTCTTTGGTGGAGATGTTGCTGTTATCTTAGTAATAGCATCCATTGGGATCAATGATTTCCATCTTGCTGTTTTATTACAAAAAGTCCTATGCAGGACCCTTTTCTTTATTTTACAGCAAAAGTGTCTTTCAGATGGATTTGGACTATTTCTTCCTCTTCTCAAAAACTTCTGCTGCTGTATTTCTCCATACAATAACATCATAAGTGTGTTTCCTGTGTTCCAGAGCTTCACCCTGTTCCAGTCTGGATCAATCCATGGCAGATGGTCGGGCTGTGATTCCGCCCCTGGGGGAGTCCATGCCAGGTGTACTGACCTCCCCTCCAAGCGAAAGCAACCTGTGGCCTGAACTGCCACCAAAGGGATTGAGAAAAGCTATTTAGTAATATCATTTGTGGCACCACTTGGCTGCCTTTGACTGCAGTTTGTATTGAAGTTCCAGCATGTCTGGAGCACCAGCACTCAGAGGCAGTGTGACCTCATTGAGGCCATGATAGTGTACTGTCAGCCTCCATTCCCCATTAGAATTTCACACTGTCATATGGGGCTGCTAAATCATGAGCAGGTCCATGAGCTGCTGATCACACCTTGGCTTTCAAGTCAATGAATTAATTAATGGGTGGCAGTTATGGAGTTTTGATTGGTGTGATATTGCCTCTGTTGCACCACTGTGGTAGTGATTGGCATCTGCTGTTCTTCAACCTCCAGCAACCCCACAGCAGAAGAGCTGTCTAAGAGACCAGGCAAGGCAGACAACTGTTTCATTTCCCCTGTCTCTGAGGCAGCTATACCTAAAGCTCACCAGTACCCTTTTGGGTCCTTGAAATACCCTCTCATGAGATAGTCTATGCCAAGGATGCACAGATCCTCTGGGCAACACACAAAATATTTTCGTATCTCCTGCAGCTCACTCAAGGTTAGGAGTTCAGTGGTGGTTGACTCTTCTGTCTCTTCTTCCTGTTCCTGTAATGGCCCTTGTAATGGCCTTGGTAATGGCATTGAAATGGCCCTTGTGATGGTCCTTCTTCTTCATCCTCTTTTCCCTCTCTGGCCTTCTTGTCCTCCTTGACTGCTTTTGCTAAAGCTTTTTTACAGTATGACTTCTGTGTGCATCTCTTCTGCTTCTGTTACAGGGCAACCGACGCTGGCACGTGTTGGTTCTCTGGTTCAGTGGCAACATCTGTCACTGGGTTTAGAGCAGCCACACTGTCTGTCACAATGGTTAGAATAGCTGCAGTGTGTGTTGTCTTATCATCAGATCCAGAGACCTTCTCCCCCTGAGGGTACTGAAAAGTGTTTAACATCACTTGATAGGCCTGGGTCAGGCCCCAGCACGCTTCAGTGATTTGAGTCCTCTCTGTGGTGCCAGGTTGGCAGCATACCTTTGTAGAAATGGCTTGGCCCTATTTCCAGGGCCTTTCCACAAATGAGACTCTGTGTTCATAGATTTTCAGAAGGCTTATTTATTAATATCAAGAAAACAGCAAATCTTTCTCTCCCTCCAGCCATGCTAGCTGGAGAGGGTCGTCTCTCTGACTGTGTCTATGTCTCTGCAGCACAGTCTGAAAGTATATCAACAAACAAAGACAAAACTCTTTCATTGGTCAAGGAAAGCACCTTACCAAAACATTTCATATTATTTACATTCTTTCATATTTACAAGTCAAGGATTTCTCCTGGGAAGCTACAGAGCTTCCCTTTAGAAGTGGAATTAACTATTTACATTCGAGGCAAGTTAAAAAGCATTCGACTTGCCCTTCTCAAGCCTTTTGCTGAGATCTTCTCAAAACCCACTGAAGAGGCAGCACAACACACCTTTTTCAAATATTTTATTTTATTTTCTTTTTCAAAGTATTTTTGATTCTGCACTTGTTCGGGGGTAAGGTGCAAACACATTGGAGGTGCCCACTGCCCTAGGTACTTGCCATACCATCCCACACACCCTGCCAGTCAGAAATATCCACCCTTTGGGCAGATCTCTGGGTGATATTCTTAGTTAACTATCTTAAGCAAGACCTTAAACCTATGCAGCAACATGCTGGTTCCTAGCAAAAAGACCAGGTTGGTTTCACGGTATTCAAAGGATATCTTTAAAATAGCTTTAAACTATGGTACTCAGCCTGGAGGAGAAGTAAGGAAAAAAAGGAAGGAAGATGTAGAAATCTATCTCCCCCTTAGTTTGTCTTTATGAGGAAAAAGGCCACAATATGATTATTAATCATTCCCAGTAAATGAGTACCAAAGTACAGAAGTGTTTGCAATACTTTCACCAGACTGATTTACTGACCAGCAACACTAGCATGTCATAAGCCAATACTACAAAATACCCCTCAAGGGTACAAAATAGCCCAGGCCCCAATAAACATTACCACAGAGAACACATACTGCAAGTAAAATACTACTGCTTTTACAGTACAAAACCCTGGGATAAAACACAACTGTAAGAGCAAATGAATAAACATTATAACCAGCAACTATTGAACCAATACAATGAACATTCATAACAACTTTCACTTAATACACTGTGATCAGATCTCTCATCTCAACCCGTTGTGCCTCACATTGGGCACCAAAATGGACTGTTGTAGTTGAAACCCATCTGGCAGCTAAGCACCATGCTGCTGCTTGCTCACACCCTCCCCCTGTCCCCAGTGGAATGTGGAGGAGAATCAAAAGTAAAACTTGTATGTCAAGATAAGAACATTTTAATGATTGAAACAAAGTAAAATACAAGAATAAAAATATTAAATAATAATAATAAAAATGAAAAAAATTAAAGCCAAGGAAAAACAAGTGATGCACAATAAAATTGCTCACCGCCCACTGACCAAGGATAGAACCTGTCCCACAACCACATCAGGCCCCCTTTTCAGTTAACTTTCCCAGTTTATATACTGGGCATGATGTTCTATAGTACAGAATATCCCTTGGACCAATTTCAGGCACCTATCTTAGCTGTGGTCCCTCCCACCTGTTTTTGCATACCTTCTCACTGGCAGAGCATGAGGCCTTAAAAAGTCCTTGATTTAGGATTAACACAACTTAACAAAAACCAGAATGTCACTGTGTTATGAACATTATTCTTATACAGAATCCAAAGCACAGTACTGTATTAGCTACTGGGAAGAAATTAACTCTGTCTCAGCCAAAATCAGGACACAAATCTATTCATAAGTGCATCCAGTTTTTGTTAACAGAATTTCACCATATAACTTTAAATATTTATATTTATACATGAGTATTCATCCATTTCCATGTATTTATTAAAGTAATTTATACCTGTGGTCCTAGAAGAGGGTTTGTGATAGCATATTTAATAATTGAAGACAGAAGTTCATAGCTCAGTTAGAAAGTATCACTAATCCAGCAATTACAAGCCATTGGCAAGGTAAAAAGTAATGTAGCTTGATGCTGGAAGGACAGCTTTGGAAATGAAACACTCTCAGTGTTTGATATTAAAAGTGCTTATAAATGAATAAAATGTAATGTAATATAATTAAGGCAAAACTGAGGTAAAGTGTCCTTTAAACAGAGATCAAGCATATTACTCATGACAGTGCAGGCATCATTAGACATATATAATGTCTATGAAGAGGAAGCTGTGTGAGAGGACATCAGTAATTGAGCTTGACATCACCAGTAAGCCAATTCAGACTTCTTTTGTAATATGTAAGAGATATAAATCTTCAGAAGTATTATTTTGTGATGGAACTGGAAACATAAACCTGTGCAACAGCAAGTCAGGGACACAAATCTCTATATTTACACAATAATTCATTTGTTCTTATTTTGCAATTGATAAATGACACACACAACATGAACAGAAAAGTGGGAGGCAAATTTGGAACGTAGAGAAATAAATGTAAGAAAGAAGAGGATGGGAGGAAAGGAAATAAAGATGGATGTCTTTCCCTGGTACCATAAAACCCAAGTCAACAATTTCAGGATGAAATATGAGAGAAGGAAGCATAATGAGAATAAAGGTGAAAAAAATTTATGAAATTCAGTTGTTAACTGATGTAAAGTATGCAGTCTGGTTCTGTTAAAGTGTTATCACCAGATGCTATGGAAGTTTAATATCTTATGTAAAATGGTAAATATGCTTTTGAGAATAAAGGATGTGTAACTGTTTTGTCCAAAAGAAACTAGATTCAACATTTTTTTACTACAAGAGTGTCACTTTGCTCATAGGGACATTTTCTCATGGAAGTCTTGTTAATTTGTGACAGGGTGCATACAAAGGGCAAAGAAGCATATGCATGTTGATTAATATATTTTTAAAAAATAGCAACGGAATGTGTTGGAACCACTGGTGTTGGCTAGATTTAAAAGGACAGAAACACCACCAAAGTCTTTCTTCGATTTTCTTCATGCGTGCCATTATTTTTTCTTCTCTCTTCCTTTTCTTTATTATTCTTTTAATTAATATCTAAGTGATATTTTTTCATTGTTTCCCTCCCCTCACCCCCCCCAGATTACTATTTCTTTGTTAAACACTTAGCAATTGTAATATACCTATATCTATATCTATATCTATGTCAATACATCTATATCTATCTATCTATCTATCTATCTATACATAACATAATGCTTCTCTTACTCATCACATTACAGACAAATATTTGACAGCATTTACAGACTGTATGAGGCCATGGACATGTTTTTTACAAAACACTTTTAGTGAAGTCTATTTTTCCATGGTCATGGAGATAATTTCTACTATGTAAACTATTTGTTATCATTTAAATATATCTATTATATGTAAAGCTATCATCCTGGATTCTGAATTGGATATTAATCAAACACATTTCTGAGAGATGAAAGAGCTAGCACATCTCATTCAATACCAAAGAGAGAATCACTACAAATTAAAAAAAAAAACCAAACAAATACAGAGAACAAAGTCTGTAAAAAGGGCATATAAATCCATTAATTTAACCTAGATGGTAAGTATAAAGGTAATGAACCATAAAGGAGAGCATTTTATGGGTAAACAAAGCCTTGTTGCAGGATTTGCGCAAATCAGATAAGATTGTGAGTATTTTTTACCAAATATAAAATCATGTTCTGGATGCTAATTACTTTGGTCTTATTTCTGGACAGTCATACTTACATTACACAGTAGTAGAGAACACTTAAGAAAATCCATGTTAAATTAGAAGATTATGGTGATGTGGATGTGAGCTCAGTCAATAAATATATAAATACACATACTTAATCCTGCATATATAATAAATATACATCAGATTTATGCATTATTATTTGTAAGCTTTCAGTAGTAGTTTCAATTAAGGAGTAAACTGCCCTTCATTATGTAAGAGGACATCTCTAGGTTCCCTCATATAACTTGTTTAGAGGTCTGTGTCATTATTTGGATGCATGTGATAGAGGAAAGGCATTAATCATTGCACTGAGAGGAAAGAAGTAACAGTGGGATGTAGCTAGTGCAAGAAGATGGATTAGCTTTCTTCTGTAGACTCTAGTTTTCATATCCGACTGCTGAGCACAATGCTTACCCTGCACCTCTAAAATGCTTATCACTACTATGTAACACTTGTCAGCCTACTCAATCTCTGAAAAAATTTTAAGTACAATAATATATAGCTAGAAAAGTTAAATTGTAATGACTCATGGAGGAACATGGACAATGCAGTCCCTGCTAATTGCTATATTACTAATACTAATGCTATATTCTGAGAAATAACAGAGATATTATTTCTAATTAATTTATTCCAGCCATATCATTTGGTCTTTTATAGCTGCAATTCCCCTAAATTTTCACTGTAGAATGTTTCTTTTGGTTCTTCATAATTTCTTCCAGATAAATTAAAATCCAAGTAATTTTATGTACAACATGTAACTTTTCTGAGCTTCTTATTTATTTGTAAGTACTGTGTATAAGGTCTAAACAGTTATATTTGAACACTTTTTACATAGTTTTCAATGTTCCACTTTCATTTATCAGTTAAGAAAAAGGGAGTAGGTGGGCCGTACCTTCAAAAATGCAATTATGCAATTTCTTCTTGCATTAAAAACATAAAGCTGTTGAAAATATTGTATATCGTGAAGAGGACTTGCAACTAGAAGCTAGGGCATCATTCTTCTACAGGATCTCTAGCTGGGTTATGACAATTTTGGCCAAGTCCTTTTCAAGATCTTCTGCAGGAATAAGCATGGTGGGTATATTTTTATGGCTGACTTGTGTTGGAAGCCTGTTCTCTTACATACTTGAAAAAAAATGCTGAGAATCTGCTTCTCAAAGAGAGCAAGCATAAGGATTTAATTAAAGTATATTCTTAAACTACTTACCAGAAACTAATATCATAAAGACAGCATGTTCAAGTACTTTGAGGTACAGATAATCTTGCCTCTGACAACTGGAAGGGTTTGCTGATTAGGTCAAGTAAAAAGCAGTAGCTACATAGCTGTGAATATGAGCAATGTACTTTCCATGTTGCACTAATCAAGTCCTCAAATTTGTAAACCAGAATTAATGTTCTATCAGAAATGTTCAAATAATAGTTCATATGATGTTTTAAATGGGAAATATTGATGTTAAATTTTTTATTTATTTTTTTCCTCTATTGTTCGATATTTTTATGTAGTTATCCCCTGCACTTTGACTTCATTTGTATCTTCCAAAATATGGTACATCTTGTTGGTACATTTTACAGAAGAAAAAAAGAAACATCCTGAATTCTTTATTATTATGTGAATTCTTTTGCCAACAGGACGGGGGCTCAGGCAGACGTTCCACGAGCTTCTTATTTATTTCATTCAGGCATCAGCCTCATGTACACAATAAGTGATACATGGCTCATGCCACGCCAACAACCCGAAGTTTCTTAGTCACAGAACATTCTTAAAAGCATTTAAGCCAACAGCAAGCTTCTAAAGTTTACAGATAAGTGTTCTAATTAGTCCCTAAAAAGCACATGTACACTTGTTACAAACAATACTTGCTTGTATGTCTTGTATTAATACACAATATGCCATTATTTAAGCTTAAAACCTCAGTATCCTGGCTAAGTACATTTTCTGCAGCTTCAAGACTTCTCTGAGCTAAGCCTAGAGACACTAGCCCTTGTTTTACTGTCCTTGTCCTAGATAACTGTATCTACTTCTATCTTCGTGCTTTTGCAGTTGCAGTTAAAACTAAAATCTTTGCTTTATTTCTAAAACCTGCTTTTTCCCACAGTATCTGAGAGCCTTCTTGCTTTTAGCTTTTCCCACAATTATGTTTTGAATTGTTCAGAGAGAATGGTTTTTCTAAAGCTAGTTTCTTCAAAACTTGTACATATAAATCTGGTTCAGCAAATTCAGATAAAACTGCTAAGTTAAGAACAAAAAATAAGTGCCAACAGATCACTTGATGCCTTAAATGGCTACCTAGAAACAGGAATAAAAGAATAAATGAGGTATTTATTTGAAAGGCTTTCAGATGTACACTTTTGGGCTCCCGAGGGTCCTGCCTCAGTGGATCCCAAAATGGACAATGACAGGTCACGAGTTCTTCACACTTTTATATCAACATAAATTCACTAACCAGAACCCAGCCAATGATGGAATTTCCCCAAGCCTGCCCCCCTCCCCAGGGTTTACAGTTCTTGGTCTGGGTGTCCTTGGAGAGCAAGTTAGAGAGGTTTTGTTATGTCTGTCTTAGCATGGAGAACAGCACTTAACAAGTTACAGGAAACTTCAGAGTTACACTAGCAGTAGAGGATTTGAAAAATATAAAAATTAAAACATAAGGCATCACAATCCCCCCACATTACCTGACATTTCAAAACCGAAATGTACCTCCAAGACCATGTCTTGAAGGTCTAGTATATGTTACACTGCTTTTTGGAACTCCACAAGATTTGAAACATTTCTTAGCAAGAAGTCCATCAGAGCCAATGCATACCTTTAAACATTTATAATTGTATGGCAAGACATGAAGATTGATCAATAATATTCATAAATATGAAGAAGAGCAGTACTTGTGTTGCTCACTTAAAGAATCAAAACCAGCACAAAGTTATTTTTGCTGCCTTGACTGAGTAAAGAATTAGTGCCTGTAAGAGCACTTCTTTTGGAGGTCAGCATCTTGGAAATCCTAAATTGACTATCTGCAATTTAGAGAATTTACAAGGAATTTAACTTAATTGTTTTCTTTGCTGGACTTAATAAAAGTCAAATTCAAATAATTTTAATTTTAACAAAGAATAAATTAGAACAATAGGTTCTTAGAAACAGAGTCAAATTAGAAAATCTGATACTTATATATATTCTATATAAGTATATATTCTTATATATATTCTATATAAGTATATGTATTTATATAAGTATAAATATATATATTACATATATTCTATATAGTATATAAATATTCTATTTATACTTATAGATTTCTGATATGAAATCTATAAGTATAAATAAAAATACAAACCCTATAATAAGTAATATAAATAATAAAAATAATATAAATACAGAGTTCTTTTATTAATGCATCCAGTTTGGTGTGTTTATTAGTAAGTTCTCTTTTAGTAATACTCTTCTAGAAAATGATGTTCTGGATTGTCTAGTTTTCCTTTTCCAGTAATACACAAAATTTCCAAGTTAATATGGCATGAAAAATATTAAGTTCTAAAGTGATCAATTCTTGGATGATATGACTAAGATTGCCCTATTAGAGCAGAAAAAATAAGGCCAATGGACTTCCCGAAATTCAGCTTGTGGACTACTTTTATAAACATTGTCCTTTGGAATCAAATTTATCCACAAATTCTATCAGTTTAAAACAGAGTGTGAGCATGAAGACATTCTGTGCTCTGTGTGTAACACAGGGAGTTGATGTGTCTTCCAGCCTAAGGATATTTTTCTCTTATGTTCTGGTTCTTTTTGTCCTTTCGCTCTCATCTTTTCTCTTGGGGAAAAAAAAAAATAAAAAATCTGTATTTTGTCTTTGTTTAATAGGGTTTTTCAGCTACCCACCTTCTGTTAATTTTGGACAATTCTAAACCAATCCTTCTTAATATAAAATTTAAAGACCAACTTTCCTATGCTAATCTGACATTTTTTCTCACATGGCAATGATTTACCTATTCATTTCTGATAGGTAAACCTTCTGTACTTTACATGGAATTGAAGGACAATGGAAGGCAGTAATAGGCTTGGAACCAGATCTCTGCAAAACTGTGATGTGGAATGGTTATCAACTGGATTGAGTGTTAGACTAAAAAGCAAAATATTATTTGCATTTATGTTTATGTTGCCACTGTCTGTATAAAGAGGACTTTAATATATAAAGGAAAAGTTTAAGCAGGACAGAGAGAGACTTCTTACCAAGGCCTCTATAACAGGGTAAGGGACAAGAGGTTTAAATAGTAAGGGTAGATTTAAATTGGACATAAGAAGGCATTTTTTATGGTGAGGCTGGTGAGACATCGGACCAGGTTGCCCAGGTGAATTGTGGATTCCCCATCTGAGGTCAGGCTGGATGGGGCTCTAACAGGGGGCTGAGGTCATCAGTCATTTTCTCTGCTGCTCCTTCCTCCTCAAGGGGAGGACTCCTCACACTTCTCACCTGCTCCAGTGTGGTGCCCCTCTCATGGGAATCAGTTCTTCACGAAATGCTCCAACATGATCCCATTCTGCAGGGTGCAGTCCTTCAGAAACAGGCTGCTCCAGCATGGGTTCCTCAGGGGGTCACAATTCCTGCTGGCAAACCTGCTCCAGTGTGGGATCCTCTCTCCATGATTCTGCAGATCCTTGCTGGGGACCTGCCCAGAGTGGGCTTCCCACAGGGCCACAACATCCTTTGGGCACATCTACCTGTCCAAGGTGGGATCCTCTAGGGGCTGCAGGTGAATTTCTGCTCTGGCACCTGAAGCACCTCCTTCTCCTCCTTCATCACTGACTGTGTGTGTAGAGCTGTTTCCCTTACATATTCTCACTCCTTAAAAAGCTGGTTCCATGGGTTTTTCCTTCTGTTCTTAAATATCTTATTCCTCAGGTGCTAACACTGTCACTGATAGGCTCAGCCTTGGCCAGCAGAGCTGGCATCGACCCCATCAGTCCTGGGGGAAGCTTCCAGCAACCTTCACAGAAGCCACCCCTGTAGGCCCACTAACAAAACTTTGCCATGCAAACCCAATGCAGTGGTGTTTACATCAGTAGCCATGTTCAACTAGTGTTATTTTATTGTCAAAATCCATGTAAAGGTGGACTAGTAAAAAAGGCAATAAATGATTGGCATGCACTCTTAGTTTCAGTTATAGTTTAGTTTCTGTCATAATTCAGTGAAGTTGTGCTGAATGTCACTGGATGTCAGAAATGTCAAGACTATTAAAACCAAAGCCAAATCCCAAGGTGCAAACTGTGACATCAAGGTTCATAGCATTGGCCACCAAGGGGTCAGTTTCATCTTCTGGAACATAAACCTTGCCTTCAATTTTCATTGAAGTAGGTGTTGGTTTTATCATTTTTAAACTCTTAAAAAAAAAAAAAAAAAAGAAAGGGTAAAGAAATTCTTCAGTAAAACCTGTCACTGAAAGTAAAACAGCAACATGAGCATCCAGATAAAGGATTTCTTTCTCTTGTTAAAGTACATCTGTACCATAATCTCACCTAACATAAATGTTCTCCATGGTTAAACATTTCTATGTGTGAAGCCTCCTTCACAAAATATGTATGTTATGATGCAACTTCACAAAAGTGCATTAACTGATAACTTATTCTTTCTCTTAAATAGAGCAATTAATTTCTTCTGCTGAAGTCTATTCATTACTGAGGGCACTAAAAGTGGTCAGTCCTCCTATCTAAATAACTTTATATTTTGTATTTGAAATCAATTTTTTTGTACCTGTTTGATGGAAAATTCCACAATGTTATGGTGACAATCCTTCGAAAATTTTTGGCTAAATAAAATTTTTTACTTATTTATTTTCTTGTTTGCAATACCTGAAATTTGTTGCATTTTAAAACATTTGTATTAATTAATCATTCTGGATCTTTATATAAATTTCCCTATTTATTTACACTGCTAACTTTGGTTGTTTTCTATTACTACAAGTAATTTATGTCAATAATAAAAGAAAAAAAGTTAAGCCATGTTAGTAGATGTAATTAGTTCTTGCTTACCATTACATTATTCACAAAAAATGTATAACATTCACAGTATCTGCAGTATATCAAGAATTCTTACATTATTTCTAAAGAAATAATACAAGGAATTTATTGGAGAATGCATTCTGACATTCATTTTAATGCAGCTTCACCATTACCTTTCCAGCACTTAAAATAAGCTTTCTCCATGGAAATAATTAAGAAAGTGAGATCATATTGAAAATCCAAAAATTTTAACATTTTATTTCTTTAAATGTTATTATTTTAAAGGGACGCCCTGTGAATGCAGGCAAAAATACACAATTATTTGATCAACAGGGTAGCACTAATGGTCAGTGACAAATATACTCGGTGTTTTTTCACTTGATCTGAAAAAGGTGGTCATGTAACCACTGCTCTAATTTTAGAAGCTGCTTTTGTAAAAGCCATGAATTTCTACAGATAAAAGTGAGACAGAGTTTGTAGAACAAGGTAATAACTTCTATATAAATAAAATAGCTTGAAGAGGGGAAGAGAGAAGAAAAATAAAGGTTGAACAAAGAAACCGTTCCACTTCTCTGAAGTCAAGAAGAGGAAGCTTAAAGACAAAAATATTGTAAATCTGCTTACAATTACATTTGTAAATTAATGTTAATGGATTAGATAATGTAAGATAAAGATGACTGGCAATTGCAACATAAAGGGGAATTTTAGGAAGGGAAGAAAAGGATACATTTTCTGTATTTTTACCAGGCTATAGAAAATTTTTCAGAGCAAAAAATAATAGCTTTATGTCAACTAACATCAACTGTTAATTGAAATACAAGTTATGTTTTGAAAATATAGCAAGGAAGGCTTTCCTGACAACTTCTAAACAATTAAGCCAGATGATTTAGCAGAAACTGTGCAAAATAACAAGTGTTTCTATTGACCTCACAGAGGTATGAATCTGACCAATGTCTCTGGTTAAAATAAACTGAACAATTCCTATTCCTACCATAAGTGGTTACAAATAGAGAAGAGCTCTGTCCTTACTAGACAAATTTAAGCAATTTTTTCAGGAATTATTTCGTAAAATGATTTCCCCAAATTCTTTTAAATTATTTTAATAATGCAATATAAATCATCAGAAAGGCTGGTGACCTTTTGTTAGCATGCTATTACAATAACTTTTTGCTCTCAGTTCACTGATCCCTTTATGCTGCCTTTTTTCCATAATGACCTTCATGATATTATACATAGCATATGTATAGAATTATACATAGCAGAAACCTTACAGACAATGACAGTGAAGCTTGCTGATTTTTCTTCCTTTCAATTTATTTAATTTAATGTGAAAGTACTACTTCTCATCTTTTTTTTTTTTTTTTTTTAATTCTGTCACCACTTCTGTGCTTTCGGATCTGCAGACAGGTCTCCAGCACAGCTTTATCCTAATGTGTTCTTCCTTCCCTCTTAAATTTCTGACCTAACATGATTTGTGGTACAACAAATTGGTCCATCTCAGTGTCCAGCCCTACTGCAAAAACTTAAGTGCTACTTCTGCCAGGTGTAGTACCACTGCCAAGGTCCTCCATGCTTTGGTCAGCTCTGTCTCCCCACAGCCCCTTATGTGGGAGTCCACAGTCCCTCCAGGGGAATAGAACCTTTTCTACGGAAAAGATTTATCATTGGGTTAAATAAAGGACCCACATTTGCACTTGGGGCCTCACCTGCATGAGGAACGTGCTTGTATTGTTGCACTGCAGAGAGAATACTTGAGAATGCACAGCACAACTTTTGCACCTGCATGGCTCAATTACCAGAGGTTCCTTACCTCTGTACTGAACAGATATGACTTATTTTGGGTTTTAACAAACGCCTCAATATCAGAGAGACAGCTGTAAGGCAATCTTAATTAATGACCTTAAATAAGATTAGAATTTCAATTAATAAAGATATCATCAAAATATTCCAGGATTTCAGAAACCTAGCAAAAAAATGGAAAAGGATATTTCCCATATAAGAAAGTAAATTATTTTCCAAAGGTGTTTTTTTTTTCATGCTCTTCATATCTACACAAACTGGAGACTTTCACAATTATTGATTTAATGTTTTTATGCCTCATGCTAAAATCTGATGTTTCTAGCAATCTGTGCCCTCTAGTACCATACTTTAGTATATAGCTTAGTACAGACTCAAAATATTAGTAACGTTTGTGCGTCACCAGCTCCCTTTGCCTACAGTAGTAGCAGAACCAAGTGTTTTTCTTCCCTACAATGTCATTGGAAAATAATAGTTTTCAGAAGTTTTTGTAGGAAAGTCCTCAAACAATCTTGCTCACTCATCTGTAGCCACGAGCAAATTTCAATTCCTAGTAACATTCCTAACATTTTGTATCAGGTTGTACCACAAAAGCTGTAGCATGGCATGCTTTTTCAATAAAAACAGACACATAAGGGGAAAAAACTCGACCTATTTTTATCTACCTCTGCATTATTACTTAAGGGAAATAGTAAAAACAAATATTGGATCTGTAGTTGCTTGTAACAGAGAAGAAGATAGATTAGCTGAGTATAGCACAACAAAAACTGCCTTCAAAAATCTCAAACTAGAGGAATTCAGGATACACGAAGGTAAAGATTTTTTAAGAGTGGAACTCCAGGTAGCCATGAGGGACAGCTACATCTGAAGGGATGAGAATCTGGGAGGCAAGGCTGGCTCTGTGCAGGCAATCTCCCTGATGATGGTGGGGGAAAATCCTGCAAGGACTGAGCACAGAGGCAGAGCTGAGTACAGGTGACAGGGTCATCAGATGAACCAGGTTCAGGATCTCACCTGGGAGCAGAAGGAAAAGAAATCAGGGACAGATGAAGGCAAGACAAATCAAAGTGCTGGGGGGCATTTCCAAGGGACCAGGACAGGGCTGCAGACTTGTGCTTCTACAGAATTGTTTGGGGAGCTATGATGGCCCCAGAGCTGAGAGGAAATGATGTCCTAGGTCTGTGTGCAGTGGTGGACGAGGGCCCCAGGTGAAGCTGTTAATGCCTTTGAGGCTGTGACAAGAGGCTATGAGCTCTCCACTGCTTCAAGACCTTTTAAGTGATATTGGTATTGTAACTCAGCCAGATGTGTCACGTATTGTTTTTTCAAACACATGATGCCCTTGCTGACACAGCTTTCTAGGTACTTACAATTCTGCTTCACTGGAATTAATATATATAATTAGAGCAACATTTATAAAATTAAATATACTGTAAATTGATATCTCTGGACCACTTTAGATGGTCAAGAGATGAGATTGAAACTAATATTTAACGCAATAGTACACAATTGATCCAATTTAGAAATGGTAGTGTCTTTTAATTCTTGTCTTATTGATCCTGCACCTGACAAATTCAAAAACTTTTGCTGAGATGCAAAGATGAAACCTTTGCACTGGAGAAACAATTTCCTCAGCCAAGTGAGGTTCCCCAAAGATGACATGATAGACATGTTTTTTGTTTTCTATTACTTTGATAAAAATAAAAATAAAACCCATGCAGAAAACCATTTTGATAATATCAAAAGGTGTAGGGCTATTGCAGTTGTCCTGGGTACAGAGGGAAAAAGGGGTGACATTTCTAGCATTATCTAATTCCATACCACCCATGTCACAGCAGAGCCATGGTTTCAGCAGGAAGCACCAGGGGTCTGGAAGAGGAAGGGCCTCCATCTTTTTGCAGGGCTCTTTTTGTGGGAGGTATGTGCCAGGCCATGATCAGGACTGGGATAAAGCCACCCACCAGAGGTGGGAGCAGCCCCACTCTGCTCCAGCACCCGCACCCCACACCCCGCACTGCCGCTGAGCTGGCCCGGGGCCCAGGCCCTGCTGCCAGCCTAGAGTGAGCACTTTGGCTGCAATACTCCTTATTCCAAAGAGCTGCCCAGGTTTTATTTTGTCCCTGGTTTCCGTTGTTTCCAGACTGGGGAGAGGAAGGTGAGCGGGAAGCTGCTGTCCATCATGCTGCCTTTGTTTTCCCGGGCGCCATGTGATGTGCAGCGTGGGACAGATGGCATCTTGCCTTTGCCTACAAACCAATGCCAGGCTCTTCCTCTCTCCCTGCCCCTCTCTCAGAAGTGTCTTTGTTTGCTGGGTGGTGAATATCCTCCTGTGGGTAGAGCACTCTCTCTCTGGTGCCCTCTTCTATTGATATTGTTGTGTTTATTGCGAGGTTTTCAGTAAAATTGTGATTCTCACTTGGGGTCTGTCGTCTGCTGTTGGAAAGGGGCAAGGGAAGAGGTGCAGCTTAGAGTGAGGTCAATTCTTCTGCTGGGTTTCAAACCGGCTCAGCAATCATATTTAATGTTGCTTTAGGGTTTTTTTTTTTTTTGTAAAACCTTATTACAATATATTAACCTTTTAATACATTTTTAAAAATACTTGTTGCATAAGACACTCTATTATAATGTCTAGAATTTATAGTGTTCCTTTATGCTAATACTTTTTATTTTCTTTTTTAATTGACCATAATTAGAAGGAATGAGGATGGGTGAGATATTCTTAGTCAATTCTTTTACTGGCACCTTCTAACACAAGCTCCAAATAGCTGTATTTTATTTTAAGCATATTTTAAGCATCTGGATTTAATAAAATCCAGATCATACTTCATTTATGTTTTATATGAAATTGAATTCTGTAATTCTCTGTTGTGGACTTTCAAATATTCCTTGAGAGGGGAGAGGGGGGTGTTTAGGTTTTTTTACGTATCCAAATATATGTTTTAGCTAGTCAGTGTTAATTTATGACCAACACGC
Source organism: Erpornis zantholeuca (assembly GCA_013400515.1). NCBI lineage: Eukaryota > Metazoa > Chordata > Aves > Passeriformes > Timaliidae > Erpornis > Erpornis zantholeuca. Next base: position 31,768 of record VZTN01010355.1, read on the forward strand.
GTGGTTGATGCCTAAATATACAGTCAAAAAGTTATATTTAGAAATCTGTATTTGGAAACTGGGCCTTGAAATTCCTCCATATTTCATAAATGACATTCATTCTATTTGATGTTACACTAAGACTTCACAAGGATTAATGATCACATTAGTGTGTGTGTGGGTTTACATTTCTCCACCTAGTTCTTAGTGTATTTCCTTCACATTATATCTCTATTATTTCTTTGTATCCTCCTCCATCTCTTTTTTTCCTTGTTGTAGTCATTGTATCAGGAACAGTTCAGGAACTTCTTCCAAATGCAAACTGATCAGAATTCATATCTAAACACAGGTCTTTTAAAGATGCCTGTCACTGCTTTATCTGACAAGTTCAGTTTAGCCTTCAAATATCAATTCTGATTTTGATACTCTCTTGTTCTTTGGTGCTGTCTGCATTTTCTTGAAATGCTATGCTTAGCTATATCCATACAGTCTTTTTTACATATTTGATTGTGACTGTGCTTCCAAAATTAATCTATTACTGTCAATGCAATCACTACATAAGGAATACTAATATAGACATTCCTAAAATGCATACATTTGCCTATGACTGAGTGATTCAGAGCATTTGCTGTTTAGATAATTAAAGCAGCTGAAGGATGGAGAGGTGCAGAGAAAGGTGATTCAGTGTTCTAACAGTCTGATTAGTGAGACTGCACCAGTTACTCCTCAGAAATGTTACCTATAGTATAATTTCCTATTCACCTGAAATTCTTGCCTCTGCAAAAAATGCCTTTGCCACCAGGCTGGGCAAAGAAAAGAATAAGACAAAAAACTCTGCTGGATTTTTCTTGGGACAGTTAATACCTAAAGATGTGATAGTGAGAGGCAATAAGTCTAAAAGAATAGCAAAGATGTAGCAACCCCAAGGATATATAATGATATTTATGACACTTTTCTAGAAATGTATATTTACATTCTGATCCTGAATCCAGAACTAAGTATCCTTTTTAGTCAGTGAAGTGTCAAAAACTAAGCAATTACATACTAAACCAAACCAAAAGTAATTGAGGAGTAGTCATTGACCTAAGGAGCTAGTCTTTCTTTTGCTTATTTCTTCATTATTCCTACCCTAGGAGAAGGAATAGGAAGGCTTATATGTTTAGAAGATTAATGTAAGAAGAAAAAACTATGGGCTTGACACATACTGATAAAGGGACACTTTAACAAGAGAATGAAAGTTGAAGTTCAGTCTCCAAAATTTTTGCAGTGTTTTACAGGCTGTATATAAGCAGTAGAACTTCTCTAGCCTGTAATGTTAATGAAAGAAACAGTATCTAATGTGCTTTTTATTTTGTTGAGTTCAAAATATTTTAAGTAGGTCCAGACAATATCAAAACTCTCTTGGAAATTTAAAATTCTCTCTAGCTTCTGTCGCAAAGTAACAGCAGAACTGAAACATATAAATGTTTAGTGACTCCATTAATTAAATAAAAAGCCCCATGTAAAAATAAAAGTAGCTAAGGTGCTTGCAACTCTTGCTGGTCTGGAATGATAATGCTGACTGAACTGCATATCCTCCTAGCTAAAATATTAATGCAAATTTGGAATTCTCTTTTCCAGGGATACAACTGCCTACATTCCATGGGCTTGTTTCAGAGGCCTTAAACAGATCCTCAGAACCTTAGCTGCCAGACAAGAGACACAATGTGATGTCATATTTAATATCAAATAAGCGTAATTATTTCAAATCTCATTTTTGCCTGTGTGGCAGGCTGCAAGAATTTTCATCTTGTCATAACTTGTCCTGTGTAAGATGCTGAACTGCATGACATTTTCCATTAATTTCCAACACAATACCTCCTTCTTCTATGCAGTCCCTTATTATACAAATTCAAAGGTTGTTTTGTCAATTATTTAAAGGACATCTGTTTAAATTAAGAACATGCTTAAAAGAAACAGTACTGTCTTCCAGTTTAACTGAGTTCCTGTCTAAAGAGTTCATCTTGCTAATGTCATAGGTTGCCTTCGGTTGATGTTCTGGCTTCCTTCAGGGTCAGAAATGTGTCATTTCTCTGTACTTCATTGTCACAGAAAAAAAGAGGGAGAAAGAGACACCGTTATACAAGACATATTTTAAAACTTGCATGGAACTCTGTTATAATTGTTTTCTTTGTTATTCGACTCTATTTAGTAATCTAATGAAGAATGAGAAAGAAAAATCAGTACCTCTACTATCTTATTTGTCTTCTAGCCATTTCCTACTGTTTTCGTCAACTACATCAACTTTATGGATATGACTTAAAATTTACATAACCCATCAAGGAAGACTAGCAAGATATGATCCTTAGAGGGTTGTATACAAAAGTGAACTGATAATGAGGATAACTGGTTGGACAAGAGGCTGATCTGACTAGGTTTCCTCTACTTCTGGCCGGGATATGTTTGTACTTTACATTTTTTTCTCCATGTGATCAGCAGAACTGGCTGGGGTTTAATTCTATGCACAAACCATGGGATAAATGTGAGTGTAGAAATGCCAATGAGCATTTCTGGAAAACAGTGGATTTACTGTGATGCCAGGCAATTACTGCTTGGTTTGAAGACTAAACAATTTTTTGTGTTCTCTGGTTTTATGTCAAGACCTTATAAGAACTTTGGTCGTCACCATATGATATATGCATAAAATAAATTCAACTGGATTTCCAAGTTTTACTGCAGTCATCACCAGAATTTTTGATATATGAGGATTTACTGGGGATGGCTGTACACTTCTGGTCATCCAGCTAAGAAAATTTCATGGCAGAGCAGCTCTATATATGGCAGAGTGATGAATGTAGCAAGGGACATTCAAAGAAATTTAGGAAAAGCATTTATCTAGTTGGGCAAGAAGTTATTCCATATCAGGATATCATTCTTTTCTCTGAATTCTTCAGGTTGGGATCTATGCTTTTTTTCCCACTGGAAAATGTCCAGTCAAAAATGTTTTTACTGCCAAAGCATTTAACATTGATGTCAGGATATGTATTAGTAGTGACAGGTTAGACTAAAATGTGAGTATAATCATTAAACTCTCATGTCAGGGCAAAACCAAGAAAGATGATTGAGTTAATACTATAAGGTAGGACTAAGGACTTTCTGCATGACATCTCCACAGCCACAGCAATGACAATAATTTGTTTGGGATCTCTTTGGAACAAAGAGTGCTGCATTCTGCATTAGAGTTTAAATCATACACATTGATTGCCATAAATGTAGACTGATTTTTATTTTTTTTTTCGGAAATACTACAGCATAAAACAACCTTAAAGTGAATATGTGAATATTTTGAGGACAACTGAATTCACAAAAAAAAAAAAAAAAAAAGAAGAAAAAGTCTTGCTTGTTATTATTCCTCTCTTTTTTTAAAAAAATATTTTAAACTGTTGTAAACCTTCAAATAAAAAGCTGATTTAATAGTTATTGCAAAAAAGTGGATGAATAACACAGTAATCAGAAGTGTTCATTTAAATGTTGATTCAAAAGGGGGAAAGGGAAAAACCCAAACTTGCCAGGGATGAGTGATGGCGTGCACCAGAACTTGAGGAAATGAGCACTAATGAGTGCTAATCACTAATTAGTGATCCCACTAATGAGTGGGATCTCTCAATCTGCTTCAGGAGATGTTGGCTCCAGTGTACTCCCCCTGAAATGTTTCTACACTATTGCACGTAGCATGAGGAACAAACAAGAGGAACTTCAGGCTGTGGCCCAGTCCCAGAGATTTGACATAATTGGCATAAGTGAAACCTGGTGGGATGAGTCTGTCTGGAGTGCTCTGTTGGATGGTTACAGGCTCTTCAGGAGGGACAGGCAGGGCAGAAGAGGCTGGGGATGGTCATTGTACGTAATAGAAGGGATTGAATGTATGGAGATCACAGTTGTCAGTGGCACAGTTGAAAGTCTGGGTGAGAATCAATGGGCCAACAAATAATGCAGATGTCATTGTAGGAGTCTGCTGTAGTCCTCCCAGCCAGAACGATGACAATCATGAATTTATTCTTTAAGGAACTGAGGGACACTTCCAAGTCAACTGCACTTGTCCTTATGGAGGACTTCAACTTGCCAGAAATTAACTGGGAGCATCACACAGCTGATACAACCTGTGCCAGAAGATTCCTAAAAAACCTGGATGACAGACAGCTTTATGGAAGAGGTCCTAAGGGAGCCACAGTGGATCTCATGAGCAAGTAAAGATTGGCAGCTCTCTCGGCCACACTGACCATGAAGAGCTCAAGAAGAGTTTGGACAGTGCTCTCAAGCACATGGTATAACTCTTGGGGAGGGTTCTGGGAAGGGGTAAGTCTTGGCCTAGATAATCCTTGTGGGTCCTTTCCAACTTGTCATATTCCACGATTCTGTGATTCTGTAATTAGCCAATTATTATTTGAAACTTTAAAAATTGTTTCTATACAGTAAATGTGCAGCATTAACAGTTTGAGAAAAGCCAATTTAAGTGCTTAATGCTATAAGTGGTTGGCTTTGTGCACCATCGCCTTGCACCTAACATAATGTCCAATTTCAGGTGACTGATAGGAAGGCTCATAGGTTACATCTCTTCCAATAAGTAAAAAGGGACAGGACCTGGTGCTTGGTAGAGAACAAATCATCCAGTATAATTCATCTCCATACGGTTGTATTGCCTTCCATAGTAAAAATAATGTGTCTTCATTCATGGTGCCTTTGGCCCATTATTCTCCTGAGCCACCCAGGCACTGTCTGGGAGATTGAGGTTTGGTGTGAGATAAATCATGCAGGTGGGAGCCCTAACAGTTTAACCATAGGAGCAGATGTTCAGCAGTCTGTGAGCTAGTACAGCACCTCATTCCGCCTAATTCGTTAAAAATAGGCAATGTTTTGAGTTGGAAGGCACCCACAAGAATATCGAGTCCAACTCTTAAGAGAATGGCCTTCACAGGGATTGAGCCCACAGTCTTGGCTTTATTAGTGTCGTGCTCTAACCAACTGAATTAATTACTACGAATGTCACTTCTAAAGTCCCTTTGAATAAATGAAGAAATTAGTGATGAAACATGTTTGGCACAGTCCTTATTATATACAAAAATTGTTACAAAATTCAGTTCTTCTGCACATGTAACATTAAAGGAAGCCAAAATCCTCTTCCTGGATTGCAACCCAAATTTATTTCCCCCCAGAACACTGGGCATTTTTTCATCTTATTTTTCTTCTCTTGCTTCTTTTAGCATCTCTCCCACATTCAGATATATCCATATCTATTATTTTTAATATTACATTTTACTGAAACCATTTTTTATTCCATGTACCTAGTTTTTGACCACCTTCATACTCTTCACCATTTATGTGATGTTAGCCATTGTTTCAGCTGCCCTTTTATGCAAAGAAGCCTAATCACTTCTTAAATGTATCTCCAGCATAGGACAGATTGCATATTCTCCAGTTTCAAAGGGCATTGTGATTTCTTATAGCTCAGAGATATTCCTGCTGCTAGAAACCAAATTCTTTGTCATAATACGTATTTGAATGTAGATATCTCCTATGGTTGATGTCTTTGAAAATTGTATTTCCTGCTGAGACAAGTCACTCTTTTTACGACAAATGTCTTTTATGTGATGAAGTTTGCTTAAAAGCATCCAAGCATTTCCCAGAAGCAAGTGTTTAAAGGATAGGAAAAGCGAGGCCAATACTACAGGCAAGCCTCCGCCTTAAGTAATGAAACCAACTAAATTACAAAAGGCTATCTCACTACAACCACGTCCTAGAAAAGGACCCAGCTAGCGTAGCAGAGCTCGGTAAATGCAAAAGGCTTAAGTCCTTTAATTCAGAGGTTCAAATCCTCTCCCTAGCTTTATCTCCAATGGCCAACTTCCCCATCCTAGTGAGTTTTATTATAGCCCTCTCCTACGCCCTACCCATTCTAATTGCGGTGGCCTTCCTAACCCTAGTAGAGCGTAAAATCTTAAGCTACATACAAGGCCGAAAAGGCCCAAATGTTGTAGGCCCATTCGGACTACTTCAGCCTCTGGCTGACGGAGTAAAACTATTCACCAAAGAACCGATCCGTCCCTCAACCTCATCACCAATCCTGTTCATCCTAACCCCAATACTAGCCCTAACACTGGCAATTTCAATCTGAACCCCTCTCCCAATTCCATTCTCNTGTTCTAGCACTTGTGACCCAGCCCAAAATATCCAACTAAAATTCAGGAAAATAACATGTCCGCTTTTCTAAAAGAGTAGTTTAAAACTCTTTCCAAGAGCTAAAACATTATTAGTTAAGCCTCAAAATTTAGGAAAAGTCTTAGTATACGAATATGTGAATGAATGAATTGATGATTTTTTTCATGACTTTTAGGTTTAAACCTTTGAGCTTATATGCATTTGTTTACGACTTTTTCTGAATATTAGAAAACTTCACATTTATCTCAAAAATAGAATAGAATCGTTTTAGTTGGAAGTGACAGCATTTGTTTTCTAGTCCTGCCTGTACAGACCGAAAGTTAAAGCACGTTAGTATGGACATTGTACAAATGTCTTTTGAACAGCAACAGGCACTGATCACTTCTTTGTGATGCCTTTCCTAGATTTGATTATAATCTTATAATAGAAATGTTTCCTCACGTCAAGTCTGAACCTTCTCTGATGCAGCTTTGAGCCATTCC
>VZTN01010357.1:2319-51706 GCA_013400515.1 Erpornis zantholeuca
TTAATTATTTTTTAAACCCAAGGTCCATCGTGGGAAGTATGCATTGTTTTTTTCTTGTATAGTAAGACACATGCTGCGTGATGAGGTAAATGGAATATTAAGTATTGTATTCTTGATGAAATAATGCTTGTGACTAATACTGTCAGTTGTAGAAACTACTGATGCTGAATGCAGTAAAAGGTACCTACAAATAAATAAAATAACATTTCCCAAAATATTTTTCACTTCCAGGCTTTTTGGAGAAACTCAACAATTCACAGGTAAGTATTTGTTTGTGTCAGACTGACTACTTATTCTGCTTATTAAATAGTATGTAGTTACTTTGAGTTTGGTGTTTTATCATTAAATTGTCTTTCATAGGTGAAGACTCCCATATCTGCTTTGGAAATGAACAAAACTTCTCCTGAAAACAGGCAGCAGAAATCAGGTAATATTTGCCATAAGTGGTTCTAGGTTCAGTTTCATAATCTTTTAGGAGTATTTAATAAGGCATCTGTTTTATGTTTTGTAGATCTATTGCAGGAATTTGATTTAGAAGATGTCGAGGATGTTGAAGGTATTCATAACAGTCTCTTTGTGATGTTCTTTCATGGACAGACGCATTATAATTGCAAATCTTTTCCTAATTTTAAATTAGTAGTTCTAAGAAGGTGTTCTGGAAGACAAAGGACTACTGAAACATGCACCTGTACATGTTTGCTCCCTCCTGTAGTCTACCCTTCCATGATGTAGGCTTCCTTCAGCATACATATTGTCATCTCCCCTCTTCAGGCAGTCCTGAAGATGGAAGAACATTGTTGCCTTGCGTCTTTCCTGCCTTTTCCCTTGTTCTGTGCCTGTTATACAGAAGTTTCAAGATGCATTAAACACTATGTGAAATAGATCTTATGGGCTCTAAACATCCTAAAATCTTATTTGAAGACTCAGACTTCAAACTCAATGTAGCTTGCCCAACTTCACTGATGGGCAAGACTAAATAGGAGTTTGGGTTGCTTTTGATTAAAGCAGTCTTGGCAGTGATAATTTAGGATACTCTCTACAGTAATTTCTGTGGTGCTGTCTACAAATGTTCCTCAACCACCAGCACATCTGTCTATTTTTACTGCTGTCTGGAGTCTTCATCTGCACCAGCAAACAGCTTGGTAATGGCATATGTATAAGCATGAGTAAAGTCTAAAGCTCCTCTTGTTGAAAAACAAGGAAAAGAGAAAAATGCCTGTGTTCCTTGTAGAACATTATCCTTAGATAATCCCTAATTATTGCTGTTATTACTGTCTTTCGTATTTATCAGACTATCTGAAATGCATCAGAATTATCAAGAGATCATTATAACAACCCTGTGAAATGAGTTGCTGTCAATCCACTAATGACTGTTGGGTGTCATGAAATGCCTTATGCTGAAATACCCAACAATCAAATCTACAAAAACGTTCAGAAATTTTACCTAGCAGTGAGGTGGAAGGAAAAGGTTGTTACTTCACTGGTGCCTTAAATGGCTACCTAGAAACAGAGACTAGACAGGAATAAGGGAATAAGGGAGGTATTTATTTGAAAGGCTTTCAGAGATACACTCTGGGGTCCAGAGGGTCCTGCTTCAGTGGATCTTAAAATGGACGACAGGTCATGAGTTCTTCACACTTTCATAGCAGCATAAATTCACTAATTAGACCTTTAGCTAATGATGTAATTTCTCAAAGCTTTCCCCCCCGCCCCAAGATGAAGGTTTACACTTTTGGGCCTAGGATGGTCTGGTGTTCTTGGAGAGCAAGCTAGAGAAGTTTTGTTATGTCTGTCTTAGCATAAGAGAACAGCACTTAACAAGCTACAGGAAACTTCAGAGTTACACTAGCAGTACAGGATTTGGAAGAACACAAAAGTTAAAACCTAATCACACTGTGTGTCTTGGGGTTAGAATTGACCTCTGCAGACCTTTATGACTGACTGAGGAGCTCAGACTCCCAGTTCAGATATAAAGTTGTAACTCTGAGCTTGTATCAAATGTTGAGAACCCTTCAAGAAATGAAGGCTTGCAAAAGTACTCACCTAAAGCAGAAAATGCCGAGAAGTGAGTGCCCTTTTGTGTTTTTTATGATGATACCTATCTATTTTTCTCCATCTCACTCATTTTTCTTGTAGGAAGGATATTGTGTCGCTCTTCAGCAGTGAAACTTTGTGTATATTGTGCATTATGAAGCAAGACAGGAGGTGCAGAGTGATTAAGGTGAAAAGCCTCCATCTCTTGTTTTGAGATTCCACACTTGAGTTGCTAAGACTTGTTTCTTTCTGAAAACTTGTCACTTGAAAGTGTACGATATGCCTTCCACAAGAACAATGACAGTGAGTTGCTGCTTCTAGATTGTATCTGGGGTTATCTGGAGTCCAATTCTCTGGTGTAACAGAGATTCAGGGTAGGCTGCCAGACTGAGTGACTGCATCTGAGAAGTTTGTGACCTGCCCATATTATATAGAAGTTCTGAGAGATGGAAGAGTGGAATCCAGTTTTCAACAGTATGAGTGAAATATTCAGATCATGGATTGTTTCTCAATATTACATAAGTCTGTCTCTCAGTTCCCAACTTTTGCAACAGATGAGGCAGCAGTTTGAAATACTCAGTCCATATCCATGTCTAGGGACAGATTTGTTTCATGCATGGAGTAAAGCCGGGGCCTTAAAATATTTCAAAGCTGTAATTTTTTTTCATGATTTTTTGTGCACTGCACATATGCACATAGGGAAATTATAGTTGCTGGAGCCATGTAACTAGTTACTGTATGGCACACAGTGTTTCAAAGACAGAGATGGAGATAACACACCTTTAAGAAACAGGATTGGTTTATTTGTGACCATTTATAGTGACTTTCAGCAAATTTCCTTTAAATGCCCTGGGAGAAAGCAATGTACACAGATGCATCTTAAATCTGTTTTATGGTAATTTTGGTCTCTAAGAGCTCACAAATTAGAAGGGATGCATTATTTTATGTTAAGATTTTCCTCACAAATATGATTCAAGATGCACTGTAAATAAGTATTAGGTCATGCTGGTTATCAAAATACAGTTTTCTCACTGTAGGTGAGTTCTCAGGATCTACTTTTCATATGTCATCAGCAGCTGAAAAAGAAGATGTTAAGGATGCCATTGAAAACTATGGAATGCAGGTATGTAAAACCAAATATTTTGAATTAAGAGTCTGAATCAGTAAATTGTATTATACACTATAAAGCAAAGAATTATATATTATAAACATGTAAATGAGACTTATCAGTCAATGAATAATTTTGGAGAGTCCTGTAGATAAAGGTTGTATAACAGCCTGCAGTAAAATGGGATGCAGTTTTCTTATGGTGGAAAAATATCCTTATCATTATGTTGGATACTTACTGTTACACTAATTTGTTTCCAGCTAGTTTGCTTAAACTTTTTTCAGTGTTTTTCCTTTTCCACAGTGCTGAGAAACAGTGCAGTCAAATTCATTTTTTTCCCTATGCAAAATGCACACTCAAGTAAAGAAGGAAGTTTTTCTATAATATGCTGATCTGTTTGATTAAGCACGTCTGGTCTTCCACTTTATAAGAGAAGAAAAAACAAATAAAATTAAATTTTGTGGCCTTCTCAAGGCCTTTTGTGGCCTTTCCCTGCCTCTGCAAAATACATGCTTGTTTGGCCGTATTAGTAAGTGTTTGAAAAGTTTTTTTTCAGAGGGTGTTTTAGAGAGGAATAAGGCAGGCATCCTGTTTGTGTTAGGCCTACAACAGGAGAGGGAACGGGCTGCATAGAGGGGTCTAGAGTCTTCTGTAGCACCTCAAGGGACAGTGGAGCAAATCACTTCTACCCCACACCCAGGTACAATGAAAGAGGAACATGCTTAATATTAACAGGCAGAGCGTGGAACCTGGGCCTACTGGAGGGTGGTAGTGGTTGGGCAGTGAACTTGGGGAATGGAGAGGCTGAGACAGATGGTAGCTGGCTGAGGTGCTCCTTCCCTGTTCTGAAAGCAGGAATTTCTGCAGAGAGAGAAGGGCCTGGCTAACAAGAAGAGAGAGAGGAGTTGGTTGGTCTCAGCCCATTGGGACTAAGGCTGCAGGCCAGTATGGAAGGCACCACGAAGCATATGGGGAAGGAGCGTCTTGGGAAAAGTATGACATAGGATGGAAGCATGTGATCAGAGCTGTTTACGAGCAGGGCATGAGGTGAGGGACATAAGGAGACTGTGTAGGGTTGAGTGAGGCATGGTATGGTTTTTACACAGGTTTGGGTTCCTGACTTTTGGGATGAGGGAAGGAATGGACAGGTTTCCCTAATAAGTGCTTTTCTTTGGAGCTTGGAATGGAATTTAACATTTCTGCATCTTGAAATGAAGAAATAGGTGAAGAAATAGACCCAGGTCTCCATGTGGGGGACAGTAAAAAGTTTGTCATGTTCATTAACAGTGTATTATCTTAGCTGGCAGGGGATTGTAAAATGCCAGACAGTAGAGAAAAATGACCAGGAGGGTGAGAAAACATTGGCACTTCCAAAGAAAAATGTTATTAAAGCAATAAAACACAAAAAAATAAATTGCTTTCTAGCAAAGCCTGCCAGTTAGAAAAGGCAGGTAGGCTTAAAGGTAAAAGCAACCCTAATGTCTAAAAAACTCCAATCTTAGAAAAACTTCTCCCTAGTAGGTCCCAGTAGCTAGTAAGTCCTTTATTTTTAAGAAAAAGGTGAGTCAGTGAACCCTTAATTTAATATCCCTTGATTTGTATTATAAAAATTTGTTTAAAAATATTTTGATACTTATTTCAGTTATGTTTATATATATGTGTATGTTTATGTTATATATTTCTGCTATATGATAGGATGAGGTTGCAACAAAAATTACCTAGGTTAACTGTAACTCTTCGTTTTTCTTGGTAATCTTTTTGTCTGTACCTGTTTACTTAAGGATAAATATATTTTAGAAACTACCAACTTGATAGAAAAAACAGCACATGAAAATCAGACTGACAAAGCAGAAATTTCACATCCGGAAGCCCTGAGGAAAATGAGGAAATCGCACAGTGCTGACAAGGAGTTAAATCTAAAACCTTGGGAAGAAAGATATGAAAGAATGTGGGTTGAAAATGAGAAAAGGGAATTGAAAACAAATTTTAAAAACATTACAGCAGAGCTGAAGCAGTTGTTTGGTGAAAATGAAGCTGGGAAGACTGCTTGCCTTGTGGAAGAAATACCAGAATATGACTTTGGTGAAGAGTTAAAGAGTTCTCCCATTATTTCATCTCCTGTGACAGAGTCAAGTAAGAAGTTAAAAAGTGAAGGTGAATTTGGAGATAGTAAACTTATGCTATGTGGAAAAGTACCCAAAATGGAAATTGTATTTCCAAGTCACGGTGTTCTTCCTGATCAAAATAGCTTAAAGACAAATGTAGAAGATACCTGGAATACAGATGAAGAAGCTGGCATTGACAATATAGATAACAGAAAGGTTTCTCTAGCAAAAGGAGAGAAAAAGAAAATGCCTACTATGGAAACAGAAGAGAATGAGAATGGAAATAGTAAAAATGCAGAGGAAGGTCCTCCTTACTCCCTGAGATATAGCTTAAAATCAGGTATTCTGGGTGACATTTCTAATATTCTTCCTGTTTGTACAAGTGATGAAAATGCACGTTCTGTAACAGAAATGAAACTTAAAAAACACTCTGAATTTAATGATGATGCTCCCAGAGACTGCCTTATCCACAGTAATATAGGAGAAACAGAAATTGCAAGTCTTCTCACTAATGCTCAGGAATCGTGTGGCATGCTGGAAAGGAGTCTTGATGAAGAGCTAAAACGTGATTTGGAAAGATTTAAGAGTAAGGTAGGAATGCTGCAAACAGTATTCCTGGCTTTGGAGAAAGAGAAGGTACAGCTGCAAAAAGAGGTAGTTCACCTGCTACTCCATATTGTTTAGTCTTTCTCCATATCAGTGGTCCTGTTCACTTCAGCTATTCATCATTAAACGAAGATACTTTGTGCAAATTGGTTGTTGTTTTAATGAAAATACACTACTTATGAATAAAGAGAGCAGTGGAGAGTTGGCTTTTCCCGGTTTTTCAGAAAACACAAAATGCACTACTGTTCCAGTTTAACAGTATGTGGCACTCAGTTCCACATTGACTCAGTTCTTCATTGACATAAAAAGACATGCACACAATTAAATCAGTTCTGATTCTGAAACAAAGAATGAAAATAGCTCCTGAACAGGGTCTTGACTGAACTTCTCATTTGCTGTGATTTCTGCATGGTGTGTCTTCATTGCCCTTCACTAAAATTTCCTGTGAGTGGAACTGTTTCTACTTGTGGGTTTGGAATCTTCTTCCCTGCCACCCTACCTACCCTCCATGGAGGAAGCAGTAAATAAGCACAATTCCACTTTTTTTTTTTTTTTATTTCTGATTTTACAACTAACATTGTGCAGTCTTTCTAAGGACTCTGTTTCTGTTACATCATATAATCATGAGTGAATCAAAGTACTTCCAATGACAATACACTTTGTAATGTAATTTTTGTGAAAATACTTGTCTATATTTTTTTTTCATTTTACACTCTTTCAGAGGTAAACCCTAAATTATTCAGTCTTGGATACCGTGTTTCTCTTTTATGGAAATACTGATTAATACATGAAACTTACCTTTTTTATGTAGGTTGAGAAGGAAAAGAGCAAAGAAAGATGTTTCAATACACAAGCAGTGATGAAAGAGGAAAATGTTGATAAATCAAATACACCACCAGGCAACATTACTCGTCAGCAAATTAAAGAAAAGCTTACTCAAAGGAAGAATGACTGTTTGAAAATGGAGGACGAAAACACTACAGAAGAAAAAGTCAACAAGAATTTTTCACCTGAGGAGAGGTCAGAAATTATTAAAATGCCAATGAAAGTATACATTAAAGACATGTTCTCTAATTCTTATTAAATAAGCATTACTTAAGTATCTTTTAGGTTTTCTGATACTGTACTAGTTAAAGCCGTTTCTTTAATGCTAAGAGCCATGCTGAGTAGTCCACTGCTTCACAAACATTTAAGAAATACACATTTTTTTAGGCAGAGGAAAAATATATTACTAAATGAATCTCAAGTTTGGAGGAGGCATTGATATTTTTATGTAATCCTAAGCAGGAGTGGTTTTCTGTCTGTCCTTCAAAGGAATCTCTGCTCTTAATACTTCCTCTAATGTGGATATAAGATACTGCCTAAATCTAGTTCAGGTTCCACATTCCCCCCTCATTCCTAGGGCAAGGTTTTTAAAATACTTTTAAATACTCAAAAATCCTTGGAGTTAAGCCTATGTTTTGTCAGAGATATTTTTCATCTCAGTTGTTTCCGGACATCATCTTAAGTATGTCTGTTTCAAAGAAATATTTTCTGTAAAGTTACTCAATTGGTGATTTTTTTTTTCTTTCTGTTTAATGTAGTGAATTTGCCCTGGATCCTGAAGTTGCAAGGAAAAATAAAGGGCAGACTTCAAAGCAGAAGGCTAATCAGCAGATGAGCTCTTCCAGTGGAAATAATTTTCGAGTATTGGATAATAGCACTTTCAGTGAAACATCTCAAGAGGAAGGAAGGTACTGAATATAAGGAATGTTATAAGTAAAACTTACTTAATGATAAAAGTTGACATAAAGCTAAAGGTAAGTTTTTTATAAACCTGTTGTGCACAGTGGCTTTTATTCCTTTGTGTGACGATATTACCTGATGCCTTTTGTGTTCCAAAACACATCTTTTTTGCTTAATGTGCTTTGAACATCTTAGCAAAGTTCATTATAAAGACAATGTGCTCAAGTGCTGAAAAATACCCAAATGTCAGTGTATATGTAAACATATTCTTGATTTTTTTAAAAGGGGAGGGGAGAGACTTACAGAAGAACAAGGTTGCTATTTCATCACATGCATCTTAGGGTTTGGGGTTTTTTCTTTTTACTTTTTTTTTTTTCTTCAGCAGTATGTCCTCCTGACTTCTTGCCTGCCTCAAACTTACCTGTAGGGGGCAAAATGAGAAACAGAAATTGTTGACAGGGTACAAGCACTGTTCAGCAATAGCTAAAACACTGGTGTGTTGTCACCACTGTTTTGGTCAGAAATCTAACACACAGTGTTGTGTGGGCTGCCCTGAAGAAAATTAACTCCATCCCAGTCAGCCTAAGTACACTAGAGAATCCAAAATTACAGTTCTTTGACCTGTAAGAGAAAGAGTCTCAATACTGAAGAAAGCTAAACTTCTAGTATTAAACAAGGAATGCACATAACTATGTATATGTCCATGTCTGTAGCTGTATGATTCCTATCACTTAGAGTGAGCAGCTAGTTCACCTACTTTCTTAATATCTTGTGAAAAAAATAATCTTCCAATAATGATGATAGACAGGTTTTTTCCAGTATTCAGCTACGTCTAAAAAAATTCTTGTATTAAATTTTATTTTAATTCCCTGCCGAAATTAGGTTTTCAGAACAACTTTAGGTATTGTTCATAATGCAAGATAAACATTTTAGAACTGAAAAACATTTCTGTTTTCCAGACCTGCAGCAAAAACAGCGAGTGAAAAGGCCAAGGTACTATAAAATGTATTTCTTGATAAATTATCAGCTTTTAATTGCTTAGATAAGGTCAATCAGATATGGACTGTGTGAATGGGAGAACGAATCATTTGTGTATTTGTAATACTGCACAGTTGTATGACACAGCGTGGTGGTCAGGGAGCGGTGCACCGCGTCCCGTCCCGGGGCGCGTCCTTCACCGGACAGTCCAGCGCAGCTACTCAGGCTGCTGGCAGCACACAGACACTCTGCGGGTAGGAGCACACCAACACACTCACACCAGGATAGCTCAGGAGTTCAGTGTCCCCCAGAGACAAAGAGATGGGAGGGGGTCCTTGTTTGGAGATCCGAGGGTTTATTCTGCAGGGGGTCTGAATACAAAGTAGCCACAGAACAAAGAGGGTCCAGGGGTTTTATCCAGGGATGGGAGCCAGTGGGAAAGAGGGTAAGGAGTAAAGGCAGGGTTGGTGCACACAGTCCAATGGGAATACAAGGGAGGAGTGGCTGAAAGGGGTTATCAGGGAAGGTGGAACATTCTAGAACAGGGTACATGTAGGGACTGTACTGCTTTATGGAAAAAGCCTTCTCATCACAACCTTGGGGGAGGTTGTCACAACTTCTGAATTGTCCCACCAGCGGCTTGTTGGTTCAGGGGATGCAATCTCTCTGGTGGCCGCAGCCCCAGGCTGGGCCACTGTAACAGCTGTATACAGAAAATACTCTGTTGTTTGTAGGTCGGCATACAAATGGATGTAACTGATGACCTTGATTTAACTCACTCCTCTGACACAACTTCAGAGGATGTCGAATTACCAACATCCATCTACAAAGAGGCTATGTTGCTCTTAGAACAGCTTACTGTGGATAATACAGGTATGTTCTAACATTTTTCCTCAGATGTTATAAGTTCCTCTATTAAAACATGGTTTCTTTGTACGCACTCCTAGGTATCTTAGTTTATTTATATTTAAGGTAACACCTCCCCACCGCCCCCCTTGTCATTAACTACATATATATGGGCTGTTTTTCATATTTGTTTCCTTTATCTTTGCCTGAATGGTGGTTTTGTCTTCTCCTAAATATATTTCTCTGAGGTGCCACCAGGATGGCTGAAAGGCTCAGCTGTGCCCTACAGTGGGTCCATTGTCTCTGTCTGGTATGGGGCAGCCCCTGGCCTCTTCTCACAGAGATCTCCCACTGCCTTCAGTCTTCCCACTACCAAAACTTTATCACCTACACCAAATCAAATCATTTACACATTAGAAAGTATTTATGCATATGTGCAGCTTTGTCTATTCTATCTCAAAATAGGTTCTGCTATTTTACTGAAAATTCAAAACATACTTCTTAAATATGAACAAATAATAGAGCATGAAAAAAATCGGTATGCAGCGGTCTGGAGAGAAGTAAGAAAATTGGAAAGTGAAAAGAAGGAATCAAAATTAATAGCGGAAGAGACTCAAGATTTGAAATCCATATTGGCTCATCAAGAAGTGGAATGGAAAAGTGATATGCAAAGCCTTAAGTATGTAACCTTGTGTTCTGATAATGTGTTACCTTGTCAGTGTTAATGTGCCAGAAGGTGCTGGTGATACATGAGATGGATGAGAAGCTTCTAGTCTTTTGATTCTGTGTATTTTGAATCCCACGGGCAAGTTATGCTATAAAGAAAGCATTTAATGGGGGGGGGGAGGGGAAAACAAACACTGCATATTAGCACTATCTAAAATAGTCTGGATGTTGTTTTCACTTTTTTTTAGTAGCAAGAGACGAGAGCAAGAGACTTTGTATGGGAAAATGAGATTTACAAGAGAGGTGATATATATGAGATCTGTGTGTTTTTGTCTTTGCAGTTTCTGTTGGTGTATAATATTAGAAATTCAGGTAACTCCACAGTGTGCAACTCAGAAGTGTTTAGAGAAGCATAAAGTGCTTATTTGCTTGCATGTTTGCTTATTGGAAAAGTCAGATTCAGGCTTGCCTCAATCTCTATAATCCTGAACTAGACTAGGATGATGTCACGTGTTTAACTTCTGTTTACATCACTTTAGACAGGAGTAGCTAATACACACCATAGGAAATTCAGCAAGAACAAATACAAAGCCTTGCTCTTGGGAAAGAAGATCCTCTTGTGATGATATCCTTGTGATGATATCCTCCTGGCCAGGGAGCTTGCTGAGAAGACCTTGGTGGTCTTGCCAGAGAGCAAGATGAACATGAACCAGTATGAGCTGGCAGCTGAGAAGGCCAATGGCAGCAGATCAGGACATGGAAGGGAGTGATTATCTGCCCCTACTCAGCACTTACTGAACCACATTTAGAGCACTGTGTCCAGTTTTTTACCTTCTAGTACCAGAGGGATCTTAATTGGCACATGTGAGTTCAGCAGAAGACTAGCAAGCTGGTCAGGGAGCAGGAACAGCAGCCTTGTGAGGAGAGGCTGAAAAAACTGAGCTTTGAGTTGTGCCTCCTGGTATGTGGAAGAGGATTATGAGGAAGACAGTCCCAGCCTTGTCTGAATTGGATTCTAGCAGTATGTCCTGGTTTAAGCCCAGCTGGCAGCTATGCCTCAGGCTGCTGCTCACTCAGTTCCTCACTGGTGGAATGGCAAGAAGAGAATCAGAATGGTAAAATTGAGAAAGCTCATGGATTGAAATAAAGACAGTGTAATAGGGAAATCAAAAGCTGTGCACACAAGCAAAGCAAAACAAGGAATCCATTTACCACTACCTGTTGGCAGGCAGGTGTTCATCCATCCACAGGAGAGCAGGACTCCATCGCACGTCACAGTTACTTGGGAAGACAAATGCCATCACTCGGAACAGCCCCCGCTTCCTCCTTCTTCTGCCCACTATAAATACTGAGCACGATGTCATATGGTCTGGAAAATCCCTTGTGTCAGTTGGGTCACCTGTCCCAGCTGTCTCCTCTCCCAACTTCTTCTGCACCCACAGCGCCCCCTTCCTGGTAGAGTGGTAGGAGAAGCAGAAAATGCTTGTTGCTGTGCGAATGTTGCTCAGCAATAACAAAACTGCCTATATTATCAACTCTTTTCAGTAAAAATTCAAAACACAGCCCCTTGTGAAGAAAATTAACTTTACCCCAGCCACCATATTTCACAATTCTCAAGTATTTATCAATTGTGAATGATTAATATTTTTATTCTTAATAAATTACGAAAGCAATGTTAGCCTTACACTTACAGAAGCTATTTTTTTGTGAAATTATATGTAAAGCTAAAAATTATATGTAAAGCTTTCTTCCTTGCAGTATAAACCATTGAAATACAAATCTTACTTTCAATCTCTTAAACAATAGTGACTGCTGATACTTGTTTTTGCAGGATTTCTAAAGCAGATTTTCACTTGCCAACTCTGTCCTTGTGTTAATACTATTTTTTTTCTTGTTGACTCTTGCAAGGATATGAGAAAAAATATTCAAAATAATTGTGAAACACAAAACTGCTCTTTTGTTTGGGTACTGTGCACACACCATGGACCACTTCTTACCGTGTTGGTGCTCATTGCTACTTGTTTCAGTTATTAAAGAAGTTGATATTCCCTAAGGGTTTCTCTATAAATTATCTTCAAACTCAAATTGCTGTTGTTACTCGCAGATGTAGGTCCTTAGAGGTTTAAAACTATTTTTAATCACATTAAACTTAAACTCTTCGCATTTCTAAATATATTTTTGAAAGTTGACCTCATTGCTGAGTAAATAGAGACTCTGTGCTTTTCCTTTGGTCAGCATTTGTTTAAGACTTACAAAAGGCTTGTTAAAAAATTAGTTGGTGTGTCAGAGAGATAAGGGATATGCTGCTTCATCAACATTTCTTGCAGTCACTGAATCCATAATATGCAGGCAATGCTCACCATATTAAGAAAATGTATATTATTCATAGTCAAAAGTTTATGTTGCTTTGACTGATAAGACAACAGACCCCTTTAGATCAAAGTGTCTGTAATATGAAGATGACTTCTTTAAAAGTTACAGAAATGTGCATGCCTCAGTATATTTACCTAGATAAACATACAAGTGATAAAACACTCAATGGTTTATTTCCATATATTCTAAAACTGATACCATTGATAATAGAATGAAGTTAGAATTCTTTAAAAAGTTAAAAATTAGAGTGAAATACAAAATCTGAAAGTATTTTACATTTTTATGGTTTGAATTATTTCTGCAAGTTCATAGTGTGGAATATCTAATTTTTATATCAGTGCTTTAGTTTGTCAACTGTTCTGTTAAATCCCAGATTTACTTTGAAACAAGAAGAAGAAAAGAGGCTCAGAGCAGAAACACTATATGAGAAAACAAGAGAAAAACTCAGAAGGAAAGAAGAGCAATATTGTAAAGAGATGGAGGAGAAACAGCAACTTGAGTTACAATCAAGGAATTTAGAAATGGAGTTAGTAACACTGAGAAAACTCTTCAAACAGGTATATTAGATAATGACTTAAACACTTGTCTTATTTTCTGCTTCTTTTTAATTGGTGCTGTATTCCAGTATGCCTAAAGAAGAGTTACTATGTTTATGGAAGAGGCATTGGGTAACTATTGCCAGATTTTGAAAACAGTTGGTATCCAAGTAGTCTGTTCCCTTTTGTTTTTGTTTGTATTTCAAAGCCTGACTTTGAGTTATTTTTCTAAACTATTACAAAGCATTCTATATCTCTTCTTAATTTCTCAGAAGAAAATTAGAATTTATAGATGGATTATCATAACTATGGAAAGCAAGAGTATTTACAATAATAAAAGGGAGAGTGGGAAGATGTTGCTAGCTTTGATTTTTCTGAAGGTGGAAGTAGTTTAGTTGTATTATTGTAGGTTGAAGACGAGCGTGATGAAACACAGAGACAGCTCTCTCAGGAAAAGAGTGCCAGAGCCCTGCAAGAAGGCATTTTGAACAACCACCTTTGGAGACAAAAGGAACTAGAAGAAGAGACAAGAAGAACTATAGGAAAAAGTTCAGATGTAAGCAGATTTTTTTTCTAATTAAATTTCACCATGTTTTCTTTAAAGTCATATTAAATTTACATAATTTTTTCTGCTTCTTGATGGATTATTTACTGTTTTACAGTGTAATTTTACAGTGCCAATACCTCTTCTGTTTTCCCTTATGTCTTTAAAAGTTCTGGAAAGCAGTATCAGTGCTGTATGTAATTGAATTGCATGTACAGTTAGAAAACTAAAAGAAAACGCTACACCATTTTTTAAACTGTCTTGTTTTCATTTCCTTGACATTTTATCATCACTTTTTAGGATTTCTAGCAGTGAAACACCTAGCTGCCTACATCCAGACTGACCAGGAAGGAAGTTGTTTGACACTCACTCTGTGTTCCCATTACTTGGGGTTTTGTAATTACTTATTCCTGTATCAAACTTAGTTGCTTGAAGTATGAAGTTCTTTTCCACCCCCACATATTAAAGTTTTATGAAGGAAGATCAGCAATGAATTAAACTCTTGATACTAGTTAGAATAATTGAAGAATAAGCAGTCATGAACACTGTATTAAAAACAAAAGAAGTCTTGAAAAGTTTCCTGAATTTACTAAGAATGTGAAATTTTTGGAAGAATTATTTGTTCTTGGCTGTGCTGCCCAACAAATATAGGGTGAATAGGTTTACATGGAAAAAAAAATTGTATAATATACAGGCACTATACAAGAGTCTTGCATTGCGGAGATGGTTCAGCTGTATAGCTAACTTTCAGTAATGTTAAAAAAAAAATGTGTTAAGACGACATTTAAAAAGGAAAATACCCTTTTTAGCCTGGTAAACAGATTTTACCTGTGGTAAACATAGATTTTACCAGATCGGTAACACAGCTAAATTAACCTGAAAGGGAATATTTTAAGGGCATGCACACAAACGAAAGCACTGTCATTTTAAAAATTTTTACCTGAAATATTTTAAATAATTTTATTATTTAGTTGGTGGTTTATGGAAATAAAGACATTGTATATTTGGCGTGTTTATTTGTGGGTACATTACACTTTCGTTCTATGCATGTGTTGGACACATGCACTGGTTCATAGAGTAGCTTATGTCTTACCTGAAATTTCACTCATATCTTTGAAGTCACGTTGCAATGTTAGAAATGTTAAAATGCAGTTTAATGCTGAAGTGGTTTTATAGATTTATTTCCCACCTGGATATTTATTCATGTTCTCTGTCATTCAGGAATCCGACACTGAGAGAGAAAAGGATCTGTTGTACAAGAATCAGTTACTGCAAGATGAGATTGCCATGCTAAGACTAGAACTTGATCAAATAAGACTTAGGCACCAGGAGGAAGAAGGAAAATATTTGGAGGAAAATGAGACCTTGAAAGAAAAAAATGAAGATCTCAAAAAGGAACTTAAACTGAACGAGGAAACTTTAACACAAACAGTTTTTCAGTACAATGGACAGCTGAACCTACTAAAGACAGAATCTGCAATGCTAACTTCCAAACTTGAGCAGACAAAAGAAAGCAAAGACAGATTAGAGACAGAAATAGAATCATTTCGTTCCCGCTTAAACACTACAGTTCAAGAACTTGAACGTCACCAGTCATCAAAAAGTGATGTCGAACGAACATTTCAGAGAGAACGTGATGAATGGCTTCGCTTGCAAGACAAGCTAAATCATGACCTCTCAGATGTGCGAGAAGCCAGCAAGAGCTTGTCTCAGCAGCTGAGTAAAGCTGAAAGCAAAGCTAATAGTCTAGAAAATGAGCTTCACCAGTTAAGACAAACACTCAGAGAAAAAACGTTGCTTTTAGAAATGACACAAAAAGAATTAAGTCAAACCCAGTGTCAGGCAAAGGAATATGATCATGCTCGACAACTTGAGAAAGACCAAGTAAACAAACTTATAATAAAGCAGGAATCCATGCAGGAACGATTGGCCCAGCTCCAGAGTGAAAACCTTTTGCTCCGTCAGCAGCTGGAAGATCTGCAGAACAAGGGGATCATCAAAGAAAAAGTAGTGAATGATGTGCAAGATCGTTTTAATGATATTTTCAACAAACTCAGAGCTGATACTGAAAAGCAAGTTTACCTAGTAGAAGAGAGAAACAAGGAATTAAATGCCAAGTGTATTGATTTAAGAGAACAAGTCTTCAAGTATGAGACTGACAAAATAGAGAGAGAGGTAAAATACAGACTTAAAACAATTTAAAGTTTTCCAGTTCTTGAAATTATTTTGTGTTTCTAAAGTGTACCAGGTATAAGCTATATGCATGGGACTAGATAATGATCCTTTGTTCTGGTTTGTTGTGTTTCTCTTGAAATTGTGGAAGATTTTGGTAAATGGGATGTTACTGCTCAGATCCCTGCAGAGAGCAGAAAAAAGGTATACAAGTCTGCTTTGAGCAAGAAAGGTGATTCTTCTCTAGAACTTTTTTCATCTCTTTTCCTGAGTCCATTTTTTGCCCTATAGAATTGGTTTAGGCATTTGGTGATTGTTTAAAGTATTGCACTGATGACACAAGAGTGATACAAAAGGAAGAATGATCCAATATGTGGCAGTTGAGAAATGAAGATGCAGATGAGTGAATTGTGTGAGATGGACTTATATTAAGCTCCTACAGAGGAAAAACATTGCTTCTCCCTAAGGTGCTATAAGAGTATTATAGTGTCTAGGTGTTAATTTATGTATATTCTCAGGATTTTAAGGGGTCTGCCTGGAGAATGCATCATTATCTGTGTTCCTAGGGGTAGGTAGGGTATTCTGTAATGTTAGAGTATTCTGGCCAATTTGAGGTAGAGCAGTGACTTATAAATTGCCTTACCCATTTTGTTTAATCTCCCTTACTTTCTAGAAAATAGGAAATAATAAAAGTCAATATATAGACATGCTGGGGTAAGGTTTGTCTCCTTTAATCATTTGAATAGTGATTTAATATTACATTTCCTTCTTCATAACAAGTCCAGAATCTTCAAGTGAGATAAAGGCAGGCATGTGTGAGATAACTGCTTTATTCTTCATTTGTCAGTTACTTTAAGGTGGGTTTGGAAAGAGAACTCCAACAATACTGTCAGTCATTTTAATCTGTGAATTGCTGTGTATCCTTCATGCCAAAACAACAGTTTTCCCTCTGAAAATACTATAAATCTATATTACTGTATGAACCATAGAGATTTTGGTAAACCTAATATGTCAGTATAAAGGCAGTTGTTATTCTAAAACATTAAGACAGCTGTAAGAGTATGTGATTCAATGTACCCTTAGAGTATATCTAAAAAGAGCTTTTAGATATATGTATTCCTTTAATTAGATTTGTAAAATGTAGGAGTAGAAAAAAAATGATGGGATACCAAGTCCTGCCTTCGGTCAACGAAGTTGTTTCTGCAGTCAAACTATGGTTCTTGCATCGCAACAGATCTCTTTGGATTATGTTAGAAAAATTCCCATGACTGCAGTGTGTGCTTATGCATGGTTTCAAGAAGAAGAACAATACCTGGATCTTTTTTATGTATTGGGAAACATAAATCCTCATGAACAGCTGCTGAGAGTTTGAGGGTGCTCAGCTGAGAAGGATAGAGAGGTAATAGTCTATGCACATTCCTGCTGGTGACAGACAATTTCACTTGAATTCAATCCAAAGACAGGTCTACTTGTATAATCAGAAAAGTCAAAGTAAAAGCATTTTTCCCATTCTTACAACTTTATTAATGCTGATTTAATTGTTTCATTAGGGCATGATGAGACAGCTGCAGCAGGAGCTTGCTGATGCTCTTAAAAAGCAATCTATGTCAGAAGCTTCGCTTGAAGTTACTACGCGCTACCGCAGTGACCTGGAGGAAGACAAGCTGCGCTTGCAAAACGAACTGGAAAAGGCTAAAACCAAGGTACATAATGTCTGTAATTATGTGAGTAAATCTTAAAAGTAGGATTGGATGTTGTCCTAAAACCCCAGGAGAAAGATTCACCAGGATGGATTTAATGATGTGTGAATCAATTGTATTGTTTTATAAACTTGGTGTCCATGTCTTTAACATGTGGATGTTATGCTCGCACTTGGACAAAATTTTTCATTTGCGAAGGTGCTTTGCACAATAAATTGGTGTGTCTTTAGCTTGCTGCCTGTGGTTTAGCCAAGCAGATTGTCTGATTTCTGAAGAACAGGAGAAGTACTGGACTGCTGTGCTTGGACATTTTTATGCTGTCCTGCTCTCACCCTGCCCCCACTCCCCCTACCCTGCCATGCCACCCGGTAACATGTCAAATCCTGAATGCTTTTGTAACTTATTCTGCATTTTTTCCCCTTCTTTGGCCCTACTATAATTTTCCATCCTTAAATGGTTTTCCTGCAAGGGAAATATAAGCTATTTCTGAGTTAGGGACCACCTTTCACATTGTTTTTCCAAGAACTGAGGTATAGAGGCCTTGGAGTTCTAAAAGAAAAATTATTTTAAATCTGATTCTTATGAGAGACTTGTGAAGTCACTACAGACAGATTAACTTCTTAGTTCATGTTTTCATGAAGCAGCAAACGAGTGAATACAAAGAGCATCCTAAGTTAGAGGGGGCAGTGTCAGTGCTTAGAACTGTGCTCCAGGAAATCCGTGGAGGGGTGGGGGAGGCCACTGTAGACGATGAAGAAGTAACACAGCTTGTGTTCTTTGCTAGTAGAAGCAAACCTCTGTAGGTACTTAAGGTGATTACAGTTCTTTGTGCAGAGGGTATTTGCAGATATCTGCAATACGTGAATCCTCCGGCAGCAGCCGACTCCTCTGTATAAAAGCTCACCCGATGACTGTGGATTCTTCCTGTGGTTTTACAGTTGCAGGAGGTGGAAGAAAAGTATCTTCAGTCTGAGCGTTGTGTTCGTGACTTGAAGATTGCCTTGGATAACAAGGAAAGAGAAGCAACAGCTTCTGCCCAGAAACTGCAGGACCAGCTGTTGGCATCTTCTGAGACTAACACTACTATAAAACAACTGGAAGAACACGTGCAACAGTAAGAGAGCAACAGAGTGGGGCAAAGTGTCTGTTGCTTGCAGGGATTGGGTGGAAAGCAGAGGATACATAGATAGCATTGTTGCATCACAGCAAATTATGATTTTGAAGGATGCTCTTGATTTTCGATATTTTGCACTGTTCTTTTTGGAATTAGTGCTCTGGCAGATTTTTATAAAAAGACCTGCATTTCTTTTTAAGCCTTGAAATTGAGAACACCAGATTGGAAGCCACTGTCCAGCAACAGAGCAACAGGATTGAAGCCCTGCAGAGAGATCTGCAAGCCTCTGCCTCAGTAAGTTGGTCATAAATTTCCCTTTTGGAGACTCATGAGCCTAGTTACCTATTTCTGTGGGAAAATTTTAAGATGAGGTTTTCCTGGAGAGCTTAGGGGAGCTCAGTTCCTGCATTTTTCTGAACTAGAGGCTGCTCAGAAAGCAGCCTGCTCTACTTCCCAGCCATCTGGTTTTCAAAGTTGTCCCATGCTATAGCAAATCAAACATAACACTCTAAAAGGTAAGGATTTGAAAGCGATAAGGTGTAACAACTCTATGCTTCATAATATCAGATGCTTCTTTGGGGACTCTGATGTGTTTCATTTAAGGTATTCATTAAGTTACCTTGTGGAAATTCCACAGGGTATATTGATGACAACCCCTTAGTGCCAGGGACCTGGCTGACATCATCAGGCTGAAACAAAAATTACAAGTCCCAGAGCTTTTGCTGTGCAGAATTGCTTTTCCTTTGGCTACTTGCTGTGTGTCTGTTCTCATGAAACAATGAAGAGAACTGCCTGTGGTGTGTGCAAAACTCAGTGTGAGCCTTGGAATTTACCACTGCCTCTACACAGTGGTTAATTTTAGCTCAGATAAGGTGCTACCATCTGTGGCCTCAGTTAAGAGAATTTTTTGTTGTTGTATTTATATTGTAGCCAGTGATTTAGGGTTCTTGTTATGACTGTAGTTGTCAATTATAGCTGAAGGTATTTTGAAAATCACTACATGTGATAGCTGAACTTTGTGATGTACCTATACTGTCAAGAGAAGTGGGCAGGCAGTCACAAATCCTTACGCTTTGATCAATAGGGCATGATTTTCAAGTGTACTGGGGATGAGAAATGCTACTTAGGCGATGAGAAAAGTGTCTGTTTTCACTGGAGGTTCTTTTGTATTCCTAATGATCATTTCTCTCTCTCTCCACACCAAATGGCAGAGGTGATGATAGCTAACAATTTTACAGTGGCATCAAACTAAGGTCATTTTGATCATTGTTGCTGGGTGTAAATAGTGTAGGAATAAAGAAGTGAGGAGGTTCTATGTAATACCTACTTTTGTCAGTGAGGTATAACTTCAATCTAGAAAGTCATAGTGTACCTTCTTGCTTCTTGTAATGCTTCTATAGGTTCATAACCGCCTGGAAGACTTGATAACGAGCTTACAGACAGCACAAGCAGCTTCAGAGGACCACCACAAACAGGTACATGACAGGCTTCTGTGAATGACTGGTTTAGTCTTTGAATTTTTTGTGTGTAGGTAATTGATGTAAAGATTATGTGGTCTTTGTAAGCACACAGCTGTTAAATACCTATCTGGTTTTAGTGCAAGGCACCTTCAAGGGAAAAGGCTGTAAATTTCCTCATTTCCCTGCTGCTGTGTTTTGTATCTGTGTTGTGGTGTGCAAGATACTTGTGTTCATCAGTGTGATTCATCTCATGAATTCTCTTCCCCATCCCACCTGCAAGGAGTGAGCAATTGGCTGTGTAATGCTTAGCTGCCTACCAGGATTAAGCCACAGCATATGACTGTTAGAGTGGATGTTGTGGACAGCATGGAGATCTGTCATTGAAAGCTGAGAGAGGAGACCAGACTTGGGAGATCCATATTGTCTTTGCAGTTTTGTCAAAGGTTGTCTTGAGGCCATGTCAGTTTTTGTCATAAGACCGCATGTTTTACCTCTTCTTAAGGACATTTGAGAAAGTCATGCACCCTAAGGATTCTTTTTATTTAAGACTTTGTGCTAAGTGTATTGTGACTTTCTGTAGCTAGCAGACATATCTTTTTTCCTTTTTTGCTGTTTTAATTTTCTTTTTATTTTTTTTTTCCTTAAAAAATGCCACTAAAAAGATCTATTCAACTTCCAGTCTTTATACTTGAACTGAATCAGCAAGTTCTGTTCAACTGAAATGCATCTGTTAGGCAAATCTTTGTCCCTTTAGGTAGAACCATCAATACCATTGTCAGTTTCAAAACATTTTCTTGCTCTCAGGAGATGTACAGCTGTTCCAGAAGCCGTGAGGGTAGGGTATTTTCTGTGATGGGCACTAGAAATTGTTACATTATAAAGTATGTCATGAATTCTGGAAAACCTTTGGAAGAAAGCTACAGGGTAATTTTGTGTGTGTGTTTGTTATTCCCCAAATGCTTGTCCCCCTTATAGCGTTCATTGTTCTTACCATCTTCAATTTTTCTTCTTAGTTATGTTTCCCAAGCTGTCTTTTACATTCTATATTAACATTAACCACAGACCTTGGATGGGGAGAGGAGAGAGTTTCCACTTAAGTTACAGCTTTCTATTGCAGTGTTTTCTTTACTGTCACCTTTGCTTTTTCTTTACTGTCACCTTTCTGCCACTATTGCTTTTACAGGAACAAAAGCAGAATGTGCTGGCTCTGACATCAAAGGACTTGCAGAGCATGTGGGAAGAGCAGTTTAAGTCAAGATCCAACCTTGAGGAGCGTGTTGCTCAACTTGACAGGGAAAAGGCAGACCTCTTTGAGCAGGTAAATCCAGAAAATTCTCCAGAGACCTGAGCCAGTACCTGGGAGATCCACATTAACGTTTTGGTCAAGTTCTTACATAAAGAGCATTTTTTTATTACCCCTGCCATTCAGGCTCTGCATATGTTGTGGTTTGTGGATCATCCAGGAAGCAAATGAAGGCTATCTGGATATCTTGTGTAAGTTCTGGGGTGATTCTGTTTGAAAGAGTTCCCAGTATGGTTTACATCAGTTGAGCACATCAAGCAGGGCTGCAGTTCCCCAATTCTTTTTTTGATTCCTTCTGGCCATTTTCTGACCCCTTGTTTTCTGGGCAGGGTTGAAGCATTTAATTTTTCCAGTGCAGTGCATGGAGGAGCAGCAGCATGTTTTCAGGATGCTTAAAAGCCTTCAGAAAAACATATTGACGGAATTCTGGGGAAGTGAACTAGTGCTTGGGAAAGAAGAAATAACTGACCGTTTCAAAGGGGCACTCTTTCCCTCCTCTTCCTTAGAAGAATAAAAGAAGTACAAAGCAACTACCACATAAATAAACAGACACAAAGAAGAGGTGGAAGTAATGGCAAAAGGGAATAGGATGTTGAAAAATTCCCAAAGATCAAATTCTTCTGTCTGCTGGTCTGCAAACATCCTGGAAAAGCTTTAGATTGATCTGTATTCTCCCATGATAAGCATACCTACATAAACCTTGCTATGAGTTGAGAACTCCTGAAAGTTGTCCAGCATATTTTCCACCTTTGTTTCAGAAGCATCTGGTTTTGCTCTTCAATATTGGCCTGTGTTGTGGTTTGACGCTGGTTTAAACACCAAAGCACACAAAATCCAATTATATGCATAAAGTGAGAATGGATTTTTTTGAGGAAAATGGAAAGGAACTTCAGGGCAAAACAGGTCTACACTTAAACAGTTGCAGTATTAAAAAAGTTTATTACTAACAGAATAAAAAGTGAAAAGAAATTGTAAGAAATCAAAGCAAAACTTTAAACACCTTTTTTACCCAGTGCCTCCCTCTTTACCATAAGCCTCTCACAAGTGAAAACAAAACAAAACATGGAATTTGGTCAGAGTTGCACTTTTTTAAGAGTCTTTTTATGCTTAAGGAAAAAGAGGAGATTTTATGCTGTGCCATAGAATCTTCACAAACCAACAGTCCACCCAGAAAAACCATTTGTTTAAGTGAAAAATGTATCTCTCCCATGAAAACTTTGCAGTTTTCACACACTGCCAAGTCATGTGCCACAGAAGAAAAAAACATGGCGTTTTAGTCTTTTAAGGATGAGTTATCTCAGCCTGAAAGCAAAGATTCTCTGCTTCTAATCTCTTAACAGCTTCTCACAATTTCTATATGGCCTTCCGTGGGCTTGTCTTTAAAATCACAGGCTGCACAAGAATTTCCCATCCCCCCAAGTTCTTTTTCAAATGGATTTAAGCTTTTTTCTGTGGCTTACAAGAAGCATTTTTAGGCTCCACGCCAGAAGTGTGACCGCCCTCTTTTTCTGCCATCAGTGAGCTTCCATCCCACTGGTCTCACCCTTCCCCTGTGCTTCTGACCTTGGAGTTGCCATGTTCAGCTTCGTCCCATGTGACTTTACTTTCTTCCTCGCTGACTTTAAAGCAAAGGGTATCTTTGTTGGCTGTAGCATGTGGTGTTCCTTCGGTTTTGGTGAGACCTGTGCTGGATGCAGGGATGCTCTGCCAGCTCTGCGTGGGGAGGTCACAGCAGCTTCAGCTGGAGTCTTGGCCACACAGTCCCGGCAGGGGAGGGGCCTGCTGGCCCCGCCGGCTCCGTGCAGGGTCTCAGTGACTTCAGATCATCTCGGCCACATGGTCTCAGTTACACACTGCATGCAGAGCTGGGACAGCTCTGCCCTGGGGGGGAAGGCCGGCCCTGCACCACCGCTGCACCGGGGGTTGAGGGGAGGCCTGGCCTGGGCCCAGGCCTGGGCCAGGGCCCTCCGCCTCTGGGCCACCCCTCGGCCCTTGAGGCCAGAACAAAAGAGGAACTTCCAACACTTGCCCTCCTTTAAATATGTGATTGCAGAGGCATTACCAGCCCTCTCGTTGGGTTAGCAACTTATGCATTGATCAAGTTTCAACCTACTTCAGCCTGTTTGCTGTGAAAATTAAAGTGGGACTTGGTTAACAGATGGAGATGGACTGCACCTCCTCTGTGGAGAGCACTACAGACACATATTGCACCTAGCAATTGTTCTTTTATGTATGTCATGTGTCTCTTCTGTTTTGAAAGTGTGAGAGTGAAAGAAAGAAAGTGAAGAAACTGGTAGAGTTGAAACGCCCAGTTGAACTTCGTCTGGACCAAGAGATGAGAAGAAACTTAGAATTGGAGAAAGACTTCAAGAGGTATGGCTTTTTGATATGGTGAAGAAATATACCTGAACAGAAGTCCACTTTTACTGAATTTTAATGTAAGAATAGGCATATATACTGTGTGAGCAAATGGAAGTCTCATGTTAGTCCCTCAAGGTACGTCTGTGCATGAGGCTATACTTAAGCTGCAAGAGGAATTGCCAACCCAGGTTGCCCTGCAGTTCTTCAGGGCTGGGGAAGGTGGTCTTCTATTCATCTTTTCAGCTGAAATTTGGATGGACCTGTTGATTTGTGGCACAGGAAAAGTGGGTTTTTTCTCAGCAATTCCTGGTACTGTCAAGTATGTTAAAAATGAAAGCTCTGTCTGCACTACTTACTTGAGAGTATATAGAAAAGGTTGCTTATTCCTGTCTTCCACTGTTTTACGAACTGATTTTCTGTTTAGGTTGAAGAGACTTCTCAGTAGAGCTACAAAGAAAATAAGGGTGTATGAGGAGAGAGAAATGGAGTCACAGATTAATTTGAAGGGAGAAATGAAGAGCAGATATTCTGAAATGGTCAATGAAGTTGATAAACTGAGAACAAAGGTGAGCTCTGCATAATTTGGGGTTTATTTGCTTGGGGTGTTACTTCTTTTGAGCCCTCTGTAATGTTTTCTCTATATTTCTTGTTGTGTTGATGACTTTTTTCCTCGGCCGTATTTTGGATTTGATTGATCTTTCTCAATGTTTTTTCTACTGTTAGAGAAGAGGGTGAGTATAACTAATACTGGTGTAGTTGTCCTTATGGGTAAAGATGCAATCCTGAAGTGCAAAGCAGCATCTGCAATGGCACAGGAAGGGCAGACTGTCCTGCAGAGGAAGGGTGAGCCAAGAATGGCCGCAAGGCTGGCAGCGTCCGTGACCTCACGGGCCAGGGAGCCGTCCCACAGGCTTCTTCTCACCGAGAAGAGCAGAACAGCTCCGGTGACAGCAGGCAGCGTCAGACAAGAGTGCAGATGCCCGGGCCGGGCCTTAAGGATGGGCAGTTCTGTCGCGTCCATGGGTGAGGGTCAGGACTGTGAGCAGCAGGCTTTAGCGCAGGCCAAGCTACAGCATGAGGCTGCGGCAGCGTCACCTGGGTCTGGCAGACGGATTCCTTCTCTGGAAGAGAGGAGGAACACTGCTGTTGCTTGCACATCAAGAACAAATCTCGAGCCCTGTCTCGGGCACGAGTTCAGCCAGAGGCAGTTGAGACTTTCCTTTTTGGAAGAGTGTTGTTGCTGCACAGGGTACAATGAGGAGAGGTGACGTAGGAAAAGTGCTGTAACTTACTGCTCACAGGTAGCTGTCTCAGCCCATCTTGGCATGGGGACCCAGCAGTGTTGTTGCCAGAGATGTTTCTGAGGCTGCTCTGGCTGTTCAGTAGTAGCATGTAACCTTTCTATACTTCTCCGCTCGTTACTCAGATTCGTTGCTAGAGAAGCCACGTTTCAGAGTTACGCTCGGCTTTAGAAAGCCTCATTGTAGAATCAGTTACTGCCTTTGCAGGGACTCGTGTTTAGTCCAGAAGCACTTCTGCATGAAGAACTGAGAAAGGATTCCTCAGGTTCCCATCCCATCACATCCCTTCACAAAGGATGTGGAGGCTGATCTCATTGGAAAAGAAGAGTCTGGTTACACTTAGTTTCTAATGCTTGAGTACACAGATGATAAACACAGTCTCCATGGAAAACCTCTTTAGCGATTTTAACAGAATTCACTGCCTTTAGATCCCTCTGGGTTTCTTTTTTCCTCCATGTACAGGTTCATGAACTTTCCCAGCAGCTGGACGTCGAGTCTAAAAAAAGCATGCAGCTAGAAGCACAAAATCGGGATTTGAGAGAAGAGCTGTCTACTCTGCATGGGAACTGTGAAAAACTGGAGAAGAGCAAATGCCAGTTGAAAGAAGAGGTGGCAAAACTCCAGCATCACTTGGAGACTAACATGGTGGATCACAGCCAAATAGAACAGTATAAAAGAGAGGTTGATGAACGAGCAGGCCAAGAAATAAGACAAAAACTACAAGAAGTCAATCTGTTTTTGCAAGTGAGTGACTTTCTGACCTGTGTCTCTAGACACTATGGAGACTTTGGTTGTGGCCGTCATTTTTGAGTGTTTTCCTTTGGGTGCCCAATTCCGTGTGTTAGCGCTGTGCTCGTGCCTGTGCCAAAGGGCAGTGGGAGAAGGGAATGTGGTTGGGTAGGAGTGCTCTCACGGTGTGTCATGTGCCCCCAGGTGCACCAGTCAAAAGCTTGCCCAGGGCAGGTTTCCATTTTGCAATGCTTGGGGTATCTCCGTCCTCTGGTCTGCTTCTCGACATTCATGCTTGAAGGGCTTCTGCACCTTCCAGCTGTCATGGCCAGGCCTACAAGTCCAGCCTTGTCCTTGTAGCGGAGAGAGTGCTCAGAAAAGAAGTGACTGAAGTTGTGGGTGTGGAGATGGCGCAGAGGTGAGGCATCCTGGGAATGCCTGTGAGGAATCCTGTTCTCTATGCCCTGTCCGAATGAGATAGTGCCCTTCCGTTAGTAGCTTTGAATAGCAGTACAAATTTGGGCTTTTTCCTGAGTGAAAAGAAGTATTTAACCTGGTGGTAGCTCCAAGGTTCTGCCTTGACTGCTGATGGTAGTGAGGAGGCACAGCCGCCTCTCTGAGCCAAGGTGGGCCTTTGAACTTGGGTAGGTGCAATTGACAGGTGGGGAGAGTTCTCTTGTTCTTTGTGGTGCTTGAAGGTGCACTGTCTCCTTCAGGCACAGGCGGCCTCCCAGGACAGGCTAGAACACATCAGAGCCAGTCATCATGCTTCACTGAGAAACCAGCTAAAAGACAGAATTAGAGATCTTGAATGTGAATTGGACAAGATAAAAAATACCCAAGAGAGTAGTTTTCCAAAAGAATGTGCACAGGCAGAAATGGAAAAGTACAAGGAGCTTTATCTGGAGGAAGTGAAAACTAGACGATGCCTAGCAAAGAAACTGGAAAGGTAAGTCTGTGCTTTTCTTGGACTTGTAATAAGAGACTCCTTTTTCCTCACGCATATTTCTTGTTAATTCCTCTCCTGCACCTGGCCAGCATTATCTGTGAAAGCCTATGCTGGCATATTTGCGGGGAAAGTACCTTAAGACCCTTCCCGTTCAACAGGCCTTCATTTCTCTTTAGTATTTTGATCATGGCATTAACAGGATACTTTTTGAGTTGTTTTAACTGGCAGCTTTTTTTGCCTGTCTCTATAATCTCATCTTCTGTACAACAGAAAAAGATGAATGTCATGTCCTTCATTGTTTGAATAAGGGTAGGCCTCAGAGAACAGATTTCTCTTCTGTGAAGGAGAAATAGAAATTATCTTTTTTGGCTTCTGTTTTAGCAGTGACTCTGAACTTTGAGCTTTCCTTGGGAAGGGGGGGGCAGCCCAGGGTTGTCACAGAAGTGACATACCTTCCAGAAGAACCTATGTTAAGCACATGACTTTCACTGAAGGCTTTGAAGCCCTCATGCTGAACAGTCCTATGTGTTGGTAACACTTGCTGCTCCTTTCTCCTAGTGTGACTTCTTAGAAGCAGGCCCTCCAAACAAGCTCAGGTCAAATGATGTGCTGTTTTTGGAGGCTCTTAATCTCCGAAGTCAATAATAGTCAAGGACCTGGAGGGTAACTTTGGGAAAGTCTTGCTTCCAAAGGTAATTGTTTGTGCTTCCAAATGTTTCAGAGCTAATGAGAGACTTGAAGAAGCCAACACTAAGCTCCTCCGGGAGCGCCATAAAAGCAAATCTTTAATCACAAGCAGCATTGTTAGCGGAGGTCTGGCTGCAACCCCTTTTCCATATTCAGCTGCACTGGGATATCTTGGCAACAATTCGGGACTGAACAGAAGTCTCAGTTTAGGAGGAAGCTTCCTAAGCCCAGCTGAGAACACATTATCCTCAAGAAACAGGGTTGCAGCCTTTGTGGCCAAGGTAAGCATTTTAAAATACTGTTCTCGACTGTTGCTGAAGCGTAGCCATATGCAAGGTTCTCCTTCTAGCCTGAAGTTAGAATCCATTTATTGTTCCATGCCATCTTGTCTAATAGGCCCAAGCAACTGCTGATCCTCAGAAAAGTGCACAGCTGTATGTTGTATGACTGAAGACTTCTGGTCATCAGGGTTGTAAAGATTTTCAAGAGGGTCAAAGGTCATAAAGTATTTAGGTCAAAGCAATGAGCTGTGTCATGACATTCTTTTACAAGAGAAACTGTGACAAGGGATACTGGTGCATAGGGAGTTCCCAGCTGAGCTCAACATGAAATTCCAGTGTATGGTTTGGCTAACCTGTTTAAAGTGGCTAACATCATGTTGAGTGACAAATCCAACCAGACATCTCTGAAACACCTTTTTCTTCTTCCTTGATCTTGACTTCAGTTTCTTCACAGAACTTGCTGTTGGTATATTAATACCAACCAAAAGATGCTTCAAAAATAGGATGATGTGAATGGGATGGCATAACTTTGCTCTTTATACTTCAGTGCGGGACACATACTGCACATAGGAGTCATTTTCCTTGTACTTCCTGCCATGTGTTATTTCATGAAACAGTAAAATTACCTACTCCTTGGCAGGTCATCCCAGCTTTCTGATTTTGCAGCAATGCAGTACCTCTGGTCCAAGTATGGCCTGTAATTAGCAGTCACCATTACAGCACATCCCTCACAGAATGCTGAACATTATACCATGAGATGTGAAAACCCCACACCAATAGTTGTAATCAGTGGGAGACCCAATTAACATGAGATTGAGGCATGGCCAGGCATCTCTGTTGAGTCATTATATTCTGTTGTTGAGCAAATATGACAAGTATTTGTTCAGTTTTAAGTCCATTTCAGTTCAGTGGTCCCCCCTCATTGGAAAGAACCCATTTAAACCATATCTCTACATAGAGCACCTGTTTTAAGAAAAGAAAGCCAAGAGAGCAAAAGGGCCCAAAGCAGAGTAGGAAATGTGTAGCTGTGGCAGCTACAGAGATGAACTTCTCCTTGTGGCTGTGAGCACTCTTTGGAGGGCAGAGAGGTGGACAGACATTACTGGAAGAACTCTTGTGGTCATTAGTACTGTATCATCTGCAGGAGCTATTCTGTATGCAAGCACTAGAAATGAAGGAAAATTCAGGGACCCACTGCAAAATGGAATTAAAGAGGAGACCAGGAGGAGTAGGGAGCACAGAACAAGAGAGGGAAAGAAAGGACAGAGAGATGGAAGCAAGATGTTAAGAAAAAGGCGAAAGAGGAAACCATTCCTTTTCTACGCTAAAGAGCTGCCCTAGGTTAAAAGGAAAGGCTTAACAGTTGTGCCTTTTTTGGATAAGAACGAGGAAAACAGTGAAGGGAAAGAAAGTGGAAGTACTCACTGCTTCTTAAAACTGAATTACAGCAACAGTTTTCAGGTAGTACTTTCCATTTTCATTTTTCAGAAGACATTGGAACTCTCTGTGAATCTCAAAGTTTTGTCAGTATTGAGATAGACAGCTTCACGGGTTTACTACCTTCGGTTAAGTATATTACATAAATTAAATATTTCTCTGGGCTATTTCCTGGCTTAGAGTTTCATACAGCTGCTAATAAATGTATCATTTGAATTGCTATTGAATTGCTTTAATGTTTTGTGAAAAATGCTTCCAAACCCCCTTGTGAAAAACATTTGAACTGGTTCCAAGACAAGTGTGCATTAGATCTGAGAACGGTGATACTGTTCTCACTCGGTGTCCTGGCTTCAACAGCACCCATACAGTTCTGTCCAGAACATGTGTATCTCACAGCTTTGAGCATACTTTGAAGTCAGTTGTTGAATGGTTATGTATGACATTTTCCCAGTCTTCAGTTGCTGATGCCCAGAGGGGATGTGCTTCTTAGTTTTGGGGCTTTCTTCTATACCACCATTTTTCCTTCCTAGTGCAATTTTGTTGGTAAGACTTAGTCCCCTGAAGTGCTCTCTGCTCTTGATTATAACCTATGGAGACATTTAGTTTGTTGTCATCAGAAGAGCTGAGGATAATTCACTCTCACTATACACAGTTTGTCTTCTTGGGATTCCTTTTGAACTCTAATACTATATCAAAATCCGAAGTCTTCTTCCTCGAATAAAGGTGAATCAAACAACTGCTGTATCCACAGAAAACTTACCTATTTCTTAACGGTTTCAACGAGGTATTATTAAGAGAAAGCTGGAAATCTCAGCATACCAGATTTCTCTCAATTAAAGCAGAGACTTTAATTGAGACTTTTGGTGTCTGAGACTCAGATTTCCTG
Source organism: Erpornis zantholeuca (assembly GCA_013400515.1). Lineage (NCBI taxonomy): Eukaryota > Metazoa > Chordata > Aves > Passeriformes > Timaliidae > Erpornis > Erpornis zantholeuca. The sequence continues at coordinate 32,221 of VZTN01010357.1, forward strand.
CTGTGAATTTATCCTCCCTCTTACTAAACTGAGCCACACATTCTGTTGTGATACATCTTCCAGAAATCAGTTAGGGAACAACTGAGACTAATTGTCATGGCACCACCTATAACTTCAAGTACCTCAGTGTTCAATGTATTCAGGAAAGTCTTAAAACCTGGTCTTGCCTCTCTAACTCATAAATAGGAAGTACTGTTAGTGATCTGTGTACCAGAATTTGGCAGCTGTGGCCTTAGTGCAGAGCCCAAGGCAGGGAATGTCTGTCTGCTGCAAGTGTTGCAAGAAGATTTTGGGACTCATGCTTGTTGTTACATTTACAAACTATCAAGCTTCAATCCTAATACCTGTGCCAAAGGCTGCTGCAAATGCATGTGGGTGTCTTAGCATAGAAGAGAATAGTGAACTCTGCTAGCTGCAACCAGTGTGAATTGGTGGATTTATGAAACCAGTTTTCCTACATAATGTGAGAAAGGGAATGTCAGCTCCCTACATCTTCTCTCAATTTCTGTTCCTTTTCTGGTTTCGTTTTCCAACTGTCCTCTTGTATTTTAGTAGTCTTTCTGTTGTGAGCTTTTTTCCCTTTCCTTATATAAGTGTAGGCCATATATTCTTGTGTTTCCCTGAAGACCTTTGAACTTAAGGCTGTTTTTCTTTCTTCTTCAGCTCCTTAATCAAAAATCTTCTCTCTCTTCTCTGCAGCCAGATATGTGACAAGGTTTGTAGCCTGTACTCTTCAACCTTGAGTGCTACTGGAAATGTTTTGTCTATATTTGCTGTTAGGTTTTGATTCAAACTTCCTGATGCATTCACTTTGGCCTAAAGCTGGAAACGCTTTGGAATTGCTGGTTTCTCTGAGTGAAAGAGTGACTGCTGCCGAGTACTTCTGTGCTTTATGTATTTGTGAAGTCATGGCTTCTGTGGTAGTTCAGCTTGTGTAAGATGGCACCGTATGTATGGATTTCATCTGTTCTAATGGAACTTGGTTAAACGAGAGGAGAAGGCTCTTTAACCCCCTTGCCTGTTCTGACAGTCAAAAAGTTCTGGGTAGCAACAGCAGTTGTGTGTGGAGTAGCAGTACTGCTCTGGAGTTTCTAGACCCTGAGTATCATCTCATGGAGTCTTAGAGGATCCAACTTACTCTGTGCTCAAGAAGCTCTGTGGGTAAGTAGTAAATCAACATCACTTCCTGAAACAGAATTACTGAGATGGTGACTGCTGCAAGTGACCCAGTATGTTACTGCCTGAAGAGATAAGCACTGAGATGTACCTGCTGAGGACACAGGCACCGACTTGAGGAATAGCATAATTTACTATAAAACTGCAGAGAGTTATGGAAGGGTATGCTAAGCTAAGCAAAGCACATAAGCATTAGCAAAGAATTATAAAGGACAAGCTAAGCAACGCACCTAATGATTACTACAGCAGAATGCCTGTAGTGATTAAGAAAGATACATCACCAGTTACTCAAATACTTTACCATCATCCAAATCTGAGACACCTCAGCTGTGGGGGGAAGCTGTCACAGTGGAGGACTGGAGAACCAAGGTAAACTGGGAACTCCTGTGGTACATCCACCTTGCAGGCCACAAGGCTCCCCCAAATTTGCTGTGACAGTAGCCCAGCTTTTATACTGTTAAACAAACAAGCTGACATAATTTGTACTTTCATTCTCCTGTTGGGTTTCTCCCAAAGCCTGACCAGGGTTTAAGGAGGAACCAAGGGAGTTATCTTTGATCCTGTACCCCCTTGATTAGGCCAGATGTGGCCTGATCCAGTTTATAGATTGAGAAAAGTAAATACACATTCTGCCAATAAATGCACATATATATATCAATCCTTGCTAATGAGCAAATATATAGAGATAACGTCTGGTTGGAAGGTTCATTTATAGTCAACTTTGGCTCCAGGTCTGTTGTTCAGGCCTTGGTACTTCATGGCTTCTGCAGAGGGCTGGGAGGCAGGAGGACAGTGGAGACACTGTCAGAGTCCTCAAAGGTGTATTTTCATTCAAAGGCCTTTTTATTCCTTTTCAGAGAAATCCACATGTTGGCTTTTTTTCAACCTATTTCTCTTTGCTTGGGTGGGGATGAGAATTACAGAAAGGTTATTGGAATAAATAAGAGGCAAACAAGCCCTTTTTCTTCTCTTCATTCATTCATATGTGTTGCAGAGGATCCTGTGGACCTTTTGGTCATTGTGAAGGCCTCATAAACTGGGGAAAGTAGTTTCTTCCAACACCTCAACTACTACGGCTTTGCTTAGGATTAGTCCTGCTTTAGGTCATCTTTTGGTCTAGGCTTTATATTTCCTGCTTCCTTCTGCTACCAAAGTCTCATTTTGTGTTCTAGGGGAGTCCCTTCTCCCCAGGATTTTACTGGTGCTTGTCCACGCTTCAAAAAAACTTGAGGCTTGGGGGCATTTGTTCTTTTGGCACCACTGAGAAGAGTTTGGCTCCATCTCTTTTACTCCACCCACCGGGTAGTTAATACACACAGACAAGGTCGCCTGACTTTGGTCTACTCCAGGAAAGAAAGAGTCACAGCTCTCTCAGTCTTTCCACATAGCTCCACGTAGTCCAACGCCTTTGGCATCTTCTTGGCCATCATCTTCATTTGGGATGCTATTTTTAGGTTTTACCGCGTTTTCTGTGAGGGTGTAAGAATGTTTTACGAGTTTTAACAACTAACATTTGGGTCATATAATATCTTAACTGTATATTTGATGTATAATTCTAGGTACAACAGGAACTGGAGGAAAAAATCACCAAGGAACTGAAAGAAGGTAATATGTCATTACATTAGGAATGTTCTAAGTCTTGACAGCTTTCAAGCCATTATTTTCAACTTCCTCTGCTAAGCACGGAGATTATATTCTGCTAGCTTTCCAGTTTAGACTTGAATGTGAAAAATTCTTGCTTCCCAAAATATTGCATAGAATGTTACACACTTGCCTAGAAAAAAACAAGTAAAAAGAAAACTCATCCACTGCCCCACACAGAAACACTTGGCTTAAGATGAAGTTGCCTTTCACTAGAGTTCATCTCCAGCAAAAACATCAAAGAAGCCCCCAGATTTTTATGGATCTTTATAGGCTTCAGCCATCCCTTCTTCCCTGTACATGGATTGTATTCAGTACTAAACCATACCATACACATTCTCCAGTGTTAGATCTTGATTTTTCTTGCTATGATTCGTGGCTTGTCTTTGTAGCTTAGGTTTTGCAGTCTTGCTTTGAGTAAGAAAGAACATGATCAGAGACAAAAGACAGCCTTTCTAGGAAAAGATCATTCAGTAGTGTTTAGGCAAGCATGAGTTCAATGCTTGCAACACAGAGCATAAAATGCACTCTATAATTTGAGGCCAGGTGTCCAAAAAGGAAATCCACCTGTTTAATAATAATTGGTCCTCCAGAGTCACTGCTTTGCAGGGACTGCAGCTGTATAGTTGTAGTGTTCCAATCAAGCACTGCTTTGAACGTTTAAGGAAAGCAAAGACTTCAGGTTGAAGAGCTCTGCAGGGACTATGTTAAGAAGCACTGTTAAGGACCACTGGAGTCGTGTGGAGTCCTGGAAGATGTTTGGTGTGTAGCCTCTAGAATGTCTGCAACTAGCTTTAGAAATGCTATTGACTGATAAGCAAATGTGCAGAAAATGTGTTTCCTCCTTTGTGCCCAGCTCTTCCCTTGTTATGCATCCTTGGAAATTTTAAAGTCTCATTCAGGATTGCAGATGCTCGTGTCATGTAATATGTTCTAGCAGTGCCTTATTTCTCCTTGTCTCCTGTAAAAGTAACATAAGGAGTCATGTCTCTTTTCCCCCCAGCCACTGCTGAACTTGAAACTGGATGTGCTGGATCTTCAAAAAACCTCCATGTGGACCAGGATCCCCTTAGCAGAGCAATAGATGAGTACCGTGATGTTTTAACCAAAAATTACATGATTTGAATAAAATGCTGTGGAAAGGCTCTGGACTTTTTTTGCTTTTATAGTGCATCTATGGTTTCCGTTCTCCCCTCTTCAGATGTGAAAACATGTTTATTTTAGTCAGAATATAAAATCTAAGTCTATTAAATGGATGCCAAGCCCAGTGCACTCATCTGTTGTTTTTTTTCTGCATAGCTGGCTTCTTTTGCTCTCACAGTTAGAACCACATCTGTTTTTTCTGACCAGCCGATTGATTTGTCTGGATTCTTGAGCTTGACACAACCATCAGAAATGTTTCTTATTACAGTAGCTTCATTATGTTGCTCCACTGACATTCTGTATTTTAACAAAAGCATTCCCTTTGTTCTGTTTAATCCTTTCACTCAAAGTGTCTGTAAGTTCTCCAGCGTTATTTCAATGCTTAGGACATCATTTGATGTGCTTTGAGCCCAGTGCTTCAGTCCTGATGCAGTGACTACTTTCTGCTAATTAATTTACAGTGGTGTTCAAGCTGGAGAAAAGGGCACTTTACATTGTTGTCACTTATGTGACATAGGTTTTAAATGACTGTAAGTGTGTAATAGTGCCAAGACTTGTTTTATGGTCTTTTTGGTATGTTTATTTTGTATCACAGAATGAGTGAGGTTGGAAGGGACCTCTGCAGGCTATTTGTTCCAGCCCATATGCTCCAGGAGGACCACCTTTAAGCTAGTTTCCCAGATCTGTGTTGGCTTTTGTATTCTTTCAAGAATGGAGACTCCCAAGCCTCTGTGGGCAACCTGGGCTCATGATCAGTCACTGTCACAATAGACTTGAATATCATGAGGGACATTCAAACTCAGTACCTCTCATGGTATTGGTGTTGATTTCTGTATTAAAAATTGCTGCAGCTTCAGAGTTTTGTAGCTCTTGCAGCAACACCTGTGGTACACCTGAAAATACTTCCAGTGGAAGGGGGGAGAAAGGAACATAATATTAACAACTTTCTTCAGTACTCTCCAAAATGTATGTGATAGGATACCCAATCTTTAGGTTGCTGCTAGCCCAGTAGCCCAGATGTGGTGGAAAATTGATAGCAGTTTTACTTATTTCAGGGATTATTGCAGTTTTTAATTAATATGTGAGTTGTCATTTCCCAGCTGCAGAAGTCACACCAGTGACTCTTCTTGTTATAGAACACCAGTATAGAACAAAGTCCCAGTTCTGGAAAAGTGAGAATGATGGTACTGAGATGAATCAAGACTGAAAGAATTTTAGGATATTACCCACTATTTCAAGGACTTGAGTTAACAGGTAGTGAAAAAAGCATTAAATGCTGCTGTGACACTCTTTATATGAATACATTTTTGTGAAGCTATTACACTGTATTTAATTGAATTTGATATTTAATAAACTTTGCAATCTAGGACATGGCTTTGTTTTATTGTTCCCCTTTGTGACATTGCTTTTGCCCCCTTCCCTGCTCATAGGACTCCCCAGAGCTCTCCTCTGCTCACAGATGCACCTTGCCTGTCTCCCTGTGCAAGACTGGCCTGCTACTAATGAATGACTCAAGCACTCTACCATTTGCAGTAACTGCCCAGGTGCTGCAAGAGACTGCACTGGCTCAAACAATTGGCTGGGGCTTGGCTAGGGATGCACAGAGTGCCTCCCTGGTGCAGGTGGCTGTGCATGACACAGTCACTGGAGCCTGGGCTAGCTCAAACTCACTGGCACTGTGCCAGGTGTGCAGAACCACTTTGGGTTTAGGCTTCCCAAAAGTGGAACCTTTAGAGCTGCTTGCTCTACAGTGCAGGATGGCTCACCGCCAGCAAGGGAGGAGTAAAGGATGAGGAGGAGGCTCTCTGTATGAAGTTCCAAGGAAGTTTATTGCATGCAAGTGTCAGTGACAAAGAGCCCTGAGCACTACTGTGCAGGGGTTCAAATACACCTTGAAACTGGTAAGAGAGTACACTTAATGGTCAATCAGGAGTCTGGAGGAGAGGGACAGCAGGTGCGATGACAGTGAACCAGGGGTAAGGGGTGGAGAGGGTTGGTCACATGCCCCAAGCGAGGATTAGGGGATTTCCAGAGGGAAGGATAGAACGGGCCTGGGTGAGTCTGGGATGGATAGGGAAGGGTCTGGAAAAGGGGGCAGAGAATGGCGAGTGGTAGGGAGGATGGGAGGGGTTTAACAAGAACTGACAGGGGAGATACTAAAATGCAGGGGGAACAGAGATTTGTGACACAAGTCTTAGGACAAACCAGCACAGGGGGAACTTAGAGAAGTATAAATACATTCCAACATGTGTACAGCTGAGGCTACCACCCAGGTTTCCAGGTAAGGGAAGAGGCTGGTAAGAGGCAAATCCTGCAAAGGACAACACTCCTTCTTACCATGCCAATGTCTTCCCTTACATAATGATTCCGCTGTGAAAACTCCCCTCTGAAGTACCACAGGATGAAGGTATTCCTCTTGGCTTTTGGGCCATGATTGATTTTACTATACTGGGTAAGAGACAGCTGCACCACATTAGAAGAAGTCAATGACTCATGGAATGTCCCATGATCCAGTGATACATCATCCAGGGGAATTACAGGGGGCATTTTCCACCTAGCCTCAGCATAATATAAACCCCATGGACGTGGTGTTTTGTGGACTCTTTCCTCCCCACTTGATGGATACAGTCTGCAACCACCACATCAAGAGGGCTGCAACTGTCAACAAGACAGGAAGAGAACCAACAGGCCGTCATTGGAACATGCAGGGTGGTGATATTTCTGATGTTTATCCTGTTTCTCCCTTCTCTCCCTCCCTCCACTTGTCTTTTTCCTATGTCTCTCTTCCCCATATTTACTGTTAAATAAAAATCTGTACTAATGACTTTGGCATATAGTCTTGTTTGCACCTGTATTCAGGCAGAGGCTTCTCTCTAATAATTTTAACACCATGTGAGGTATTATGAGCACTGCTGTGTATTGCAAATGACAAGGACAATTTTTAGTTTTTATCTTCTCATCATTTCTTTCTAACTGTAGAAACAGAGTAAAAAATCTATTCCCACCTCAGAGGCCTATTACCAGACATCTATAGCAGCACCTCTATGTAAAATGGAGCTCTAGGCATCTTTGTAAACAAAAAATGTCTCTTTCACATTTATAAACACTTGTGGCGCCTACATGAACACTGCTGTCAGTCCCCTTCTTGCCACTGAAGTGCCCGCAGTCACAGCCTTAGAGAAAAGTCACCTTTTATCTCCAGTTGTATTACCAAAAGCCTGTGCATATGACTACATTCCATTTTGCAAGAATGGATAGACAGTTACCATCCAACTCAAATGCTCGTCTGGTATAGCTTTTCATGAAATGAGTCATGCTTACGTAGTTTTAGCGCATCGAGACCAAAGTAGCGCGGTACAAAGCTAAGTCCTTTCACAGCAGCTAGGTAGCCACAGCAGAAATTATTTACCATGAAATTCTGAATTACATGGGCACATTCCAGCTCCTTTTTCCATAAAATTCTTCAACCAACCTAATCAACAAAATGCCTTTGTATTTACGCAAATTGGTTTATGCTGTCCTCTAATTTTCAAGAGTTGCAGGGCTGTAGCCTGGGAATGCACCAGTATTTTGAAGAATCTGGGTTTTAAAACCTGGTTAATTTCTGGTAAATCCACAGTGGAACCAAGCCTTCTTCCATTAAGAAAAAGGCGTATTTGGGGTAGAGGGTTTAATGTTTACCCATTGTTTTTTGAGCAAAGACTGAATTTAATCTTCTCTCCTAAATGTATTGCTTTCCAACTTTATTTCTAAACAAAATCCTGCAGCTTCATTTTGCCATCTGGACCTAAGTCACTGTGAGAAAAAACAGCTTTCATTTTGAACACAGAAGACAAGATATGTTGATGTTCTGGGCATGCAGTCAGGAACAAACAGATAAAAATATGTACCAGAAGTGCAAGGAAAAGAGATTTCTCACTGGCTTTTGTAACTCACCTGTACTTCCCTATGTCTAGATTATCTTCACTGATTGGCCCTTTTTGGGTCCTGTAGTAGAAGCTTTGTCATCGTAGAAGTTTCTCACTTCATTAAGTTATGACGGCTCAGGCAGAGAGCATGGAAAGTTCAGTACTTTCCGTACTTTCATAAGTCATGCTCAGCTACATAAAGGCCCAAGATGATGGAGGGTATTGCTTGGGCATACTTGTATGTTGAAGAGTGGCATTAACAGTAGGGTAGCCTGGTAATCCCCTTTTAGCTAAGGGCCATTCTGCCAGCATCTGCAATTTGCTGTTGAAGCTCAGAAAAAGCATAATTAGTACAAACTCAAAACTATTGACACATGCAGTATGGTTGTAAAGCATTGTACATGTCTTATCCACAAATTAAATGGATACATAAAAATGTATTAATGTTCATCTTTCTGCTTTCTGCATTGGCTGGACTTCCATAAAATGGTGAAATCAGAAGTTACAGCTTAAAACTCAAAATTACCTGATGGATGTTATAAATGATGCAAGGAGTTAAACTAGTCTCTGGATAAATCAGGAAGCTGTCCCCTTCACCCACATAATGATCATCACTTAAATTACAACAATCACTCTGTTCCGTTTCTTATCAGAGACTGTTTCCACTCAGATCCTGACAATTTTAATTGAATGTGAGCTGCTGACTTTTCAGGGAAGCTGTCTTGAAAATCAGAAGTGCAATTGCAGGGAGTGATCCTAGCTTATTATAGCTATACAAAATAATCTTAAGCCTGTCTTTTTGAAGTCCTTGACCATTTGCACTTCCTAGATTTAAGGAGCGCTTACACCCGACTCTTGTATCCAGGATGAGTTAGGATGACCTGTAGAAAGAAACATAGCAAAAAGCAAGAAGGCTGCTTCCGTTGAGCTTTGATGAGCACACACACTCATGGATTTTGCACTTGCAGTTTAATCATGGAAATCACTCTGCACGCTCCTACTGCTAATGATCTGATTGTTAAGAGAAAGGCTGGCCCCAGTCCTATTGACTGTTTACATCCTAATGTGCTGTTTTTAAAATCTGCTTCCAAACTAACTTGAGGTTCTATTGTGTGATATTTCCTCCACAGCATCACACATTTTCAATCAGCATCAGCTCCTTAGCCATAATCACTTCCTACCTTGGCTTCTGTTCAGTCCTGTAATTCAGTGCAAAACAGAACTCCCATGCATTCTGTCTGTATGCATGAAATGGTACAGATGAGATGGTATTTACATGCCAGTTGGCAAGAAATGATTTTATGAATTGGAAGTGCTACAAACCAAATTTGAAACGGTTATACACAGCTATGGGGTTTATTGCTGCATGTTTTCTCCTGGTCTTTTGCATGCACACTGCTTTGAATACAATTTTGATAACCTATCCCCTGTATCCAAGGACTCTACATCACTCACGTGTTCATCAGTGCGAATGCTGCTGATCCCAGCCATACACCACCAGCAGCTCTGGCCAGGTCACAGAAACATGGCAGCGTTTATGTGCATACAGGTTTCCATCTGCATCATAAACAGAGCTGAAGTCTGAAAATTACACAAGTGAGAATTCCCAAAAATATAAGCACAAAAATATAAAGCAATAACCATCATTCCAGTGCCTTAAAAGATTTGAGTAGAAAGTGTTTTCTCACAATTTCTCAGTATTTCATGTAAGATGTATGATTTACACAGATACAATATATCTGTGCCTGTGTTTAAGATAATTTCACTACACTGACCACTGCTGTAAAGCCCAATTTTGTTCACATTGAACAGGTTTCCATGCTAGTTACGTCTGTATTTTATGCATTAGAGTACTTCAGATCCAGCTTCTTCAATTTCTCCACCTGAATAATTTCCACTCCTGTTTCTATGTAATGTAGTCATTACTGCTGGATTCAACACTAAAGATAAAATAAACCTAGAGTATAAAACAACAAGATGGCAGGAAAGCCATTAAAGAGGTTTTAGCAGACAAAAGCAGTACATACACATGTGCTTGTGCTCCCTAAAGTAATGAAAGCCTTTCATCTAAAAGTGCAAGTAGCAGGAAAGAAGTTGAGCATTGAGTGAAATTTTTTGGCATCCAGCGGTGCTGTTACTGATGGAAGGCTGAATGGCAGCAGCACATTGTTCCAAGCAAGTTCCAGAGCTCCTGGAACATGCTGCAGGGCTCCAGGAAGGAACATATTACCAAGTAGATAAGTCCTGCTTTTAGGGCTAGCAAGCAGGTTTTGGCAAAAGTCCAAATGCTATTGTGATTTCAGCTTTGATTTTCACCTGCGTCAATGGAGCTTTTATTTTCTTCAGGGAAAATGCTGCTGATGTAAGAAATATCAGCATTTCTGCCATTAGTGTAAAAGTTACAGAAAAAAAAAGGCCCCTGAAAAGGACCCTAAAACAAAATATAGCAGGCTGAGAGAGGCAATCAGGAACAGGATTTCCAGAACAAATACCTGGCTCTTTACTATCTTCTGTCATATATTTTAAACCTTTGTCTGGTACAGGTTTTCCCCCCTTTACCTCAAGAATCTTAATCTTCTGGCACATAGGGGTTTCATATTTATTTGTCCATGAATACCTGATACTTGAAGTTATAATGCCTTATTATTTAAGCAACAGAGAAGCTAAAACTAATTGATAGTACAGATTTTCTGGCTACTGTAACTTCCACTTAATCCACAGATTTATTTTCATTATTCTTATCAATAAACTGCAGTTCACACAACTGGAAAGCAGAAATAAGAATCCAGTAGTAAAAATTAGTAGAGTAGCATATACAGGTGCCAGAAATGTATCATGGACCAAATATAACTAGCAAACGCAGATCATCTTGGTGTTTTCACTGCCATTCATAGTTTCCAAGACTCTTCAACTAAGGTATCTCCTTGAGAGGTGCTTTTGTGATCATTGTAATTTAATTCCTGAAGGAGCAACAGCTCACAACCTAGTATTTGTCATGTTAACTGTAGAATAAATTAATTCCTTTCATACCAATGCATGGAGAACACAACACTGGCATCTAAGGATAATTTCTGTATTAATCTGCAGAATAAAATTCTTAGCAATGTGCAGCAGCATGCAGCAGAGGCTAAGAGGTAGAATTGTGTTGCCTTGGGTACAAAACACCTACTCAGGCACACAGATCTGGTATATTTGCTATGAAAGTAGTATGGCAGTGGCCTTGAGACAAATGTATCATACCATCAACCTGCGCTTTATCTTCAGTTCTAGCACAGTGTTTGATGTGTATCTCAGCTGTCTATTTATAAAATGGATTGAAGAATAAACACTACCTCCAGAGCTAAGGACAACAGGCTACAGCTGATAGCAAAGGTCAAGTTGTACAGAAATTCTCCAGTTGGATTACATCCTCAAAACGGTATCCATGTTCTTTCAGTCCAGTACAGGCAGTAACCTGCTTGTAGGCCATGCAATATTTGAAGTACTTGATATTGATTCCAATATTTGATTCCAACTATGTGAAAGGGACACGAAGGCACTTAACATGGAGTGCAGTTAGAGAAACTGACCTTGGAGCACAGAAGGTAGCTTCTGTGTTTCTTCATGCACACCAAATTAATTTACTTGATCTCTTTATAAACCAGCTCGTTCATTTCACTGGAGGAATCCTTTTCCACTACTAGTCAAGAGTTGTCTTTTCACTCCAATATCTTTATTAAGCAAACAAAAGGAGGAAGTGACCAACCAATGACAATGCAGGAAACTTAATCAAATATGACAATTACCTCCAATTCAGCATTACTTCCTTTTGTCCTTAGCATCACCTTTCTCTACCCATTTTTGTTTAGTTGCTTTATTACTCTGCAAGGACTCATTGGATTTTATTGAATATCACCTGTTATTTACTGAATCTTTAATCTAAGTTCATTGCAGGAAAAGTTTTCACAAATACCTTTTTCCTATCTCAGCAGGGCTCTTCATGTACCCCATGGAACCAGCCAACAGTCATAAGGCACCAACAGTCAGAATTCATTGGGAGCACCTTCAGTTCTTAAAAGCTACTCTTTTTTTGTTGAGAGTACTTTTTGCAGACAATTCTACTCATCTCCTAGGAGAAATGTGCTTTGATACATCTCTGCAATCACTGGTAAACAGGAGAAGCTTCACCCCAGCCAGCTGGCCCACAGTGATCAGCATACCCCTGCTTAACAAAGAACTATTATCTGTGGTGCTCTTGTCCCATTCCATCCAGTCCTCTTCCATCCATACCTCTTCAGCATCTGAGGAGTTAAGTTTTCCTCTCAAAAATTCAGCTCTACTTTATTTGTTAGATAAAGCTGTTATTCAGCTCTACTTATATCTGTTTTACCTGTTTACTACCTTCAGTGTGCTGGCAACAATGCAGAGTGGGTTTCCCTAGTGTCAGGACACACAGCCTTCCCACGTGCTGAGCTTCCACCCCCAGTTTGTTCCCCTGGGGACAAACACTCTCTTCTTTGGAATCACTAATACCAGGTAATCACTCTATGTCCACTTTGTGGTTTCAATCCCATTGATTTCTCCCCATCTTTCTTCATTTATGAAAACAATGACATAAATTACTCTCACCAATGATCCATTTTTTAGCTTGGACTGTTCTATAGTCTTGATTCAATGAAAATACTCTTTCAGACTGGTTATAATTCAACTTCACGCATGAAATACCATTTTACTGAGTGATTTCTCTGCACCACATACTTACAGGGACCTAGTTAGCCACTATAGCTTAGAGTCCCTGAAAGTTCATAAAGCTTTAACTGCATCTTACAATTTTTTAAAGAACTATCAAGTCCTGGATTTGATTTCAAGAAATCCCTTCTGACTAGATCTCCTGGCTTTGATCCTTCACTGTAACATCCAGAAGAAGCTTTGGTAAAAAAACAGACCAAAGCCAGTGACATCCAAGTGAAATAAATGTTGGAGCAGAAATGAAAACAAAACACGATCATAAGCCAAAAATCACAACTCTGAAAAGCTTTACATTGGTGCCAAGCATGAAGGTAAGCAACCTCCACGGTATCAATTATAAGGTTTTAGACAGAACTTTGGTTCTAAGCAGGCTCCATGTTGGCAGAAGTGAGCTACTACCCACAATCCCAAGCAGACACGAGCTGGCCATCCTTTGCCTATCTCNGCCTGTAAGTGCAGACAAATCTTAATTTCTTCAAGCTGTAGCTCCCCACCACCCTACACACACAGGTTCACAGGCTCAGAAAAGTAAATGCAACAATTGAGGTCACCCACTTGAAGGAAAAAAGACAGGGTTTGCAATCTGTGTTTTAAACACCTAACTCTGAAAAACTATCATTTTCCAGATCATGGTTTTCCAGCTTCTACAACTGGAATTCTCATCTGGTCAGTCCCTTGATTTTACTGATCAACTTCACTGCCATTCTTCCACAGCTTTGCATCTGAGATTAGCACTTCAAGGTCAGAAAAAATAATTTCAACTCACATCAGCAGCTCATATTTTAAATCCTCGAGCAAACACAGGACCAAAGAGTTGCAAATTATGTGTCTGGGATAGATGGTCTCCATGTGCATTAGCATTTCATGACTAATCTCCAAACATAATTTCTCAGCTATAAGACAGTATATTTCCATAGTTTTTCCAGTGCTTCTGAAAGTATTCAATCCATGTGTTTCAACTATCACTCTCCTAATACATCCAACACTAAGTAGTGCATTAAAAATCTGCTCATCCTGACTCCACTCTGCCTCTGCATTTTTTGCTGAGCTCAAAAATCCCTAATTTAATAATCTGCTTTATTTTTACTTTATCAATACAATTCAGTTCCTATACTTTCTTTTCTCTTGTGCCAGTATCAGCATTTCAGTAGCAAAAAGGCTTTTTTGTTAACTGCTTAATGAAACTGATTGATTCTTTTCACATAATGAATTATAGCCAGACTTAGTACCCACTTTTGGTAATCACAGAGATCCTAACTTGACTTATTAAATGTCTGCTCAGCAATTCCCTGCAGAAAGGTGTACAGAAAACAACATATTACTAGATCACAAGATGGATAAAGGCAAAAAAAGTTTGCTGGGCTTCACATGCTCCAGCAAGAGCAATCTCAGAAAACAAGCTGGAAGCTACAAGAATTGAGAGACCCATTTTATGGAGAATATTTTCACTTCAACATATTGGTTTCCAAACAGTGAATTTAATATTAAAATCAGTATAAAACCCCAAAATATGGACATTAAAATTCCTTTTCTGTTTGTTTTGACAGCACATTTATATACACGGGAAAAATACTGGACCTGTGGGACACTGGAGAAAAACAAAACCAGCTTTGTTCAAGAGTACAGACTCCTTCATGCTGATGTGGCCTCCAACACACTACACTGCAAAGAGCCTGTCCCACTTAGCCTGGCTGTGGCTGATGTATAAGAGGTCTACAAGTGATCCTTGTTATGTGGGATCCTTATATTCAATATTAAGGGAAATTTCGTCCGAAATAAATAATTCACCTACCTAAAGTACTTCTGTGTCTTCTAAGACAGTGGCTACACATTAGCAAACACACGATTCCCTTTCTGTAGATCTTACCCAAATTTTGAGCAACACAACAGCTGCTGAAAGGTGAAAATACGGAATGAGGTGGTCTGGAATGTAATGGACTTCAAATAAATGCCTGCATTTGGGTTTTTTGTTCCTGCTCAGAAGTCTTTTTCTCCAATTTGTCTGTAAGGATTAAGGCATTACAAACTCCTGCACTTCCAGTATAGTCTTGGTGACTGAAAACAAGCTCTGACAAACAACAAAAAAAGTATTATGTGCATAAGTCATTAATTTGACTGTGAAAGCTTTTAACATTCTTCCTTTCTACACTACACAGATACACCAAAAAAAAAACAACCCAAAAAAACCAAAACCGAACAAAAACAAAACAACAAAACCCAACCAATTACAAAGAACAGTTTTCTACTTACAGCCAGAACTACATTTAGAGATGGATAAACTGACTGTTACACATCTACCTTCAAATAATCCTGGGTTAACATCAAAAACATTGGTTTACCCTTAGGAATGAGATCTTATTTTAAGAACCAGGTATATATACACAGTATCAGGACCATCTCTGTCACTGCATTTCCCAGTGAAATTATGCAGCATGAAATCCCAAAAGAAATTCAATGAAAGTATCTTTAGCAAAATGCAGAAACTTTAATTTACATGCAAAACTACAATATATTCATAGTAGAAAAAATGGTGACTAAACAAATTAGACACAATTTGTAAAAACTGTCCACATCACTAAATAGGTCTGTACAACCAAAGATTTACAAAGTCCCTGTGCATTTTCATCTTTTCAGTGCACAACTGAGTTTAAAGGTTCTGCTCGAATATTCCCCAAGTCAAGAGCTGAATCTGTCTCTTCATCAATTTCACCAATCACTGCACTGCAATAAAAAAAAAACCCAGGTTATTATTTGTTGAAATCAAATCACACAGTTCTAAAATAGAAGCTGTATTTTATCTTTTAACAACCTTTACTTGCTGTCGAAGTAAACAGACTTCTTCTGATTGATGTCACATATGCCATGAAAACTTCTAGCGATGCACACTGGAATGTCTGGAACTACTTTGTACCACAATTGTTTCTTTCCTTTTATTTTTCAACAGCTTCCCTATTTCATGAGAGCCCCCTATTTTGAAGATACTGTTATGTATCTGCTGGTTCTTTTTACTTCTTCCTATAAGGCTGCTGAATTTCAGTATGTCGAAGAGCTGCATGAATACAGTATTACTTGTAATAAATATGTCCGAGTTTCTTAAGATTGCAAAACCCCCTGTATTTCACAGAAGCATATTTTGAATATATTTGAGTAACGTGGCTGTATGATAATGTCTTTCATTACACATTTCAACTGCATGATGAAACGGTGAAGTAGTAAACAACTACCTGCCAGTTTACATATATTTTTACTATCTGAATGAAAAGCTACTGGTAGAGTGGCATGCATAGTCCCACCTTTGTACATGTGTCAAATTACTTTTTCTTAAAAGCTGAAGTCAAAAGTGATGAAAGCATTCAGAATGATCCACTTTCTCAACGATGTTAGATAAATGCACCTAGATATCAATTTAAGCCTTGGCATTTTGTTGTACAGAAGTAACTTTTAGAATTAGAAGATAAAAATTCCTATCCAGGCTCATACGTTAGTCACTGCAACACATGCTTTTTCTTAATTGTGATAAAAAATAATCTTTCCTTTGCAATCAGTTTTAGAATGCTGCTGCAAAAGTAAACTTCCTAGCTGGCCCACTTACCAGGCCCTTCTTTCCACTTCTCTTGCAACCCTCCCAAGGGCTTGGCACCTACTTTTCTCTGCACTCAATGAGCTTTAACCCTCATTTTGTAAGGGAATTTTACATCAAATATCAACTCATACATTTGACACATCACTACATTGCCTTCAACACTTGCTACACTGTCAAGTCAGAACCTTCAAGGATTTTCCATATTATAAAGTGGTCTCTGTGAACATCTGCTCTAAAGAAAAAAAAAAAAAAAAAAGCTGTTGAAAGTCAACTTTGTATACCACATTGCTGACTTTTTGCACAGAAGTTCTATCTCATTTTTCAGTCATTATTTTATCTTTTCCTTCATCATCTCTCAGCCTGTCCCTGTAGGAGAGATGTTCCAGCCCTTGCATCATCTTCAGTTTCAATATTGTGAGGCAATCACTTCTGTAAAAGGCATGTATATGTTTGCTATTTAATACAGAATCAGAGTCATTTAGGTTTGAAAAGACCTGCAAGATCAAGTGCAAGAATTAACCTAACACTGCCAAATCCACCACTAAACCATGTCCCTACACATCTTTTTAATATCTTCAGGGATGGTGACTCAGCTTTAACAATACTTTCAGTGTTACCCACAGATACAAAGATGCAAGGTGTCTGGGGCTATCACGATGTATACATACATACATCAAGATTTATTTTCATTTAAAAACAAACAAACAAAAAACCAACCCAAAACTGACAACAACAAAAACCCAAAAACAAACAAACAAAAACCCCAAAATAAAACAAAAAAAAACCCAACCAAACAAAAAAACCACAAAAAACATATACACACACACACAAAGTTTGTATGAGAAGATTTATATTTATATATTTTTTACTATACTTACACGTTATCACCTCTTACAATGTATAAGCCCAGCACTACTTGCTCAACTCCTTGTGAAGAACTGAACACTCTTTCATGGCTTTCATCCAAAATCAAGTTTATGGTCTGATCAAAACCTTTGAGTGTTCCCTGAAAAAACACACACAGGAAAAAAAATCACTCCAATTACCCTGAAAATCTTTGCTCTCAAGGATATCTTAAACATGGTAGCAAAACTAAGGTACAGAGAACAGATGTTCTATTTCGGTTTTATTCTTTGGCTTAAACACAAAGAGTGCTAAATTTTAAAAGCAATAATCAATTTAAGAAAATTATACATGTATTACTGCATGTTCATGCTAAAAGGCACAATAAGCTTTAGCATTAAAAGAAAAGAATTTTCCATTTTATCAATGATGTTCCTCTAGACAACTAATTTTACTATTTCTACACTGTTTTCTTGAATGGAAGTGTTCAGAAATTAAATAAATAATTAAATAAAACAACAATCAGAAAAGTTGGATTCTTGTGGTCAACAATATCGAAACCATTCCTAACAGGCAATTTTAAGAGATATCTCTTTGAAGGAGATTAACTTGTGTTTACTGATTTTTTTTTTTTAATTAACTTTACAAATACAGGATTTTTGTGCTACTACAGTATGTGTTTGGAAAAATGATAACATAAAAGTTATGTTATCAAAAGAAATTCAAGCTCACATAAAACAACCCTTCAAAGAGTGGGAATATGCATTTACATTATCTAAAAATAAGTCATATACACCAACTCCATTCAAATCTTTATGACTGACTTTGACCAAGCAGATTTGGTGAAGCCAAAGTATTTTTCTGTTTTCTCTTTCTAGAGGCTGCACAAAGCGAAGCACAGACAGAAAGATACAATCCTCCTGCAATGGTCACACTATTAAGTTCTCAAAACACAAAAGAATTAAAGATGGGGGGAAGTGATGCAAGAAAAAAATCCCCCAAAACACAGAAGCAATAAAACCAAAAGTATTATACAGTCTAATATACATAGCTGGCCTGTCCTCAGGTTTTCGGGTATAAACAGAACCGTACAACAATCCTCCAGCAATTCTCCAGCTGCTGTTTTTCTACAGCCATAGGGAAGAAATGGTTTTAGCAGGAAAGCTGAAGAGCTTACAGAACAAAGAGGACATTTTAGATGGAAACTAAATTACTGAACAGAAAAAGAATGCATTTTTGGTGCATTCCCACAGAAAAAGCCATTTGACAAAAAGGCCAGAGCATCTGCACACAGAAATGTATCAATGGAAAAAGCTGGCATGTAAGAACCAGTAAGTGTTTACAAAATTCTTTTTTTAAGCTTTATAGCAATTATTGTATACTATGTAATTTAAAAGTATGAATATGTAAGACTATCCTAACAGAGCTTCTTTATTGCCACGATGGAAAGTCTTTATAGGGGAAAATAAAATGTTAAAAAATATAAGTCTTACCACAATCATTCTTCCATCAGAAGTAATTACTGCAACAGTACCTGATATTTCATTAAGGAAACATTTAGAACCATTAACATTTTTTGAAACATGCATATGTAATATAGATTTTATGAGCCATTAAGAGCCAAAAAAACCTATCAGCATTTTTTTTAAAGCAGCATGCTTAATAATAACATTTGACAATACAGTATTTTTCATTAACATCTCCTTTAAAGTTTCTCTTCACCCAACCATGGACAGTCATATATAAACATGAAAAGCATTAAAAACAGAATAAAGATTAGAGCTCACCTCTCTTCCCATTACTAACCCCACTGCCTCAAAACTGAAACAGTTTTATAAACACTTTAAGTCCTTCAAAAGTAGCTCTGCAGTGGTGATCTCGAGGCTAGCATTCTGCATCCCTTCTTTCTGAAGATCTGATTCTCCTAATTCGATGATTATATATTGATCATATATTCATCATCTTGACTAATTCTGCGTTCTTTTCTTACTGTTTGTGAATAAAACTGAAAACGCCCATGGGTTACAAGGAACACAAAAAATCTACCAGCAAAAGCGTTTCAATTACCCCAGCTCATGGGTTTTGAGCAAGTGAGGCAAAGCTGGTATCTAAAACCATGTTAACAACCTTTTAAGGGAGCAGGCCCACCGCGAATCTCGTCCCTCATCTCGGACAGGGCAACGCTCAGCTCAAAAGCATTGGGTGTTGTAGGGGATCCTATTCTCTGGGGAACCTCCGGCCTGCAAGCCCATCTGCTGTAAGGAGAAACCGACACTGCCAACGGGAAGGGGCCCAAGCCCCAGAACCGCGCCGCCACGACCAGGCCCACCCTCAGGGCCCCGCTCAGGAGGGGAGGCCGGTGCCTGCCGCCCCCGAGCCGCGCGTCCCGGCGGAGGATACGGTTGATGTAGTTCTCCAGCGCGGAGGTCATGGCGGCCGACTCTCACCGCGAGGGGCCGGCACG
>VZTN01010358.1:0-24975 GCA_013400515.1 Erpornis zantholeuca
ATCCCCTGCCATTATGTAGTCAAATGCAGGTGTCAGAACCCCTTTAGTCCTCCCTTTCTAACACTTATCCTCGCTTGGAATCACTCCAGTACATCAATACCTGATCTGGAGAGGAAAGACCAAAACCAGGCAATTTTGGGAATCTCACAAATGCTGAAAGGATAAACTAAGGCTAGTGCTGTCTCGTTTGAGAGTGGCTCACACATTTCTCCCTGCCACTGCATCATGCCACAGAGGTTTGCACTGAGTACTTGTCCAGAAAGAAGACTGTATTTTTCTCCTTAAGGAGAATTTTGTGTTTCATTGATGTTTCCTCATAGAACAAGGCAAAGAAAGCACAGAAAACTATTTATAGATAGAAGCTAGTCCTTTGTCTCTTGTTTTTAATCTGTCCACTGGGCATTTTACAAGCTCATCATGCTTTGAAATTATCTTAATATTTTATGAAAAATATTCAGCCTCTGAAAGGCTCTATGGATTGAAACTTCTTACTTAAACAGCAGTGACACTCTGAGGACTTAGAAGAGCAGTATAATTTAAAGACCATCCAATACAGGCCAGCAGAACAAACACTGTGCATTAGAGAAAAAAGTGCTCCAGGTAATGCAAAGCCTTCTACACTTGTAAGGTGTAGACTTGCAGTCCTGAAGGTATTTTGACTGTGTCATGGGGCATGATCCTCAGATAGGTAAAGCTTCTTGGCAGTGGAACCAGACTTCAAATCCATGCAGTCTGGAGGTGAAAGCTGTAATCACAAACCTGGTCATATGCTTAGGAAGTCAACAGGTTTATATAATTTCAAGTATACACCACCTTAATCCTTTCTCACATGCTCCTGGCACAGAAATCAGTGTCACCTACACTAGCTTAGTAGGCCAGGCAAAATCAGTCTGACTTTTTTCATTTGTTCAGTTCTGACTCCCAAGCCTTTTCAACACCTCCCATTTGGACACTTTTTGTTTGTGACCATTTACTTTTCTTCTGCCATTTTGGAGAATAGATTCCAAAAGACCTCTATCACAATGCCAATGCAACAAGCTCCTTTACTGGGCAGATTTCTGGTTCCATTCTTGCAGTGCTCTAAGCATCCATCAACCTCATATTTTATCCTCCTGGGAGGCAAATATTTTGTCTCATAAAAAAGCTTAGTGTTCTGCTTTGGCTTAAGTATAATTGTATTTAAAGATCTTGAAGATTTAAGTTAGCAGAATTTACTTTTATATAATTTCATGATGCATTTTAAAAACCTCAGTGACTTTCTGTGGACAAATTCAATAATCAGAATTCCCTTCCAAAAGGTTGAGAATTATAGCAAAAAAAAAAAAAAGTAAAATGAGATTCCTTTTCATTTAAAAGTAAATTTTTACCTTCCTATCTGATTTCCTTAATGAGAAAATACAATCAAAGTGAACCATTTGCCTATACAAATTAGTTTTAGCTGACTTTAAGTAAATTAGATGAGACATAATGTCTCTAACTGGCTATGTGGAGACAATTTTACTCAATTCTATCAAATTCTAAGGATTTACCAATATATCTGGATAAACACCATTAAAATTTAATTAAATTTCGATTGTCAGATGAATGCTGATTTTTTGGTGAAGAATTTCATTCAAATTCTTCTTAAATTAATATATAGAAAACAATTCTATATACCAATATGAAGCAAGGTACATGTTCAAAAACTCAGTTCTAGCTTGGCCACTGAATTTACGCTTATTGAGCAGACTTGCAGTTTTGCAAGTTCATAATTCACAGATTTACAAATATTTATACTATTAAAGGTGTATATATGCTTATTGCATTTTACAAAACCACCTAAGAAAGTCCAGTCTAATCCTATGGACTTCAATAGGAAATTCTGCTTATGGACAATGCATGTTTGTCTTTATGTTCTTATATGTTTAAACTCAAGCTGTGTATAATTTAATTTTCCATTACAAATGATGAATGCCAAAACTTTGATACATATAAAAAGCACACTTGGAAAATAAATCTGATTTGGAACTTTGTATGTATTCCATCCAAAAATTTTCTCTTTGTGAATTCATGGATGTTAAAAAAACAGTGTAGATGCTAATTTGGATAGAACCAAAACAAGTGAATATCTGATTATTCAATTTTGGACATTTAACTGAACAAGATCTAATTTGTTCCCATAGACTAGTACATGCATTTGTGTAGGAAATGTTCCTGACCTTGACTTGTTGAAATGAAACCGCTGTTACTAGCAAAATCATTGTAGGACTTTATATATTAAAAATCAGCAAAACTAATGAGATTTTATGTACTATTGAAAACCTAAAGGAGACAAAGTGTTTGATTACTCTGTATTTTTAAGGCCCTATCAGATGCCTACCCTGACTTCTTAACATATGTCTTCCAAAGAAGCTCTCAAATGCCTCTTGAATGAGTTAATAAAGAAAGAAATTAAATAAAGGAGCACATATATTTCCCATTTACCCAGTCATATGCAGATTGATATAAGAACATAAGAATGTCCATATGGAGTCAGACCACACCTCTGTCAAGGCTAGGATTCTCTCTTCAGCACTTGCCAGTACCAGATGCCTAATGAAAGTGTGTGAGAGCAGGACAAGTAGATAGGGATATTATATGCTGGGATACTCTGCAAAATACTTTCCATCCATCTGTGACTCAGGTACTTCCTGAACTGCAGAAATGGTGTCTACATTTAATTGTCCTAAGCAGATTTTCCTGTCATGAATTCATCTGCAGCCATGCAAACTTTTCCATCTGCAATATCTTACGCCAGCAGTGTCACAGCTTAATTGCATATTCTTTGCAGAAGCACCTCTTGCTTGCTCTGGGCCTGACACCTGCTAATTTTGTCTATTGTAACTCACTCTCTTTTTTTTTCTCTGAAGTGAGCATTTACTAATTCACCTTTTTCATGCTACTCATGATTTCACTGATCTTGCTACAACCTTTCAGTCTAAGTGCTTCTAGTCTATTTAATCATGGCTCTTGCTGGTGCAGAAGCTGTTCCACACCTTTGTTCATCCCTCTCACCTTTCTCTACATTGAGTTCCACTGGATGCTTTCCGAAGGTGGAGGAGGGGGAAAGAAACGCTTACATGATTAAGATGATGCTTTATGTTTTATTTCTATTCCTTTCTAATAATCTCTTACATTTTACTTGATTGTTTACTATCTTTTAAAATGGTTACCCTGATTTTAAAAAATAGTTACATGCATTGTTGTACATATTCTCATTCCTGAAAGTAACTGTCATTTCAGAAATGGTTATTTCATAAGCACAATTAGGGGTTTTCCCCCATGCATCAATTTATATTTGTTTACTTTAATTTTATTTAATTGTTTTAAATCTTCTGACCCTTCATTATATGAGAAACTTCTGGAATCTTCCATGGCTGAATCTAACCTTTTCTGTCTTGAATATCTTTAGCGTCATCAGCAAAGTTGCTACTCCAGTATTTCCCTCTTTTACAGACCACTTATGAACATACTGAACAGCATAAACTTCCACTTGGGAATACCCTTCTCACTCTGTGTAAAAACTTAAATTTTAACCAGTTATTTATCTATCTGAAAGTGTGCCCTTGGTATTTTAATTTCCTTAATAGCCTTTATGAGATGCTGTTTCATATACCCTTGGGAATTGTTCTGCCTTGTTCAGTTTCTTGTTAGCATCTTACAAAGAATGATAATGTGAGTGTAATATAGAACTAGTGTATTCAGACTTTGCTGAGTGACTGAAGACATTGCCAACTTTGATCAAACTTACAAATTACATGAATGAGAAAAATTGCAAAATAGCGGCTTGCTCTTTTCCTTTGTGTAAAAACAAAATGAATATGTTTATGTTAATCAAATACAAAACCTTGCATTACAAGTTAGTTTTTAGCTTAACACCTGTCAAAAAGGTATGTGTGATTGCCAAGCCCACAGGCTTGTATTTTGTACATTACAATTGAAAGGAAAATAAGATTCTTCTTTTTTTCTTAGCTATTTCTAATCTCGATTGTATATTCTAATTAACCTCTCAATACATGAAATAAAATAGATGAAGCATTTTCTCCACAGATGCACAGATTAAATTTGCTCTATGTAGGCAGCATTCAGCTCCAGAATTTGTGTCCCCTGTGAGCTAAAAACAAGTATTGAAATGATAACTCCATGAATGGATTTATACTGACATAAAAATGGTAAAAATATGATTATTAATGAAGTGTATGAATACACAGATAACTTGCAAAGAGATTAAAATAGATGTATATTTTAGGAATGTTAGTACACTTATGCATTTGCATCAGTAAATGTAGAAACCTTATATTTACAGAGTTAGAGAAAATCAGCCCCTTAACTGACAGTGGATCAAGATACTTGATATTTACCTGGAGCAGCAGAATTATATGACCGTTGCTTTGGGAACTATTATTTAAAAATCTATTATGATAAGGTTATAAGAATAGGTTGGCCATACCAAACCAAAACCATGCTGTCTTCAAGAACTGGGAAAACTCTCTCAGCTCCTTTGATTTAGCCCAATAATAATCACTCTCACCTTGGATGAATCCAGACTCCATTTGTCATGTTTTCAAATGCCTGTCTGTCAGTGCCTCTCACACTTCCAAATGTACAGTCTGCTTGTTTGTATGAAGCTTTCAGCGTGTGATTTGCACCAGATTTATGTTTAAAGCTTCACCTATCCATTCATGTGTCAAATCCTAAATTAAGTCTCTCAGTTACTTCGTGGTAACTTGTTGGTGCAGTCATACTGTACATCAGCTAAGAGAGTTTCTCCCTTGTCAGATGTGTCAGCCAGACTTTTTATCCCTTCCACAAACTGCTGCTCTGAATTCTGTGCATGAGTCCCCAGACATGCAATACCAGTTTGCCCAGTCTCACCTCAGAACTGGGAGATGCCCAAACTCCACTGGCATTTTGTTTATTCCAAGCAGTGTTGGATAGGTGCCCAGATGGTCTTTTTTATGTATGAATATAAACAGAGTTTATAGGCAGTGAGATAGGAATGACAGAGCTGATTGTAATGGCAGAAAATCCACTAGAGAAAGTAAACCATGTAACTTGTGACTGATGAGGTGAGAATATTTTCACCAGTTATAAATTCAAGTTTGAAAGTTTTAGAATGGAGAGTTTTATCTTAACATAAACTGAATATAATATATTTACTCTGGATTTACACCAAGGCATGTGAGATTGGTATTTGACTCAGTATTTTTACTCACACATCTGAGACAGTTTGCTTCTAAAAATTAATTCAAATTCTGTGCTTATTTTTTTTCCATTTCAATCCAGTCTCCCACTCTTGCATATCACAAGGAAATCACAATTCTCTTACAATGAAGTAAAGGTCCTGCAGCTGCCCAGCACAGAGCTACCACTGAGGAGGTATGGGCAGAACAGCTGGCACTTCCCTCCTGCAGAGCCCTTAAACCTGGCACACTCATAAGTTATTCCTTAACAGAAATTGTAAAGGGGAATTTTTTAAATTTAATTAACTGTATACTAGTGGACAACATTCTGAGAGCTCTGAGCCTTCCCTTCACAAACTGTAGTACCAGCTTGAACCAGGAGACAAGCAGTAGGTCCTGCCATGAAACACTCCTTCTTTTCTTTTCTTTGACTGTTTAATTACTTAAAACCTGTGAATGTGTTTTATATATAAATTATTTAAGATAAAAGCTAATATACTTATTCAATTCAAAAGCAAAAAAATTGGGTCATTTTTGGCCAAGCAACACTTAGCAAATGTGGTACATGAGTCTGTGGAAGTGTGGTGCACTTATTTTCTATGCTTGAGAGACATACCCATTTTGTTTTCTGACCTAGTGAGGTTGTTAAAGACACACATATTTTGCTGTGTCAGTAAGACATATTCTGGTTTTCTTGTTTTATTTTATCTGGTATGAAAATAATACCATATTGAATATGTAGATATGGTTGATATTTTTTAATCTGAAAAACTTGATAAGAAATATAAATTCATGTTTAAAGAATTAGAATAAGCAATAGGCTGATTGATGCTGCTAGTGTTACAGTCATATATAATTTTTGCTGTCAGACAGTTGGCTTTGCAGTCCAGCTAACTTAATGCAGCTTAAGCCTTTCAGTACATTTCTGAATTTGAGAGCCCCACATCCTGGAGTCATGTGAGAAACATCCTTCATTTACCAACAGAAAGTACAGTTAAATCCTCACAGTATTACCAAAAAGCCTGCAAATATAAAATTAAGTTTTCAAAAATCAGAAGCCCCAGTTCTTAATGTAAACTTGATTATTCACTATAATATCTCGAGATCTTAGAGGACCTGGGATTCAATTTGATTTGATTTGTTGCCACTGAAACCCTGTGACATTCAGTGATACATCGGTGACTACTTTTGATTCAGATAAGAATTTTCAATTTGTTTTAAGAAAATTAAAAAAAGAAATCATAGTTTTAGAAATGAGAGGCATGGAAAACATGATACATAATGACATCAATTTTTCTTACACAGGAAGATTTAGTCTTCCTAAAGAAAATGTGGTTTGGGCTTAAAACTCAGAGGAGTAAATGAAAAATTATGAAAGGTAGAGTAAATGAACTAGAAACATTGAATAAGATTAGGCAAATAAAATCTATCAGACATGTGTTATAACCACTCAGTTAAAGAAAGAAATGGAACTGGTTTCACACACTTCATTCCTCAGGCTACTTTGGTAGCCCTTATTATTTTTCCCAAATATTTGGTTTAGTTTTCTTTGTCATCTTTGCTGATAAACACAGCCTTCTTGTACTCCTTACACAATCTTTTGTTTTACAGATATGGTGAAAAGTTGTCACATTTGATTACTGGCAACTGCAAGGCATGTTATATGGTTTTACTGCTACTTTCCCCTTATCGATTCCAGCACACCGTCCACGGCATTTAGAGGGAAAATAATTCTGAAAAATATTGGCAAGCTTGTACTGTCCTATAGCTAAACTGCTTGGCAGAAAAAACCTCATATACCAGCTTTCCTCCTATAATCTCCACTTATTTGTTTCTTATATGTCTGCCTCTAGTTCAAATAACTGCACAGCCCTGTAAAATGGAAGTAAATGTCATACCTAAATGCGTTGTTAGTACATTAAATCCTCATTCCTTAAGCACACATTTAAGTCTGAAATGATTTTTTTCTATAGATGTGAGTTCCACCTTGAAAAGACCATGAACATCTTGAATAAACAGTTTCCCAATGTAGTAGAAACGCTTTGCTCCACATACAATTAATGACATGAAATTTATGTGACTTGGTTCCCCTAAAAACAAATAACAGTGACAACAGCAACAAGAGAGACCATGTTCCCTTTTGCTTCCAAAGTATCAGACAGCTGGGATGCTTTACCTCATTTCACAAAATGAGGTGAAGCAAAATAAATATTGTCTCCTGGAGGTGCAGGCCTGGCTTTGTGCAGCAAAAACCAGCAGGGCTGGCAGCAGCAGTGTGGAGAGACAGGCAGGGCACAGGGCATAAACCCAGGGTGCTGCCACAACTGGGGCCACCCCTCCTGCCCCCCAACACTGTGGCACGGTGGGGACTGAGAAGAATAGGACTATTTCCAGCATCCAGAACTTTCCTCTCCATCTAGGACTCTAGATATTTTTCCTTTGGTAATCCTAGATGTGCACTTTGCTTAGAATTAAAAGGCATAAAACCCAATTTAACAGGAAAGTTTATGCTGAGAAAACAGCATTTGACTGAACCTGTAGTTCTAAACAAAGTGCAGTACAAGATTTTTCGTTGCATTTTTTACATTATTTCAGATTTTTCCTATTTTATGCATACATGCCCCTCAAAAAAAGTCCTTAAAATCCATTTTTTTAACCAAACAGAAAAATAATTTCAGAAACTCTGCTTGAAGAAAAAAAATTATGACTCAGTCTAAATACTGTTTCCTAAGATCTATGTTACACCATCTCCAAAATTGTCCTAAAGTGGAAGTTCTATGTCACATGCTGTGCTAGAAAGAGTGCAACCATCTCAAATATGTGAATGGTTTGTTGGACTGATCTCTTGGAATACTTGAATTTCAGACACAAATAATCAAGGGGCATGAATCAGAGTTTGCAAGATTAGGACTGTGAAGCAAGCTGATAAACTACTGATGTTGCTCACCCTTCACAACTGTATAGTTTATTGTATAGACTTACAGACCTCAAGTGGTCAATGTTTTTCTGAACTGGAAACTTCAAAATAATTTAACCACATGAGAGGAACTTAGCATAGTTCCTGTAATCCACAAACCTTACTGTAGTTTGATGATCTTTTTTAATCACTTTAATCTTTCCATAGGCTACCTCTGTTTTGAAATTCAAGAGAAATTAAGAGTAGCAATAAGAAGTAATTGGTAATTAACCCGTTGCAAACACCCAAAACATTCATTTTACTACCAAATTCTAGCTATTTATCTTAAGAGTAATAGTCACTAATATTTGTAAATGCACCTTTAACCCTAAGAGTATGGAGTGAATGAATAAATAAGCAAGCTCTGAGAATATGTACTGTCTATTTTGTGTCCATAATTAGTGGGTTCATCTGGAATCTGTGGAAGAACTGTCTAACATCTAAGCTAACTGCAGCCAAATTAACTGGAATTTTTCTATTGATTCCCATGAGTTTTGGACTCAGACCCTAAATTCTTACAACTCAGGAGGAAAACAAAATAGTGTGGAGTGGTTTCCACAAATATTGTTTTAACAGAACTTCAAGATTTCTTTTTAAACTCAGCTTTGGTGAGGAAAGCGAGAAGAAAAAATAGCATCTGCATGGAGTGCAAGTTGGCAAGGATTCCAGTCTGCCACTTTCCAAATTGTTTTAGAAATGTTTGGCACGTCTCTGTCACAAATTACAGCTGATTATAATTTCACAGTATGTGCAAGCAGATGGAGGAGATGAATTGGGGAAGAGTTTCACCCCAGACAAATTAATTATTAGTAAGTATTTTCAGAGCAGAAGTTAAATATTAAAACTGTGGTTTGAAATAAAGAATTATGGGATGTCCAAGTAATCTATAACTTTGAATCAAACATTTTATGGACAATTTGACACCTGGTTAGAATAATTTTGCATTTTGACAGATGAAAGTATGTCTCATACTAAAGGAGAATATATTTCAGAAACTTTTAACCATTGGTCATTTTTTTCAAGTTATCTGTTATATCAACACATTCATGGGCAGTTAAAACTAGAAAACATTCTTTGCAGAGATGACATGGAAATCATTGAAGCATTCTCTTCCACTTGTGGGAACATACCATTTAACAGAAAGCTTCAGAAACCTGCTTTCACGGTCACTCTTTTATTTTCCATGTAATTCAAAGTGCAGTGTATAAATCACTACCTGTTATCCATTTGCTTTTAAAAGCCAGGTTGAAGGCACTAGAAGGAAAAGGATGTTGGAAATGAGATGAGGAGAGAATGGAGAGGCAAGCCAAATGCTTCTGTTCGACAAGCTGCGTGACTGAAGGCGTGGGTGACTTCTTGCTCTCCTTTTCCAGTTCAGGAACTTGTGATCCTCCTGTTGACTCAGGTCCTTGTAAAAATTGTGCTGTTGAGGACTTTTGTGATCCTCTTTCTGTGGCCCTAATTTTCTGTGTGGGTAAAAAAAGTGCAGCCTTCTGCAGACATACATGGAATTCAGCAGTTGGTAATTTCTGCGTATATCTTATAAAAATATGTTCTTGGCAAGAAATATTTGGCTTGACTAAAGTATATAATACTCCACTGCTATTCACAAAATATTTGAAACAAACAATTATTATATAGTTTCTTAAGAATCCCTTGCACAAGGAAAGGATTTTATTTGAAAAGAAAATTAGAGGTGAAATTGCAGTATTTCTTTGAATGAGCAACACTGAACTTATTTTACTTATTTAACTTTTCTTTTTTAAACAGAATTTTATTTAAAAGAAGAAATTAACACCTTTAAGATTAATTATTTGCCGTTACTGTGTGGAGGCTACAGTTTATTAAGCAATATTTGTGGAAGGAACCTGAAGTAGAAAGGAATATATGAGAAAAATTTTGTTTATTTGAATATAAAATCTTATGTGTCTTGGCAAAAAAGAGAGAAATGTGTTTATTATTATATGCATATATTTATCACTAGTCTAGTTCAAGATTTTGGTTATGATGAAATACAACTTTAAGTATTTTCATGAATTGAATTTAATTTTTTCTCCAATTGTTTGACACAATCGGAACTATTTTATAAAGGAAAGTGCTTCTTTGCTGTGCTTCCAATTTTCTCTGGAAAAACTTTTAATCAGCTGATGGTGCTTGTGTGGTGTAGTATTTGTAGGGAATCAAATGCAATACATATTCAATGACTCTTTCTGTCCTCTGAACAGAAGCCTTACTGGATCTTTGAGATTATGTCAAAAACTCACCATGATAAATATTTTAAAAACTCTATAGTGTGCTACAGTCTGATATGAATATAGAAATGTGTTGAATTAACCACCACAATGTATCCTGACAATTTTTTTTTTCAAATTCAAATTTTTGCTGCTCTAGATGTTTAAACATTGTGAAAATGCTAAGGGATATCAGCAGGCTTTAGAAAGGAACAATTTCCTAAATCAGTTTGTTCTTTGGTGTGAATGGTATCTTGCACATACTTGCTGTGTTATTGGTAGTATCCTGCCATTCTCTAAAACTCACTTTCATGGAAATCTGTAATTATGAAAAGTACCTTAACAAGGATAACAAGTATTCTTCAGAGCTGCAGCTAGGTTTCTTTAGTCCTGTAGAATTTAAAATATTTTGGGGGTTAAGGCTAGTCTAGACAACTACAGACAAAATGACAAGCTAAATCCTGCTGGCATCCTTGTCAGTGGGGAGTCCCCACTGAACTTCAGCTCAGCCATTTCACCCAACACTCGTTCAATCAGCATGAGCTGTCTGAGCTTAGGCAAGTACAGTTGAGCTATCTGTACAATTTGAGTTCAGTAAATGGCAGTGAGGAAGTAATAATTTACCCAATTATTTTTTTTATTTTTACACAATTTCAAGTTATTGAATGTCGCAGTGACTATGATTAATGTGTTTCCATGTATAAACTCTGGAATATGAGTAAAGGCTCTTGAAGTTGCTTACACTGGAGCATGTCATATCCTTCTTGATGTTTTATTATGCTGTATCCTTTTAGACCTGCAAACACATTAGTAAGTGTGCACATAAAATAAACAACACAATGACCCACCACAATGGATATCTCATTGTATAATAAAGCAATCTTTCACGTTAACACAGACTTTCCCACACTTACCTACATTAGTTGTTGCAGAAAATATAGATTTACCATATATTAGTCTTACTATTATATTAGCATAATAACATAATAAAAAAAGAGATACAAGAAATCTGTAAGAAAAGAAGAAAGGCATTTATTCCATCCTTCTTCCTACCATTTTATTGTACACCTGTAAAAGGTGTACTTGTGTGTTTAAATGTATATCTCACAAAGCAGTGTCTAATTTTATATATTTACGTGTTTATTTGATTTTTATTATTTATCAGTAATTGTCCAGAATATATAAAAATAATAATGGTGAAATACATAAGTAACTCTGAATTAAGTTTTTCAGTTAATAAGACTACTGCATACTAGCTTTTTTTCCTGAAATTTTCTATATCAAAAAGAACTTAATTAACACCTCATAAAACAAACCAGTCTTATACAATAAATGAATTTATTGCACACAAAGGCCACACGTTTAAGAGGTCTCCTCTGTATGTATGTGTGAGCTAGATCTGTTAAATGCTACAGATTTCATACACAGCAGAAATAAATATGCAAACCACATAAAAATAAATTCAAATCTTTGTTGCAAACACCCTGGAGAAAACTTTAACAAATCATAACTGTCAAAGGGATGGATGATGAAGGTTTTTGTCATGCAAAAGGATACAAATCACTCTTCTGTTGCAAGCATCGCTCTTTTATTTTCCTGGTTGTAGGCACATCATCAACTTTAATGATAAAAGCCTTCCACAAAAATAATTCTTAAGCCTCAGGAACAAACACCTCTTTGGCACCCTGAGAGCATGTTCCACAAACATCATCAATCTCCTTCTGAGTATGATTTACAGCCTTTCCCTTCTGCCGGCTCGGGCTGTCCATGTGCGCGGCCCGGCAGCGTCACATTGGGATTCTCCTCGGCTTCGTCCTCCCCGCCCGCGCTGCTGGATTGACACGCTCCTGGTCAGCCTTCCCAATGTGCCTGGAGAGCCAGAGAGGGAAGTCTCAACATGAACCCTGCCGCGTGGACACGTCAGGAATGGGCACATGTCAGATGAGACCAAAAGGGAAGGAATGCGTATCTTAAATTCAAATTTACAGGCGGAGTTCCCCGCTCCAGAAGGATTTATCACATGTAGCCAGGAGGGATGTTTTAAAAGATGCAATTCTCTCCCTGACTGTGTGGCTCCTCCATTTTATTTAATTTCTTGCATCTAGTAAGGGGCAGTTCATGCACCAAGGCCAAAACACAGAGCATCATTTAGCGAGATTCATTTTAATCTGTGACGTGACTTTTGTGCCAGGTGCTGCATATGTATTGTGAGAAAGTTTGATGAAGGCAGCTGTACTCCAGCTGAGACTCCCCTGAAGAAGATTTAAGTGTTCTTTATCTTCCTTTTTTTTTTTTTTTGCTAAACTGAAGGAGAGGGATGTACTATGATTGCTGACTTCTGCAGAAACAGCCCTGATTTTTCCCTTCTTTGTACCAGCCCTGTGGGTAAGTATATGTTCATTTAAGGGAGTACAGATGATAGGAAAATCGGAATCATTGTATGTGTTGATGAGAGGCAGCAGGATAAAATAACAACTTAAGTCAGTGAAATTTAGCATCTGGGAGTACAGCTCCCTCTTCGTGACTGAACTGCCTGAAGTTCACTTGTGGACTGCAGGTGTCTGATAAATGAACTCTTTCTGGCAGCTTTCCTTGAGTTTCAGCAACAGAGTCCATGAACTCAAGTTGGAGACATTTAGTGTTCTTTAGAAACTCTTACACCATGCACTCACTAAAACAGATGTACATTCATTAATAATTGTTGCCTCACTTAAGCCATTCTCAGGGAGAGAAAGTCTATATCCTTATCAGGAAAATGTGTAAACATTATGATTAGTTGTAAACACAGACAGATCTTTAATATGTCTATGTTGAGTGAAACAGTAGATACTTATGAGCCCAGTGATATTTATAGAGGAAACAAAATGAAAGAGAAGGACCTAGCAAAATAAATCTAAGAGTGAATTCATAAGATCTTTGGGACATTTTTACAAAGGCTGAAAAACGAGGTGGATTAAATTTCCTGAGCACAATGCTACAGAGTACTTCCATGATGAAGGGCTAGCTTATACAAGGAAATATTTAAATCATCTCTCTTTAGATGGTTGGTCTTAAAGGTACTTTTATAGAAAGTTTAGGGGAGGTTTGATATGCCTTTGGAAGCCTTAACACCAAATTTAACCATCCAAGCTAGAGACTTGAATACAAACAGTGCTCACGCTCATCTTTAAGAACTATTAGCTAGCTTGTAACTATATTTGGGAGGCTGCACTGTTCCAAGAAAAGCAGTGGGAACTAGAAAGTTGGAAAATAAGAGAAGGAAGTTTTAGTATAAACTCTTCTATTGGGGCACATCAGAAATTTACCTCTCAGATAAGAGAAAATGGGAAGTAATGTGTATCTAAATTCTCCAAAGTGTCTCCAAAGTAAGCAATCTCTCACAAAGCTGTTGGGTACAAAGTGAGATTGATGTCATGAGGCCACATTTTGCCAGGGTGTGTCGTGCCCTGGGTGCTGGGCAAACAGAAGTGCTCAGGGGCTTGGTGGCTGGCTGCCTCAACATCCCCTGGTGTTAAACACCTTATTCTACTCCTCTGTGAACTGTAATCCTTACCTTTACTGCTTTTATCTGTATAATGGGGATGATATTTCCTTAACTCCCAGCTGTTCTGTAGAAGGAAATAATATATTAACTTTTGCTATCTCTGGGAGCTGTATGAAGATGGAATGAATGTATGAAAATACTGATATGAAACTGCTAAGCAAGGGAATGCTCCAGTCCATGGCTAATGATTTATTTCAGGCGATTCAATCATGAAGCCAGGTACTGATTGCAATTTTAATAAGGCTGGCAGAAACTTTCAGTGTTTCACTGAAATGAATAATTTTTTTAGTGCTTTACAGAGCAAGTTTTAACTTTGCCTGAAATTTTAAAATATTAAAACTTAAATGTTAGAACTTGTAAGATCATTATGACAGATGTATTATTTTGTCACAGGGAAACTCATTTTCATCTTATCTCCTAATTATGTTATATATTTCAACACAAAGTAATGCTACTTAATATGGCACTATCACTTTGCATTTCTGAAAACTTCAGATGACTTTTTGAACACTAAAAATCATTCTTTATGCATTAAAATTGCTATTGCAGCTATTAAAGGAAATTTGTTTTTATTCTGTGTTCTGCAGTTAAATTCATACTTATTTTAGAGCAGTTAGTTATGGATCAAGTTACCAATTAGCTTTTTAAAAAATAAAAATAGTTGAAATTTTGCAATCATTGCTTCATTCCAATGAATGGAGTTTTGTGCAACATGGAGGCAGTCCATCATTTAAAAAAAATTAAATAAATTTTATGTGAAACACTTAAAATAGTTCACTTCATCTAGAAGGAGTAAAAGCACTGTAAAATGCCATTCCAGTTTCCTACAGTCCATGACATCAGTTGTGGGAAGGAGGGACATAAGTGCAAGACCAGTAATTTAAGTAAAAGAATTTAATATATATTGAAAATCATGGGAGCTGTGATGATCTCATGGCTTTTGGAATGTTCTTGCTCCATGCAATTTGTGTTATCAAGCCAATACATCTCATGGGGTTTTAGTGTGAGGCTGAATCAAATAAATTCTTTCTCTTCAGCTGCTTAATTTCATTATCATGTATATTTTAAAAGCACAGAATAAAATTCTGAAGGCTTTGATGTGTAGAGTATGCCAAATATTTGAAATATTTATTAATTTTATGAGGCATTATAAAATATAATAATAGGAAATCTAAAATTTTCCATACAATTTTGGGGCCAAACAAATTTCTACACATGACAGCATCCTTTAAGAGAGGTGTTTTGCAATAACTGAGGTGCTGTGCTTTTCTTTGAATTCTACTATCTGATGATACCTCAGAGTTGCATACTTAATTTCAGAATCCAATTAGGTACCATTATAAGGTCTGATTTCCTTGGTTGGTTGTTTGTTTGGGATTTTTGGTTTGGTTTTGTTGTTGTTGGGTTTTTTCTCTGTTTGTTTTTTTTTAACCTAATTGTCAGTCAATGTGTTACAGTAAGACTTGCTTTCTTTTGGCTCTCCTGGCTATACACTGTGGGGAAAAAATAAAAGAACTATGCTTCATCATCCTGTCAGGGAGGTTTCTTAACAAATTACCTTTACCCTCAAAAGGAAACACAAAGAGAGTTTTTGTAGCTTTAACAGTTCTCATAGTTCTTATCGTATTTTCTTGGCTATTCAGGAGAAAAAAAAAAAAACAACCAACCCTCTAGATCTGAGATAATTAAATTAATATTTTTGAGGTTCTTTGAAATATAGCTACTTAATAAAATCATGAACTTTTAATTATTATTTAAAAGATTTTAAATTTTTTTTAAATGTTTTTTTTCCTAGAATATTGTGTTTTCAAAACATGTTATTTCTTCGTTGACCATTTATTTTTAAGGAGTAAATAATCGTAAATTACAATACAAAGTAGTACAAAGTAGTACACCCTTTGTTTCTTTGTATATTTGTTCACTAAATACTTAATAATCAGCCAAGGTTTATGCCCTAGCCTGGATGAAATTCACTGCAGAAAAGTACCATAAGGCATTGTTTAGTTTTTACTTAATCTTTCTCTTTTTGAGAGTCATGTACAGGAGAGGTCTAGCTTCCAACTATTATTTGATACCCAGTACCAGAGGTCTGGGCTGTTCCCTGGGGCTCTGGGGGTTGCTGGTACTGGGGAGCAGCAGAGCCTCTGTCACCAGTCCCTTTCAGGCACTGGATAACCAATTCATCCTGAATCACAATGAACCTGGGAGCTCCCTCCAGCTTGTGTCCCCTCTTGTTCATCCCCACACAGTGCAACCAGCTTGGTCTGCCTCTGTGTGCTTTAGGGACTTCATTTTTTTGGTTTACAGCCTTTTGTAAACTCAGCGTTTCAGCAGGCATCTTACATTTCAAATTCATGTTGGGGTCTTATAAATCAGCTGAAGAATGAATGTGTGGTCCTTCCATACAATAAATCAAATTAAGCTGTAATTTGTGTGGGATGTTTTGCTGGTTTTGCTATCCACCTGTTGGTGGATATACTTAAAATAGAATTGAAAAATTTAAAAATATGCAAGAAAAACAAATGCCAGAAATTTTAGCTGTGTTTCTAGAGCATCCTAAAAGCATACTGTTCAATGTTGTTTGTTTTTTCATGTAAGAACAATGTAATTTACTACAGAGATCCAAACAAACTCTTTCAAGTTGAGAGTTCTACCTTTTCTAGCTCACCACCAAGCAAATTGCATCAAGTACACAGACATGAAAGAGAAAAACATAAGTTATTCTGAAATCATCCTCTGAGTTACTGTTTTAAGCAGACCTGTATCATATATACAGAAAAAATAGTTTATCAGCTGCCTTGTTCTGAGTCAGTGACAGGGTGGCAATGCCCTTCTTGTCATTGCTGTTTTGTGCTGCTTAAGTGTCTCTGAGGCTGCTTTGAAGATGTCACTTTAGAAAGGCATGCTTAGCCGCTTTGTAGACCCCATCCATCCACGAAAAGAAGTTGTTTCTAAACTTTAAGAATGGAAAGATCAGTGAATAAACCCATTGTTAATTTTAAAAGCAATTTCAAATGCCTTTACAGTTAAGCCATTCAATTTCCATTGGTTTAAGTTTAATCATTTTTCATTAATGTAAGCTAATTTGCAAGCTAATCTAATAAAGTAGCATGAAACATGAGCAGCAATGCATTGAAATGAAGGAAGTTCAGCTGCTTGCAGCTCATTAAGGTTCTTGAAGTTTAGAAGACTAATTACTGAGTAAGAATGATTTTGTTTACCTCTAAATTTTGAGAGTTCCTGTTTAATCCCACAGTTTAAGACTCATGGGCCAAATCATCAGTTGGTATAATTTGGTAGAGCTCTAATAAAGTCAACAGGTCAATTTATAGCAGTTGGGAATTTAGATTTTTATTGCTGTTGTTTTTCCCCAATTAAAAAAAAAAGTAAACTGGTTAAAACATTCACAAGATATGTTTTATTACAAACATTAGTAGGCCACAGTGCCTCATCTTGTGCCTCCTTGAGTCCATGGGCCATTTCCCATTGATTTCAATATGAGAAGCTTTAGACTTTAAACTTCTTCCTATAGGAACAGGAGAATTGTTCTGCTTTCCTATCATTAATTATATCTGAAATAGAACCCAAATTTTACAAGGTAATCCACGAGGCCTAACTTGCTAGTTGCTAAGGAAAGAAATTACATCACATTCATCAGTGAGATAATTACTCTTGTTGATAAAGGGGCATAAAACTGTCTAAAGTTATTTCTCTTCAAATTTCAGTTATTTTGCCAACTAGATTTGTTATTTATCAGATTTCTGTTCTACGAGTGGATCCCTCAGGTTATCAAAAATTAATCTTGTTTTTCTGTCATACTATTCTGATCAAGCATGAAAGCTAATTGTAGTCACTATACTCCTGTTTTTTATTCACTTATGGATGTCTGTGGTCACATGGTCAGGAAACCAGACAGTATGTTTATGTTCAGCCAGTTAGTGAGCCTGATTTTAAGGTATTTCCAAGATTGTAACTCCTGTGAATGCTGAATTTGCATGTGTTCAAAGGTGTACTCTTCACTCATGCCCAGTTTAGCTGGTGATCCAGGTCATTCTGCACCAGACAGTTTCTCCTCCTTACTTGCAATGATTTTAATCACTTTTGTTTCTCATTAAATAACACAGAAAGAAGAACTATCCCAGAGTACTGCATGTGTTATGAAATAGCTAGTTTGGTATGAAATCTTGACATTTAAACATAAATGTGGCAGCTGTGTGGTTGTATAAAGTATTGTAAATACTACAATCTTAAAATATAATCAATCATTCCCCACTGCATTACTTAAGGTATTATAAAAATCACCCCAAGCTCGGTACAATCAAAATGAATCATATGATTAGCATTAATGTAACAATAAGCATTTTGATTATCTTCTTTAATAACACTGGAAATGTTTCAACCTTCAGCAGGAGAAAAACAAGTGCCCTTTCCTCACTTGTGCTCCCTGCTTCTCAAGCCTCTCTCAGCAGTATCCTGTATGAGTTTCACCCACTTTTTCAGTGGATGGAAGAGATGGATGATGCTTGTGCCTTAGGGATAGCTTTAAACCTGATCCTGACACAGTTTCTGTTTGCTGGTTTGACCTTGCTGAATGACCGAGGGCCTTAGGGACCGCGCTGGGATGGAGACTGCCTCAGTACCACTGGCTCTGTTTATCTGTCTAGATCACTGCACAAATCTAACAGGATGATTTTGCCCTTAAAGAGCCACAGATATTGCTGTGTAGGCAAGCTCAGAGCCTCCTCCTGCCCAGGAATGCTACTGAGCCAAACGCTGGTCTTGCAGGGCACTTGGCAAAGAGCAGTGGGCAGCCTTATCCCAAGTGACATTTCAGCAAGGCATGTACAGCTGTTAACCAAGCACTGCTGTCTGTGGGAGAGGCAGACTGGAAAATCTGTTTCATCCTGATTTTCCATAGTTACAGAATCTGCAGGACTGAACACATGATAACAGTAATTCTAGTTCATGAATAGGGTGTGAAACTGAGAATTCAAACCTGAGAGCAAGATGAGTGGGATTTTAGGCAAAATGAGGCCATTGAGTTTTGAGATAATGACTTAATTAGGACTCAATTAGGATCAAAATTAGGATTATTTGAATAGCTGATAAAGTAAAGCAAATAGAATATGTATGCTGTTATGTATTTCTTCATCATCATCAAAAAGACAGATGTGTTTTCTGCTACTCACACAAATACATAAAGTG
Organism: Erpornis zantholeuca; assembly: GCA_013400515.1. Taxonomy (NCBI): domain Eukaryota; kingdom Metazoa; phylum Chordata; class Aves; order Passeriformes; family Timaliidae; genus Erpornis; species Erpornis zantholeuca. The sequence continues at coordinate 19,138 of VZTN01010358.1, forward strand.
TTGACTTTTGTCACCTTTCTTTCTTTCAGTGAAGTGTAGTGTGTGGCCACAGTAAAATCTCATGTGTAGAAATTTCTATGAAAAAGTCATTTATGAACAATGCAACCAATGTGGCTGCACTTAAAGATTTGCCCTCATGCCTGTACTTGAGTTGAAAACAGAATAAGGCAGTTTCTTTTTGTCAGAATATGGAAAGAAAGTAAAAAATTAGCTGTCACAGGGCTGACTTACTTGGCATTGTTCTAACTTCAAAGAAGGCACAAAGAAGTGGTGGTTTGGAAACACTATTATGTAACAGGCTGCTGAAGGGCTGTGTATCCCTCCCTTTTTTTTGAAGGAAATCCCTATGCAAGCTCTATTTTCATGAAGAAAGCTTAATCCAGCATTGTGGACTTGGAGTTTAGACAGAGACAAGCAAAGGAAAATTCTGCTGCTAAATTCAGTGGGGTGGGAAGTAATTCCTGTTGTAGTTCCCATAGCACAAACGGAGTCTAGAAACATTCATTCAACTTTTAAATTGCAAAGCAGGATTGCAAACTGAGTTAAAATTATTTGCTGGAAAAAACCTTTTATAAAAATTCAAGTCACTGAATGTGAATAATTGCAGATGCAGACATTCGCACTAGAAAACTACTTCTGTATTAGAGGAGTATGAGAAAATTGCTATTTTTGCAAGAGAATGGTAATTATTAAATCACTAGGAAATGTTTAAATGCATTGGATTGTGGATGTGACCATTAGCAGCATGAACAGGTAATACATATTTTCTTTCTTCTTCTAAAAAACTAATTGTTCTCTGCTATATCAAGAGGAAATTCAGTATACTGAGGGATTTTCTGAGGTCACTTATTGGGTTTTCAATAATTTTCTTAGGAGAATTATCCTCCGAATACTTTGAAATTCAGATGAATGGCAACTGATCTTCTATTTAATAAAAATTTTAAAAGTTTGAAAACATTTAAAATTACCAAATCTTTTTAATTTCTGTCTGAAAACAAAAAAAAAAATTATTGAAAGTATTTTCAAGAGAAAAATACCCATCGAATAGCTAAAGCAAGGTTTTATCAAGATATTTCCCTAATGGAGACATTGAACTTGACTGTTAACATTTTGTTAACATTTTTGTTTCAATAAAGCATCTTGAGATAAAATTCTATTTAAATGTTTTCTTAAAAAAAAAGAAAAATTATGAGTGAATGACTGCGTGAGGAAAGCCAAAGCATCTGTGTCACAGACATTTTGGCCTGAGGCTCAATTTGTAGAACACAAGAAGTGAGGTTTGTCAAACTGAAGCATGCAAGCAACACATTTTTCTTGTGCAGTAGAGTATCCAGGCCTGTAAATGGGCTTCATTTCCATCCCTATATTGGCATGGGAAAAAATTCTTGGAGTTTGGCATACGTACTGAATTGTTCATATATAGAAAACATTGCTGCAATAAGAGTTTCCCATAACAGCATATGCTGGATTAGCTTCTCCTTCAAAATGCAATCTCCTTGTTCACACAGGGCATGAGGACTGTTTTACCCCTCTAATAATTTGAGGGCATATGCACGTGTTTTACCTGTTAGGAATGAAATAATCCTAGTATAAATAAACCAAGAATTAGTCCGTTTGCTTAGCTATACATATATTTGTCCACTGTGCCTTTGCTGGACATGGTAAATTATGTGCTATTCTTCAGGGATGCTTAGAAAATCTCCACATGGGTTTGTAATCTATCTGCAACCCTTCTGCCAGCTGGTTAATGGCAGTAAATGGGCTGGTTTCAGTATGTCTCAGTTCTCTCCTGAAACATAACTTAACCTGCTTGAATCATGGGAAAACTTAACATCCTCTCTCCCAGCACCCTTTACAGTCAGAAATTTGACACACTCAAGTACTCTGAGGCCATGTGAAAACTGGGGGGAAAAAAAGCTTTATTAGAAGAGTGGGAATTGTCATACACCTGGGAAATAAATCAAAAGGATATACATACTTATTTACATGTTAAAAGCAAAGTACTTTCCCTCATCTTCAACCTTTCTTTTTCAGTAGAATGTTTTTCCATTACTCACAGCAGGTCCTGTAGATAGGGATAAGGTGCTACAGTGGCCTAGAGCTCTAAGAAGCAATAGAAGTTAATAACTATTTCTTACCAGAACAGTCCCCAGTGGCAAGGAAATAACTGGCATAAATCTTGTAAGACAGCATTACCCCCTAGACCTGCTGATGTCTTCTACCCTACCCTGAAAGGACAGCAGAGACCAGGTCCACAGAGGTAGGGCTATTTTATGAACACCTTGACTATGTCACACTGTCCCCAGTGATACTCTGGCCTCTAATAGTTAAACAGGGTCAGATCACCATAGTGTTTGATGAACACCACTCTCCCCAACACATTTCTGTCCCCTCACTGCTCACCATTTCCCAGAGATGCTCAGGCTCAGTTTGGATTGTAGGAGGGACCAGCTAGTGTCATACAAACAGGTTTCTCACCCTCCTCTTCATAATGGAAAGCTCAGTAATAATCAGCTTTTAGAGAATTAGGCAACATTTCTATATCCAGGGCTCTGATGCTCTTTATAGGAGTTTGCATGCGTAGATTAAAACAAATAGCATTGGAGCAATCTAGCAAAGACACAAAATATGCCTAATGTCTTTCAGGCTCTTTGGGTGATTGCAGTGTTTGAGCAGAGTCCTTGCTATGAGGAAAAGAGCCTTTTGTCCCAAACTGGCTGTCTACTTCCTGGTCTCTTGGTGTGCACTCGTGAAAAGATTGACTTCTCAAACCTTGGTGGAGGATGTAAAGGTGGGTGGCCAATGCAAATTGAATTCTCTACAACTTTCCCCCTTAGCTCCCAGACACAGAGCTCACAGACCTCATATACATGGACACTCCTGCACCCAAGTTTTGGTAGAACAGTTAGATGTTCCTACTCTGGATAAATAAATTATTGCTCAAGAGTAAATTTCTGCCTGCTCCTCTACGGTCTTTGGAAACCCAGGAATTTATGAGGGGATGCATTTAGCAGCACTGAAAGCATTACTTGATCAGCTTCACTGTCATCAGCAGATGTCACTGCAGCCATTAGTAACTAATGAATTGTTTAAGAAGATATAATGACTAATTTGTCTGGTCAAAAAGGCATAAACACAACCTTTGAAAACTGCATTCTATTAAGTCAAGAGAAAAATCGAGTTCATTGTCCTTTAATTTTCAAATGGGATGAGATCCAAATCTGTTACTGTTCTGAGACAAATTACCTGGCAAATTTGTGGCATCTCGTGAGCTGCTAATGAAAAAAGAGTTGTGAGATATTTAGGGTATCCCAATGAATCAGGTAAAGAAGCCAAACCAAAGATTTATATAATCTTAATATGAGTAAATTGGCCCCAAAGGACATAAGATATGTTTATCTTTCTGCTCTGCCCTCAGTGGTTTTTAACAATGAGCACTTCCACTAAAGACTTCTGTCCTTTTCTATATGTTTTTGAGTGGCCAAAAAATATTTAACATTCACAGTGAACGGGTCCTCATTGAGAAAAAGGTTCCTACCTTGTTTTCACAAAAAGTAGGCATCAAATATAAATATGAAGCCCTTTCTTTACATATATTGAAACTAGGATTTATTTCCTTCTGATATAATTCATTAGTAACAATATTAGTGGTCACTGTTTGCAGTCTGGAAAAACAACCAAAATAAACACAACTAAAAACCCACCAGGATTTACATTTCTAGTGGTTTTAACATCATTGGCAAGTGACCATGACATGACATTTGATTTTTACTTTTCCAGGTAAAATACTAATTAAGAGCCTGTACTCTAAAGTGGGAGGTGAGCTATTAAGAGAAGGAGAGGGTGTGGTAAATATGTTCAAATATTTCAACAAAAATGTTCTCATATTAAAGATTCCTCAGGCATGAAACTGAAGTAATTAGCTCTTATTTTCTATTAAGTTAGTCAGACTGTGCTGTCAAAATATAACAGTGCAAAGAAAAATTATCTACCATGCAGCAGCAAAAAAAGGTAAGAATGGAAGGGTCAGCTAATCAAATAGTCTAAATCCTTTGGGCTTGTGCTGCTAAAATCGGTGGAGCTAGGCAAGTTCACAGTGGTGGAGGGTGTTTCTTGGTATGTCTGTGTTCCAGGAAAGCACCACTCAGAGGTACAGAGATGGCTGTAGAAGGGGCAAAATTAATTGAGAAAAAAGTGAATTGGTGCATAAAAAGGAAGTAAGAAAGATGCTTTTCTTTGCTAAAGATTTACTCATATGTGAGGTCTATCAAGGCACTGAAATATTTGTACACAATTGCTTGTTTTGTTTTTTGCCCTATTAGGATTTTCAACAGTTGGATGAAAAGAAAAATGAAGACCAAGCTGAGTCTTTGTGAAGACTTGCACAGCATTCTTGGGTTGCATTACATATTCCTGCAAATTACAGTTCCTACTCTGCATGAGAATGTAGCACAACATGCTGATTGCAAGCCAATGGTGACCAAATCTGGAGCTGTGTCACCAGCAACAGAAATACATTGGTTCTGCATGATGGGAAAAAAAAAAAACAAAACATACTTCAGGAATAACCTTCAAACCCATGTTTTGTGTTTATGCCATGAAATGGAGGAGTGAAGGAACTGTGTCATGTAACATGAGCTGTGTGCAAAGGGGCACCACCTGGAATGGAATTTCCCCGTGACAGCCTGCAAGGCTCTGGAGTTAAGGAGACAGCAGCAGGGGCAGATGTCAGGTCTTACAGCATATAAATGAGGGAAAAGACACAGAAAACAAATTCTTTCTAAAAAGTGAAGAAATTCTGTTGCAAGAAGATTTCCTCCTCACTGGTAACTCCTAGACTGCTTTGGAAAGTTTTGATGAATTAAGTGCCACCGTAGTTTGGATTCGTTCTTAAATCACATTTTAAAAATATTTCACAACGGAGAAGTATTACTTACAAACAAAGATCATGATTTATATTAAGAGAAAACTGTTCTTTAGGCTATAACATTTTAAAAAGAAGACTTTAGAGAAAGGTTATCTTCCTTTGACAGACAAAAAATAGTTCCTTTTAGATTTATTTACAATAAACTTACTTTGGGTTATGTTCTGCTTATCTGTTGAGAGTGGATTACATGGAGAGAAATAAAGTCCATTGGGTCTTCTTGCCCTCTTGTATTTCCATTATCTGCACAAGCAGTAAAAACCCTGCAAGGATTTTATGCAATTTTTTATATGAATCAAGAGGAAATTACTTTTAAATTTCTCATGTCCTCCTGAAAATCTGTTGGCCCTGGATACGAGAACACATTTTTAAAAATGAGGTACATGCTCTTTAAACTCTTAGATTTTAGCTTATACATTTTAGCTCTATTTTCATGCCTTTGAAATACTTGTCAGAGTTGCATTTCAAACAAATTATCAGGAAACAAATTAATTTAATAAATGCCCTAGAATCACAGAATGGAGTGGAAGGCATTTCAAGTCTCCTTTCACTCTTCTAGGCAATATCAGCCAATGTGTCAATATTGACAGGGTGATTAATCCTACTAGTCTTTCCTTAAGAAGCTTTGATATTGGAAGCTGTATTGCATCTCCAACTAAGCCTATCACTGTACCTTACTGTGGTAAGAAAATTGGACAACATGTGCTTGTGCTGCTCAGAGCAGGTGAATCCTTACTCTGGACTGCAATGGAATGTGGCTGCTGTGTACTGCTCAGTAAGATTTTCATGCTGGTCTGTTCAATACAACATGCTAATGCTAGTAGGATGAGAATATAGTAGAATAATTCTGATTGCACCAACTGCAGCAATCTCTTAGCAAGAGGACTTTACTCACTTCAGTCCACTGTGTTTTT
>VZTN01010358.1:26051-38630 GCA_013400515.1 Erpornis zantholeuca
CAGGAAGCTGTTGGGAGCTTGGTTGCTTGTTTTGTTCACAGTGTGGTGTAACAGAGGGGCCTTTCTCAGGTTCAGCGGGGAGATTGCTCTCTTAAATGAACAAATGAAAATCCAATATATATCCTTGTTGTTTTATTTGTAAATTGATATTTTCAAGTGTTATGNNNTGTTTTTTTTTTTTTTTTTTTTTTAAATTACAAAAAACATTATTCAGAAAATATTTCCTGACTTCTGGGAGTAACATTTACACAGAAAAACTGAACTTGTTTTCTAAATGTTGCTTAAAAATTAGTCACATTGTGTCGGATTTTTTTTCCCCCAGAGGAAAATCAGTGCAATTCTTCCTGTGCTTGAAAGAATTATTTATTTAAATGTGTGTTCAGTTTCAGCACTGTGCAATACTATGCACCTAAGAAAAAAGGTCAGATTCAGATTTGGATCACAAACTCCAGTTAAACTCAATCCATTAACAACACATTGTGATGACATTTATGCTGTGAGGGTATTGTATAACGACTCTAAGTCTAACAAAATTAATTTGCAATTGTAAGTGCAGAGTTTGACAGGCTAGAATATGTCTGTTTCAGACAGTGTGACATTTTGATGTGACATATTCCTTGTGGAGAGTCTGATGGGAAGAACAAGGCTTCTAGAGAAACTTGATAGAGGTTTTACTGAATTTATTTCATTGTACCTAAGAATCAATTGACATAACTTGAACTGTAATTTGCCTTTATTTCCACACATCCAATGAAACCTTCTCTACCAGGGTCATTTCTAATTGTAGGACCTGTGCTTGCAGAAGGAAATAAATGCTTTGGAGCACAGCTGGGGTTTTATTAATATCTGCAGTGTGATGGAAAAGGTGGAAAATAGGGCAAATGATGGCTCTATCCCCACCTTTTCCAACAGGACTTGTACAACAGGATGATTATTTGAGACAAGTAAAATGATACTGGTCTAAACCTAGGATCTTTGCTCTAGTTTTTGACAGACAAGGCAATAAACTTTCTTTGAACTGCTGAGGAGGTGCCAAGATACAACCCTGATAATTCCCTAGTTGATGGGAAGACATATCCACAAAAAAGAGGGAGTAGTTTGGATAGTGGGAAATAATTCATATGAGATTGTTTAATAGTAGCAGAAAAGAAATCAGATTAAGTTATATCAGTATTGTGGGTTCTTAAATTTTTTCTTCTAGTTCTTAGTATCTTTAGTTTCTCCTTCATATTGTTTTCTTGAACATGATTAGACATTGTTGTACTTTATTTGGTACTTGTGTGGACATCCTTTTTACATTTCATTTTATTTATCAAAGTACAAAAAGCTCAGTATAATATGTTTAAAAGGATATTTTATCAACAATATAAATCTTAATTTATCTGTAGCATTCCTCTGTTAAAGCTGAATCAGTCTATTATAAGTCCTGATTTGGGAGGTTTAAATATTTCAGTTTTTCTCTCTAGGCATAGCCAGCACATATTTTATTTTACTGTGTCTCCAGCTACCTAATTCTCCAGTCAAGGTACTATAGCTCAGAAGCAACAAGCTATCAACTCACCCTTGTCATTTCAATTTTTCACACATTTTCTTAGGCTATATGTTCTGTATCTCAGTGAACTCTTATCTCCCTGGTCCACTGCCATAGCTTTGTGGTATATAACAAAGCTTCATCTCTGAAATGTCAAAAAATAATGAAAATAGGAAAATCACAAAAGAGAAATTGGCCACAGCCAATTCTGTGGATCCAAAGCTCTTAGACTTCTGCTCATCAGCAAACCTTAAGTGAGGCAGTTTTTCCATCACCCGCACTGCATCTCTGCTGTCACTTGCCAGTCAGGTACTACCCAGCAAAGAGCACTTCTGGAAGAATTTTTCTGTGCTGGTACTCTCTATCAGCTGGAAAAAAGACTGCACATCAACAAGGCATCACTCTTCTTTTTCATCTGTTACACAAATTTTTTGAGAGTGGAGACAAAGTTACAGGAGAAGGTGACATAAGAACATGTAGTACTTATAAAAGAAGGACCACAGGTGGGATTAGGAGATTTATATATTTGGAGCTTGAAAATTTCTCAGGAAGGTCACTGTTGGTGTAATCCTCACTTTCATTACTACAGTTCATCAAAATTTCAATCATCAATTCCTTTTAAAAGGTGATATGTTCCTTCCACTTGGAGATGTGATTCTTCCCCTGGGATGAGCTGATGACTAGCCATTTCATCAGTAATAAACAAAAAATCTTCAGTATCTCTTGACATTAAAACAAATCAGTGCTAAGCGAAAAAAAAATGCAAGAAGGGAGAACAATGGATGATGTTGTTCCCATTTAGTAGATGGATTGAAACTGAAAAGCTGCAGAAAGAAAAGAAGGACTAAAATATATTGCCCACCCTAGAGGCTGAAAAGAGTGAAGAAATATAGGCGCATTCCAGCAGAATGAGGGAAACTAATAATTTTCTTCATAAAAATAAACCAGCATTTATCTGCAGAGTGATGTGAGACATTTGACCATTATCTTATCAGAGAAGCAAGGCAGTTATCAGTGTGGCAAAAGATCTAATTGTGAGAAGTCTTCTGAAATTAAAAAAAGAAAAATATCAGGAATAAAAAAAATACTACTAAAAGGCATCAGTATCCCCCCCTGCATACCCATCTATGCAGGCCTTTCCATGCAGTTCTAAACATGAAATATAATTTAGGAAAAAACAAACAAACCACATTAAATTTCAAATAAAATTATGGATGATGCAGTGAAAATGTATTAAATTCACTGTAACATCCTTGCAGCTTTGTGAACATGACATTGGCTGTGCCTTTCTCTCTCCGATGCCACATGTCATGACCATCAATTAATGATTTTAGATGGACCACACACACACACACACACACACACACACACACACAGACACACACACAGACACACAAATCTCCTGATACTGTGCCATGCAGATTGTGGCTTACTCCCAAATCTCTGACCCATAATGTTGCAATTTCAGTGAATGCTGCCAGAATTATTGGATGGACAATGTGAAGTCCGTGTTCTCAGTACACAATTGTCTTTCAAAATAAGAGCAGATAAATGAAATTTATTCCATCCTTTCAAGTGTAACAGAAGCCAATAAAATCTGAAAAATTTAGTTAGTTAATGCAGTACCAGAAATAGCAATTTTACTGAATCAGAGAGAAAAAAAACCACAGAAACCCCCCCCCAAAAAAAAAAAAAAAAAAAAAACAAACCAAAAAGATACAGGAAAAAAAAAAAGAAAAAGAAAAGAAAAATTATTGAACTGACAGAGTTACAAAATAGAAAATCTGGACAGCATCTTCATATTTTGAGTACGTTAATGTATGAATAACAATCAAAGGATCAACTGACTACTTGTGGAAGAATAAAATGAATGACACCAAATTAAAGTGCCAGGAGCTACACATAAATGACCCTACCTCACCACGGCATGATGAAAAAGATAAAAATTATATGCACTGTGGTTTGGTGGCCAGCTTTTGAAGCTGAGAGCTAAAAAACATTTAAGCAGAGATTACCATTGATGTTTTGTGGTTGGAGTATCAGAGAGATTTACTTTCTTTACCAGCCTTATCTAGGATCATCTCCTTCCTGAAGTGGAAAGCAATGAAATGCTGGGTAAACACGTTTGGGTTTTTTTTTCAGTTAAACATTTACCTTGCTCTTTTTGTGAGGGTTTCAATAGATTCAGTATGGTACTGAGAAGCATGAGTCTGGGACTTGTGTGCATATATAGGGAAATTCAAATCCTGAGTCATACCTTACTTGAAAATGTGCTTTGGAAGCTTCATATATATTCATTTAATCTTCTCTTCCTGTCTGCTTTAGTCCTCTCTCTCCTGGGTCTCTGCATCTGATTACAAATCCATTTTCTGCCCAAAATACCAAATCCTATTTAGAACATATTCAGGACACAGCTCCTGAGTTTGAAGCAATCTGTCATTTTTATGAGGAGTTTTGACTGATTTTTATGGGAAGCCTAAGGGACAAATGGCATGCAGCATGCCAGAGTGGAGTGATTAGCCTGCCAAACTTGGAATCTCTAGCAAACACCCATTGCTGTTCTAATTAACTTACTACATTCACCATTTGCATAAATAAATTGCTTAATTGATGCTTCCTGAATGGCATGACTTTGCACAAATTTTGAGAGACCAAAAATATCCACGAAGGCCTAGAAAATTGTATAGATTTTAAAAACAACTTCTTCCTTTTATGGAATCCTCATTCATAAAGTATTTACTAGTGTTGTTTTATTTTTATATAAGATTTGGTTTTGGTTGAGTTATGAGTTTTCTAAGTAAGATATAAATGCCACACCTTTCAAAATTTGTTTTTGTGATGAACAGGTCAGTGGTTCTTTAAGTAGTCAGCCAAGATGTGGCATTCATATCTCATTACTGAATATCTTTCTCAGACTTCACAGGAATCTCTTAAAGAATTTAATGGACACTATAAAGAGATGCAGCTGATTTTCTGCATTTTTCATGAGAAACAGAAAGACAAGGGAATTCTCAAGTCTACAAAAACAACATTAGAAGTTAAATTTTAGTGGAACAACCATAAATAGAGAACAACATAACTGGGAAAGGAAAATCTCATTTGTGAAAATCACATTGCATCCACCCTGCTAAGACTAATACTATAAAAGAAACTGCAGTATGAAAAAAAAGGATAAAAATAGCTAGGCTAAAGTTTTGAAAATATCCTGGGCACACCCTGTCTTTCTCAATATTTCTTTTGCTCTGGGAATAGCTTATACTACAAAAGTAACACATCCTGAAGTAATTGCTCACTTACAATTAAGAACAAAGCAGCTGGGGAAAGAATCCTTTAGTCACAGGAGAAATCAGGATGAGTAAATGCAATAAAATAAAATATCCCCATGCCTTAAAATAGGTTTCATAAAAGCTAGAGAAATGAGGAGATTAAGCTCAACTTCCACGCTTAACCATCTGCAAGCAATTTCAGATATATGTGGGTGACTTCACCATCCAGTACCTAACCTGGCAAGATCAGACCAGAAAGACTTCTCTTCCAAAACCCAGATAAACAGATCATAATATTTCAGAGTGTTTCATCAATGCAAAAGGATGACTTAAATTACAGTGACTTTAGCTGAAGTAAATGGAACAACATACCTCCAAACCCAGTGTATGAAGAAATGTAACACACTGTTTATTTATTCCTCCAGGATAACACTGATGGGTGAGGTTCAGGGTTAAAGTGTTTTGTGTAAGCCATTTCCCACCAAACAGAAGTGTCTGTGTCACTCATCTGCTTGGTGGAAAACTGTGCCATGACATTCACAGCTCTTGAGCAAACAGAAAAACTTTAGATTATGGACATTTTTGGATTGTAGTGAAGCAATCTCAGCAGTCCAGGAAAGCTTTGTCATCTATCTTCCGAATCTGTAATGTCTCTCCCCACCCTTTTTTGCCCTCTAGAAGCCTTTGAAGTAAGATTGGAATCAAATCTTGATAGTCGATATTATCTGAAGGCATTCTTCAAACATGGCAAAGACAATAAAAATCTTCTGGGCAGTACTCAGTTTTGGATCAGTACATGGTTTGATATCAGCCCTATGCAAATCCAAAAGGAATAATAAATTTGTGAACTTCATGAGTGTGTATTGCCAGATTCAGGGATACAGAAATGAGATTACTAATTCAACATTGAATTGGAGTGCCACAAGCTGCTGGTTTTCCTCACAGAGAAAAGCTTTTTTATTACTTATTAAAACAATATAGAGAAAAAAACACAAACAGGGCACAAAATGCAGCAGAAATATAAGCTATCATAAGATACAAATTGAGGTCAGAGGCTTTTCTCACAGCAGCAAAAGATATATTTCCTTGAAATTCTTATTGGAAAGACTTTTCAGTTCAAGGTCTACAGCTTTACATAAGAGAAAATATTTAATTTTTAAAAATGAAACATTAATGTATTATAAGAATTTCTGCCATTAGTGAAAGGCAAAATAGGAATCTTGAGAGGGAATTGTCTGGGTTTTTAATACCAAATGCTGATTTTATCTGCCTATAAAATGTGTTGAACACAAGGTATAGTTAAAAATTCTCCTAAGAAACAAAAGCTAGAACTAATTAACATGATTGTCTACTTCATGGGGCTAGAAATTCCCACAGGATATAATAGCAGTTACAAATTTATTTCATTCTGAAGTGAAACAAAAAAAATAAATCTTAACATTTTCTGCATCTTTCCCTACTGTATAACAGAGCTGGAATGTACCTCTTCAGAATTTTGAAATGCCATTGGCATTCTCCTCATTTTCTGTAACTGTTGAGGCTCCAGCCCAGGCCCTCACCATAGGCAAGTGTCCCCTGCCCGCAGGGTGACAGAGTGTGGAAGGCACTGCCTGCTGCCCCACATGCCCAGGGGGACTGCAGGCCCAGAGCTGATGCCTTACATGACTGCCTGGAAACAGAGACTAGACAGGAATAAAGGAATAAAGGAGGTATTTATTTGAAAAGCCTTCAGAGGTACACTCTGGGCTCCAGAGGCTCCTGCCTCAGTGCATCCCAACATGGACACTGACAGGTCAGGAGTTCTTCACACTTTTATATCAGCATCAATTCGCCAACCAGAACCCAGCCAATGATGGAATTTCCCCAAGCTTTTTCCCCCTCCCCAAGATGAAGGTTTACAATTCTTGGGCCTAGGACGACCTGGGTGTCCTTGGAGAGCAATCTGGAGGGGCTTTATGTCTATCTTAGCACAAGAGGACAGCACTTAACAAGCTACAGGAAACTTCAGAGTTACACTGGGCAGTGCAAGATTTGAAAAATATAAAAGTTAAAACCAAAGGCATCAGAGCCATCCATGCTGCAGCCCCCTCCAGCTCAGGCATTGTTTCAGGGAAGATGCCGAGCAGACACACACCTGTCTCCATCCCATATCTGTCCCCAAACCCCATCCAACAACCCTGCCTGAGTAATGGCCCCTACGGGAGGTGATCTCACCCTGGGACAGGACTCAGTGTCTGGAACATGCCCAGTGGATAGCAATGGATAGATTCCTGCTCCTTTGATGATCACTGCACCAAGCACTAAGTGAATATTTTAGCAGAGTTTCTGGAATTCCCTTATGGATGCTGCGGTGAAGTCACTGGAGCCTGTGGAGTTCCGCTGGGCCAGCGTGCACAGCTGGGCCAGCAGGAAAGTCCCTGACTGCTCTGATCTCACACCTCCCTCTCACCCACCTGTAGACACTTGATGACTCTCCAGTCTCTCTTTTGGTTCTTATAATGGATTTAATAAAGGAAGTGCTGACACAATCTTCACTACGGCAGCATAAGTCCTCCCCTCCAATAATATAAATGGCTTTCTTTGTTCAAAACAGAACAAACCAGATGGTTTCCCAGACTATAGTGCCTAAAAACTCTTTCACTGATTCCAGTGTGTACAGTATAATAGAAGTGTTCAGGGGCCTCGAACTTTGTACAAGGTATTTTATTGTCTTTGTTCACTGGTCTGGATATTTGCCATGACAGTAATTGAACCATGAAAAACATATATTTCTTTAAAGCATATTATAGTTCAGTTTTTAAGGAATTACTAGTAGAGTGTAATGGAAAGGATTTTCATTATTTAATGCTTTGGGACAATTAGTACAGTTGAATAAATAAAACTATTTTATATATAAAATGTGTATGGTATTCAGCACTATCATTTCTCAGAGCAACATTAAACATAACTAACATTTTCTAAGAGAGAAAAGGTTTGTATCTAAGGAATAGATTTCTATGCATTTGAATATTTTGTACTAATGCTTGTAGACTATATATTGTGTAGTAGCAGAAGAAAAAAAATATGCTTTCTACTAATTATATTCCTGAAGGTTATATACCATATCAGGATCAAGCTGATAAAGAATTATCAGTATCAAAAAAACTGTAAAGGAAACCCTGTTCAAGAGAAAGTTCAAAGGCATTCTTGTAAACTTTTACCCAGAGGACCCATGCCACTGAAGCTGTTTAACTAGGGAGTGCCATGAGTAATCACCATATTGGCCCCAGATACACATTTTCTTCCCCAAAACAGCAATAAGGAAGAAAAGATAAACACCTCAGTGGAGCAGGGGGAAGCTTTTAGCAATCCCAGGTGTGCAGAGTTTATAAGTAAGAACACACAAAAAAAAAGGAAAATGTGAGTAACTATCACTTTACTCTTTTAAAATTAAATTAGGCGATGTATCAGCGGAGTTTAGGGAACAGGAACAATTTTGAGGAATGTGCAAAACCACAAGATTTCTTTAATCTGTAATTTCTATGGAACAGTACTGTGTTAGAAAATCTATCATTCTGCATTAAATGTTCCTCATTTAGCCTGTTACCACTTCATCCCCATCTGCACTGTTTCCCAACATTCAGGTGCTTAGGCACAGGCAAGGACAAGACTGTGGCATGTACTCATGTGAGTCAGGAAGTGCCATCTCGACAATGTCATGTTTTTATTCCTCTAGAGAAAACAAATTGAAATTCAGCCTTAAAGCTTACATGACAAGACAGACCACCATGGAACTGTGTTTGAAGATCCAAACAGCAAAATTAACATATATTTCATACAGGACAGGATATCTCAGGCAGGCAGCACATTTACAGTATTTATGTTAGAGTCTGAGTTAAGCAAACTTTTGGTAAACCAGCTGCCCCCTCCACTGCAGCCTTTCTCACTGTAATTATCTGAATGTCTTCCATCATTGCATTTACATCCCCTGTGGAGCCTGGTCCTTGTGGATGTGTCACCATGGCTTGTGTGGGGTTTCTAAGATGAAAGAATGAACCAAAATTGATCTATAAGGCAACAGCTTCAGAAAAACCACTGAGGCATGCCGATAGCTCCTCACCTCCTCCCAGTGCTCAAAGTGCTCTACGAGCTGGAGACACAAAGGACTTTACAGGCTGTGGTGGAAGGCTTTTTACAGGCCAGGTTTGGATAGTAACCACTATCAAACCACTGCTTCTAATCCGCTGTAATCTGTCAGTCTGTTGGGTTTCTGCTGCTGGTGGAAGGGAGAAGAGAGAAATGGAGTTTCAGGTCTGTTTTAGCAGACAGTTAAAGCATAGACACACATAATATAGACCTTGTAGTTCCCTTATTAATGATTCAAGGAAGAAGAAGCTGCAACTAACATGTTTGAAGAATCTTTGTATTTTGAAAACCTGAATTTCTGACCAGCTTCAGAGAGGTCTGCATTATTCCTTTTGAGAGAGGATATTGTGCATAGGCCCTTGGGGTGTTTTATTATACTGATACAGATAAATACTAGGGAAAGAGAGAATTTTGTCTATTCTTCCCCTATTAAAGAGAGGAAAATGCAGTTCTCCTTAGGTTCAAAAGTTTAAGGAACAGTCAAAATCTCATTGAAGAAATGGATTAATCCTGTTGGCTTTCTACCAGGACCTAGAGTTTTCAAGAAATAATTTGTCTGTGTAGGTATGTCTTCCAATTTTGTTTGTGCATTGTACAAAATTCATGTTACTCAACAATACATTTAAGTTTACTGTTAATAATGAATAATTTGTTCATCCCATGGATAAGAAAGAGAGCTGGAAGCTTGCTAAATCTGAACAGCCTTCGGAGCTTGGCCATTTTTCTGTGTATGTGAAATCAAGAAAAAATTTCAAAAGCTAAAGTGCTGGCCATGATTAGTGGATCTTAATGTTCTCCACAAATGCTGTCAGATTCTATGGGAAAGCCCTATAAAATATAATAGAAAAGATTTATTTCTTCAGAATTTCAACCACCCAAGATATTTAAGTAAAGAAAAGTGCACTGCATTGCTATAGCTTATTGCAGACAGCTTAACAAATATGAAACAGGCACAGCTTTCCTTGAAATTCCAAAAATTAGGAGTAAATTAGGAGAAGCCTAATATTTTCCATAAGACCTGTTGGTTTCATCCATCACTTTCTACAAGTTTTTTTTTGCTGCAGAGATATTCTCACCCGAGGCATCTTAGGTATTAATAAATTCTGCACTGCCCAATGTTTTCCCTTTGCTCAAACACTCCAAATTACTAGTTTTCCACTGTGAATTAGGATATATCTGTCTCAACCAAGATGAAAATGAAACGTTGTACATATTTAGGTTCAGTCAAATTATTAATTCCAGCTGAATCTTTCAGAAATGATTTCCCAGGTTGAACACCTTAGATCTTGGTAGCCAAAACCACCACCCTCCACACTGATGACCTATCTAAAGCAAATCAGTTTTGTTTTGTTTACGGTCATTGATAGAGACATACCAAGGGTCTGACCTTCATAGTTAGATGAGGAGCCTCGGGATATCATAGGAAAAGTGGCCAAGTGTAATTAAGGGGCAATGTCTTGCTCCATAAAACCTTTCCATGCTTGCAGATGTTCCACACTTTATCTCTCTGTCACATGTGAACATCATAACCTTGAAATGATATGCTTAATTTCAGGGTCTGACTAAACTGAGACATAGGCATGGAGCCTCAGTGTTCCCAGGCAGTTCCTGGTGGAGAGGAAGGTGCTGTCTGCCCTGGGGCCAAGGCACCACTGGCCCCTCATGGACCATTTGTGTCAGTACTTCATTGCCTTTCTCGTTAGGAATTCTGCCAGATGAGAGGCAGGACATCAAAGTACCTTGTGCCCACCCTGGCTGGCTGAGCAGCAGCTCCTCATTACCAGCAGCAGCTCCAACATTAACACACTCTGTGAGGGTGAGTTTTAAATTCTTTGGAGATCTATCTCCAATTATACAATTATCTAATCAAAACATCTGCATTTTTATGTCTACGTATGATAAGTCTTTCAGAACTCCACAGGTGACAAAGTTATACTTTTCAGAAAATAAACTTCTAGAAATAAGGCAATTGTTATTGCAGATTAAATAGGATTTTTATCTCACACCATTTAAAAGACGTTTTTGCTGCTAATTTTCTTCTTAGTTACAAAAGGTCATTCTCTGAATGAAGGGTGAGACATAGTTGTTTAGACTGTGCAAATGAGAGTTCTGGCAGAAGAATTAATATTTGACAGTGTGCAGGAGGCATTGATCAGTGTATTTTCAAATCTTTAATTCTGTAAAATTGGACAATTAATGCCATGAGATTTAGTCTGCACCATGCAACTTTTGGGTTTGTTTGCAACATGTTTGGATTGCATTTGAACTCTTGTGTGAGAGGGATGAGTCCTCTTCATATATACTTGTATATTTTACATAATTAACCAAAAACTTTTCTAATGCCATTTGAGATACTAACTCTAGAAAAAGAAAATAATTAAGCAAACCTGATTGACACAAGGCTGTATCCGTAGGAGCTTATTTCCACCTGAAGCACTAGAATGAAACACCCACAGAAGGGAAGCCTGAAGCAGTATCTACACAGGCTTTCCTCACAAATGCTTTTATACTGCCTTGAGGGGCAAGGTGTGGATTGAACCAGCCTGTCTTGTACTTCACTTTCTCTCTTGGACAGCAGCTATCTGACCCAAGTCAAGACTAGGAGGTCAAGATGAGCAAAACAACTGCTCTGGGAATTCATTCCCATGTGGCATGAACTCACCCTGCTCTTCCTGCAGAAGAGCTGGGCCCCAGCCACATCCCCAGACAGGTGACACCTGGCTGGACAGGACACTAGGGGCCAGAATTCGGCTGCATTTAGAAAGAAAAGTAGATGTTTCATAAACCTCACTTGACACATAACTACATTGGTAGCACCTACACTCATAAGGTCACTGCCTGGGTGTTTAGCAAATGCTGCCAAATACCCATTCCTAAAGATATTTTGTATTTGTTTCAAGTTTTCTTTTCTTATTTTCTCTATATATTATTTGGGATTTAAAATTAGGTCCCTATGTTCATTACTTTATGATAGATATATTTTATATCAGCAGTCCTTTTAGTCTAAAAATTCTGACTTTTTCTAAGCAAGCTTCTCTGTCTCTGGAACAAGATGGAAAAAAAAACCTGCTCCAATAATTGTTAAAGAGAAAAATAAATTTAGCTTTTCTGTTTTTTTTACAAACCCCCTAATTTCAGTACACTGTGTCAGAATAAAACCTACTTCAGCAAAATTGAATATCTTTACTTAAAACCAGGTTTTTTGGCTATAAGCATTTACCTAGAAGGTCTGAAACCCCATGGAATTATATCAAGAAGGTTACAAGTCATCCTACTGTCAATTTTAGCTGACATATTAATCCATCTCTCCCTTGGCTGCACTATAGCACAGCAACTGCACTGTATTAATCAGGTGGATACAACAGAACTTCTTTTTTTTTTCAAAAGAGTGTGGGAAAATGCACTTGTCCAAATTTAGCTGCAAAGAGTCTAATTCAATCTGAATGGACATCAAATTGTGCTTTCTGAAAAATATTAATTTATTTAAAATATCCATTCTATAGTTTGTTTCACAATAAACATAAAATTAAAAGAAAGTATTGACAATGTTTTTCTAAATAATATTTTCAAGATATGACCTACGTCTTATGGTGGTTTTTAGGAAGATGACAGCTTAGTAACTCTTTGAACTGGCTTTACATATCCTGAGACATGGAG
>VZTN01010364.1:2467-25802 GCA_013400515.1 Erpornis zantholeuca
AGCTCAACAGCTGGATAGACAAGGAAAGTCAACTTAGAAACACAAATGAAGAAAAGCTACAGCAAAATCAACCATTTTAGTTCTCAGTCACCAAATTAGCTAGTTTAAGGCAGGAGGGAAACCTAGCCTTGCTGTATGTTTGGTGTCCAGCATGGATGTGGAAGGGTCCTGCACGGATGAATTAATGGGAGACAGAGAGGTCATTGTTGCAAGAGCAGAGGAGGACAGGGAAAATGGAAATAAAACAGACATCTAGAAAATCAAACCTCTTAATTTCTGCTCCAGAAACAATTGCTCAATACTGCTGGTAATTTCCCCACTGTGCATGTGCTGCTGGAAACAAAAGATAAGTGCAGATAATTTTTTATAGCCAATTTAGAGCTAGACACAGATTTACCGAGTAATTTACAGGATGAAACAAATCTGTGTCTCTGGAGTTTTCACTGGGTTTATTACCTAAACAGGTGAAGGCTTGAAGCAAGAATCAGAAAGAAGAGACAAATTAAGCACTTCTGTCTTATTCAAGGGCACATCCTGACTCCATCTTGTCCATCCACAGCTGTTATCAAATAGATTAGCAGCAATATGCTATACTAAGTCAAAATTAATCATCTTTTCATTTTCTAGTTCTATTGAAATGGAAGGAGATAACTTCTTATCAAATTATAAAACAGAGCAGATATTCTTAAATAGAGAAATAGGGCAAGATAATGTGAAATAACAGCCTCCCATGAGGCTGATTTGCATAGTTTAAATGCTGTGAAGTACAGTTCCCTGGATGCTCAGTAACAAATCATGATATTCTGAAGGAAGCCTACTGTAGAGCCTAGCTAAAATCTGTGAAGCAATTATAGCCCAAACATCTGTTTTTCGTGATAAATCCACATGAGAAGTTTTACGTGGATCTGTGTGAGACTGCAAAATCTGTATTTCTGATGTCTTCCCATCTTTTATTTGCATCCTGAATATCTTTTTTCTTCTCTTTTCTATTGCAACATCAGGAGAACATGCTGAAATAAACATTTCCTTACATGGTCAAGGGAATGTACTGTTCTACTCCTGCAACTCACAGGATTGTTTTAAGAGAACAGTAACTGAGAATGTTTGAGTTTTGTTACAGTACTGCTTTTCGCTTCCTTAAATACAAGTTATTTCACTAGAATGGATTCCTGGCAAACACATATAAAGATATCTACTGCATAAAATCTGTAAAGAAAGCAAAATTCAAGGGTAAAAAGAAGGCATACAACAGGCCAAATAAACATATATAAAATATGTATGGCCTGAAGAGGTTGCAGAGAAGTACAAAGAAAAATCTTTAAGCTTTATCCTTCTTTATATTAGAAGGCACTAGTGCCTTAAAACATGACACAAAAATTTCCCTACTGATTTTCTCAACATGAGGAAAGCCTAAGGTGTGCTGTGGCTTTAAAGAGCTCTCCAAGGTTTTCCATGCTGACAGCAGAGACAAGCAGCACTCAAGAATGCTACCAGCTTGAACTCACTGATTTTGTCAGCACATGTCTCTGGAGATAAGTATGGCTTAGACCACATCATTTGTGCTGTCACGTTCCAGGACTGAGTACTGATACCCTCTCCAAAAAGCCTACTTCTCTGTCAGCTATAACATGAGGACACTGTTCTTTCAGAATGGCTTCGCAGGGGATAAGCAAGCCAAGGTGATTCAGCAATCAGGAAAATGCCATGTGCATGGATTAGGCAGGGATCCCACACGTTCCTTTCTGCTGGAAATTTCACAAAGCAAACCTATATCTGTATGAGCTTCCAGGTACAGTGATAGTACATCAGAGAAAACAGAACAAGGGAAAATGCCAGCTGGAGGTTTAAACAAGAACAGTCATACAGACAGATACCCAAATAGGGCCAGGATGGGAAGTCATTGTGTCTTGTATGCACTAGGCTAAAGAAGGCTGTTTTGTGGGGAGAATAAAAAGCAATTTCTTCAAAAGCACATGTAATTTTTCAAAGAGCAATTCAGCTGCCTGTGATGCAGAGTGTAACTAGGTACAGAGGAGCAGCACAACTTTGAATTGATTCTACTGAGAAATGTGAAAAGGTGTGAGAAAACACCTTAGAGAAAGTTAAAACATAGAACAGTAGTAACAACTCAAGGACTCAGTAAAAAAGTTCTAAAGTGAAAAGCTATAAAAAAATGTATGGAAAGAGAACAAAGAATTGGAAGGTGGCAATATCATGGATGAAGCCATTCCAAGAGAAAGGCTGACCTGTCCTCACCTGACTAATGATAGCCTGAGCAGCAAAGATACATCCCATGCCTCATAAGGTAATACCTCACCTAGCAGTGTGTTAGTCCTGGTTATCTACTGCACGTATCAGACCATAAAACAAATCTGTGTATTCTGAAATTGCACAAATCCTGCTTGCAAAGCCTCTCTGTACACAACAAAAGATGCACATAATCAAAGTGATTCCGCAAGGAAGGAATCTCAAACTCTGAGCAGGAGGACAGGTAAGTTTCTCAGTCAGGACAAATTCAGTGAATATGGTATTAAAATAGTCTCATGAAGCTTCTGGTTAACTGATCACTCACACCATGGGACCTTCAACAGCCAGGGACAATCAGTGGTCTACAACAGGATATGGCCTGTCAGTAAACCTTTCTCTGACAGACTGGTGCTGAGGACACGTGCACCATACATTTTTCCACTAGGTAACCAACAGCCACCTGGATGCAGTCACCAATCTAGATGCAGTCTCAATCAGCCATCCTCTCTCCTATATTCACAGTAACATAAGAGAACTGAAATTAAGCCTGACTTAGTGCACTGAATTGACCCTGGAGTTAATCCTGGACCCACTCACAAAGCCAGCCCTAAGAGTACCTCAGAAGCAGGGACAGAAGAAGTAGTTGGGTATAAAAAAATTGAGATGGTAAAGGCAACCTGATCTAGCAAACAGTGCCCCTTCCCATAAATGACAGACAGTAGAGTAGAAAAAGAAGGTGAGTTGCAGTCCTGAGAGGTGAAGGTACCCAGAGTTTGAGGAGCACTACCAGCTGGAGCCACTGATGGTTGACTTCAGCAGAACCTCTGATGGAAGTTATAAAATGTAAAATTATTTCTGCTTGTTGTAAGTAAACAAACCCTGGTCATAAAATGCAGCTAAAACATGGAAGAGGAAAGAAAACTTAGTATTTTCCAACATGTTTTCAAAATAGTCTGCCAGAATGGAGAAATATTTCTCACAGCTCTTTTATATTTTTTTTCCTCTTTTCTGGCTCTTCAAATCATTTTGAGATAATGGAAGCATTATAAAAGAAACAGAGACAGAGGAACTAAAGACAACCAGGGCAAACAAGTATGTTAGTTTTGTTGTTTTTTCAGTCTTTGAAAGCAATAATAAGAAAAAAAGGACTGCATGCAAAATTACTGAAAGAAAAAAGCAGATGCAAATAAGTACAGAATTCAAGAAGCAAATCTTGAAATCTAATATTTTAGGGAAATGGCTGAGGACCTGAACAAAATTTATGCCATTTCTTAGCTGAGAGTAGGTTAAAAGCCAAATTATCTGTAATCACAGTGGACTGTACATAACATAAAAAGTATGCTAAAATGCTTTCTCAAAGAATGTTGAATAAAATATGAAACTGTAATAGTAACATGCTTCCAAAGCATGTACACAGATTTTAGGATCTCAAATTTGATTGCGATCAACTGCTTTTACACTGCAGGCAGCTTTTTGGAAAATGTCTTAGTAACATTAAACGCATTTATCAAATATATTTCATTTTTCCTTCCTACGTGCTTGGCAAAGTTAATAAATACATATATTTTACACAAAAATTAAAGCATTAATCATGGAGTTCTCCATGGGAAAAGAGATAAACATGATACAGGTGACATGGCAGCTTAAAATATAGAAGTTTTAAAACATAAAACTTGTGCTGAAATATGGAGAGAAGTATCTAAAAAGTAGATTCAGCCAACTGCCCTGCTTACTGTTCTTGTTTGATGCTGCACTGAGGGTTACAACAGAGAGGCTTATTGATCACCCAGAACAGCACCTAAAATGAGATCACACCTTCACTGGTGTGGTGAGGACTGGGTGAAGTAACACAGTTTGTGTTACTGGGAAGTCAGGGCAGAGAAAAAGGATACTCTGCTCTGAGTACCAATTTCACAGCATGGCCAGTATTTTGTATTTCTTGTGAAAGGATGATTAAAAAAAAAAAAAGACTCCTAGATTTTCAGATTATCTCACTTTTTCTGAATTTCTCCCCTTAGTTTTAGTGAGTGAGGAAAAAACAATTAATTAGCAACAAGCAGTTTTTCCATACGCATGAATGCTGCTCATAAAATGATCTAGCAATCATACTCCAGCAAGTCTATCAAGAATAATATTTTTGAAGTATTGTTTCTTTTTTACAGGGAATAATGGAAAGCAGCAACACCTGCATCTAATCTGACTTTCACCTACTGATCACATCATTAAGATATTTCAGACATAAAAGATGAGGAAAAAGTACAACCTTTAAAGATTTCTTCGCTGCTCTGTATTTCTGTGAAGTGATTGCACTTTCAGATTACTATGTACTATGTAAAGTAATCTATGATTTAGATTGTTTTGGACAGTTCCTCACTGCTTCCATGGGGAAAAAAAAAGTATACGTAAGTGGCAAACGTTGCAGCCTTTATATATGTCTGTGTAAAATATTGCACTGGTTTCAGCTGGGTTAGGGTTAATTTTCTTCCCAGTGGCTGGTATGGGACAGTGTTTTGGATTTGTGCTGAGCACAGTGATGATAATACAGAGATGTTTTTGTTATTGCTGAGCAGGGCTTACACAGAACCAAGGCCTTTCCTGCTTTTCCCACTGCCACACTGGTGAGGAGACTGGTGTGCATGGGAGGCTGGGAGGAGACACAGCCAGGACAGGTGACCCAACCTGACCACAGGGATGTTCCAGACCATGTGACATCCTGGATCAGTGTATATGGGTGAGGAAGGGGGGACATTTGGAGTGATGGTGTTTGTCTGCCCAAGTCACTGATACACATGATAGAGCCCTGCTCTCCTGGTGATGGCCAAACACCTGCACAGCCATGGGAAGCAGTGAATTAATCACTTGTTGTGCTTTGCTTGTGTCCATGGCTTTTGCTTTCCCTATTAAACTGTCTTTTCCACTTTTTACCCTTCCAATTCTCTCCCTGATCCTGCTGCTGGGCGAGGGAGTGAGTGGCTGCCTGGGGTGAAACCATGAGAAATGGATATATAGAAAATGACATGACATCCAGATCAATTCTTACACCTCCTTTTCTTCTAAATCCTTCTTTCTGTATCACCTAGAAATGTTTTGAGGCATAGTGAGGTCCCAGAAGAAAAAACAAAATTGGTTCCTTGCTGGGAACAGTAAGGTCTGCAATATCCTTTACAAAATAAAGATCTGTCAAGTACACCTACAAGAAAATCATAGTATATGGCAAATTTTTTTGAATGAAATTGTAAAGGAGTGATCCTCATGTCATATTTCTAAACCAGGTCTTTAATGTGAGATAGACACTTTTTCTTCATCGAAATATTATGGCTTACCTAAAGCCATGATATCTAAATTAACATGAAACAGATGCTCACACATATTTGTGGGGGTATGAGCAAAGAAAATTAATTGCTTTGGTAAATAATTGAAGATATGAATAATTTAACTGTGTGTTCTGAAATTAAAAAGCTTATCTGAGAATTAATCAATAGAAATAATTAGTAGGAAAAGTATTTAAAATAGGTACAGAAATCTATTTATCTTCTATACTTCAGCAATGAATAATTTGAAATTATTGAAATATGTAATTTCTGAGATTATCCAAGCCTTATCATAACACCAGATAAATAAAATAAAAAATTTATTATCATATAAAAATCATAAATAAATTTTGGTAAAGTTACATCAATAAAGGCAATTCATTCCTTCTATATCCCATTTTAGATCAGATATGACCACCAATGATATCTAAAATTTAATTCAGGAAATTAAACCAAGTAGTTTAATTCCTTCAAGATAGCTCAGGCCTATATTTTCTGGGAAAATTTTCATAGGAAAATAGAGAAAACAGTACTTTCCAACTAAAAAACTATCTTAAAAAACCCAGATAAACAACAAATAAATTTAACCAAAAATAAACAATCACTCTCCCAACAGAACAAAAACGAGTTTAAATGACTGACAAGGCTGAAGAGAAATATAAGTGTAGTTACAAATGTCTAACTCATTGATTTTTGGAATTTCTTTCCTCTTCTTTTTCTTCTTAACCAATACTTCAAACTATAAAAAAATTCTTTTAAAAGGAATTTTCTTAGCAATTACATCTTTTTCCACTCTAGTACTTCATGTCTTAGGAAACTGTGACTTGTAGCAGTTAAAGTTAATAAAATAATTCACATTAATAGTTTAAATATATTTTAAGGGTTAAGAAGTTACATACCTTGTGGATGTTTATATAGAAGATGAAAAGCAGATTCCTTAGTGGTGAACTGGAACAGGTCAGATACACTCAGGTGCTGACTAAACAGCATCTCATCTTAAAAAATAAAAAAATAAATATTAAAACTTATTTTTGGAAACTCATTTAGAATTCAAAATGGATGGAACCATTTTCCAAATAAAACAGCTTCACAGAGTTTTCAAAAATACATTCTTGAATGGGAATACATGACCCCTTTTTCCCCCTGCTGATTAAAGGTCCTCTCAGTATTTTCCTCATTGTGAAAAAGTATAGATACAATATGGGTATCTTTTAAAGAGAATTAAAATGAAATAACACTTTTCTTGAAGTATCAAGAAAAATCAAAGTTTAAAATGTTTTCAGTTAAATAACATCTAGAGATTACAAAATAAACTGTTTCCTAAATTAAAAAATCAAGCAGCAGTGAGAGATGATGGTGACATGAAATGTAAGATACACAGGTTCAGAACCAGCACTACTGACACAGCTGCAGACAAGAATTGCTTTCTTGTTGGCAAGTAACTGGATCAACCAACAATCACTTCATAAAGACAGAGGATTTAGACATGATTTAGATTGTTTCACCGATTACTATCAATGCCGTGGATAAATGAAAAGTGAGATAGGAAAAATTGGTTTTTGTTACTAACCCTGAAAGTATTTTTTAGGCATCT
Source organism: Erpornis zantholeuca (assembly GCA_013400515.1). Classification (NCBI taxonomy): domain Eukaryota; kingdom Metazoa; phylum Chordata; class Aves; order Passeriformes; family Timaliidae; genus Erpornis; species Erpornis zantholeuca. The sequence continues at coordinate 9,620 of VZTN01010364.1, forward strand.
TTATGCCTCATTGATTCTCACAGCACTGGGTTTGTCGCAGTTATTTTCAGGTTGACAAAAATGTAAATATCATAGCTGTTTTTCCTCTTATCTCTTTGGCCAAAGAGAAGAACTTCTACTTTGGGATTTGTTTTCATATTTTGTATTGTACACTGACACTGGTTCTGTTCTGTTCACACAGACACAGACAGAAGATTCCAACAGCCGAGCAGGCTGAGGGGTTCTCTCTCTCCTTCTTTCTATCTTCCTTTTTTATTAATATCTAATCTAAATATCAATTCATAATAAAGCCTTCTGATTTCTGATCACACAATCAATGGACTCTGATTGTTTGTGGAAAGGCCCTGAGAATCAGGGCAGCCTCTCAGCAACAGGTTTTAAGTCCAGTTTTATAAACAGGTCTTGGAACTGCTCAAGCAGCCAAAGGAAATTCCTTACAGGAAATATATCTAGCAGCTAACTCCAAGAATCTGAGACCAAAAGACAGACTATATCTGTATAATATGTCATATTAAAGTGTGGTAACACTGAATGATGAACTGCTGGCAGGAAGATAGGATACACAGGACTCATCTAACACTCAGGGAAGACTGTCATTTGGGGTTATGAAACAAAGTTAAGAGACCTTTAAGAAACAGAATAATGATCCAAGATGTTCAGGAAGGCAAAGAACAGCTCTCTTGGCACTATCAAATTTCTTGCTTCTGTTTGGGAAACACCCTCAAAATTATTTCACCTCAAGAACAAAGTTTTGGGTTTCAGAAGCCAGCTTAGAGTTTTAAAATAAGATTTGCAAACTATGAGGAAATACATAAAGAATTAAGGGCCCTTTCCAAATATTAAAAGATGGGTGCATAAGAAAGCCAACATACTCATTTTAATATATCAATAAAACAACTGTACCCTCTTCTTTCTTGACCTGAGAGACTGGAGCAGCAAAAACATGGCTATAGTGAAATCTTCCTCTATAATGCTAATTATTCTGAAGGAATTATTTTCTATACTTTTTTTCCAGGACGCTAATAAGCTGAATACTGTAACTTGCCCCTAATAGAAGAGTTTTCCAAACTTTAAAATATATGGTATTTGTTTTTAGCTTATATGCTTCTACATATTCAGCTAAAAAGTAATTTTCACACAACTAGCTAACTAATCTCCAGAGATCTTTTTTTATCTGAAAAATAGTTTCACTGTATGAAATTAAAGGCACTAGTTTGTGCTTCATGATGCTTCCAATTTTTATTTATCAATTCAGAGGTACATTTGTGGGAAATGCAATGAAAAAGCAAGTTTTGAGAATAAAGCAAAGATTTTAGTTTTAGCCGTAGCTGCAAAAGCAAGAACATATAAGATACATTTATCGATGAGCAAGAACAGTAAGACAGAACTTATTGTTTCTAAGCTTAGCTCAAGGAAGTCTTAAAGCTACAGAAAATGTGCTTAGCAAAGGTACTGAAGTTTTAAGCTTAATAAGAGTATATTGTGTACTCATATTAAAAATACAAACATTGTCTGTAACATGTGTACATGCACTTTTTAGTGACTGGTTAGAACACTTGTCTGCAAACTTTACAAACTCGCTATTGACTGAAAAGCTTTTAAAAATGTTCTGTCACTAAAACACTTTAGAATGTCAGCAAACGTGAGCCATGTACGTTCTCTTGTGTACATAAAGCCAATGCCTAAAATAAATAAATAAAAAGCTCGTAAAACACCTACCTGTGCCCCTGTCCTGTTAATAACAGATACGCCAACATACATTTAAATATTGAACATTATTTTTTGAATTGGTAGCTAAAGTAATTTGAATTGTGTCAGAATCAGCACAAAGGTATGTTAGCACATTCATTCTAAATTGATTAGATGATTGAAAATAGTAGTTCTTCACATTTTTACTATTTCTTTCTAACACTGGCACATATATACATGCAATAATACTTAGTCCAATATATTCTACCTGAATGAAAAACGACCAAGTAGCAGACTTGCCTTTGGATACTTAGTTCAGTTGCATAAAGTCACAGAAAGAAGTTTGAAAATATTTTGCAAAGTACATTTAAAAAGTGGTGATTCTAATATGAAAATGTTTGAAAGGAAAAAGACACTGCAAGCTACTGTGCATGCAGCCTTACCTTGGACATAAGATAAGTTTTAATAAGCAAACTTATATGCTGCCACAGATAGCAGTTTTGCTACTGCAGGTAACACTGGATTCCAGAGAAACCAATTCATCTCCCTTATCCAATTCTTAATTACTGCTGTAGTTTTAATCTTTTCTTTGAGCACAGCCCTTTTAACTTTGAAATTAATATCCTCTACAAAAGCTGCTGCAACTTTTTCTTGAACTATATATTTAGCCCACTAAAAATATGAAATTAAATTATCCACATTGACTGAAATAAAGCACTAATACTTAGGGAAAATTCTTATACAGGTTAACTCTGTGGGCTCTGGTTTACAGTGGAGATTTTAGTACAAATACTGTATAGTGGTATTAACAGAAGAGCAGTATCATTCAACCTGATACAGCTGAACTAGTGCAAATGGTTGCTAAACCATCTGTGACAAGAGTTTGCATACTCTGTAGTTCTGGTCATTGGCTCACATTGGGGAAAATCTCCTGCTGCCAAATAAACATTACTCACATGACTATTCTCAATGTAGCTATGAATGCCTACGTAAATAAGAGCTGCACATTTAACCATCCAAGTGTCTAAATCCTGAGAAGAAAGCTCACTGGTATTAAATTCAATAAGAAAATACCTAGTTTTAAGAGGTCCAGAATAGTAGTAGTAGTAGTTTTATTTGCTCTATAATTATTCCAAATGGAGGACTGTTTGTCCTCTACCACAGCAGTCAAAATTCACAGAAAGTAACATTTCTGAGGAGTAATGCTCTTGAGTTTGACAAAGCTTCAGATATGCAAATGAAAGCTTCAGAAATGGTCCAGATATGATATTTCCCAATTAATGTCTATTTTAATTAACTGCACTCTGCAGTTCTAAACATAATTTCACATCTATCTAGGGCAGAAACTGCCTATGGAATGTTACTTGAAAACAAGATACAGATAACTTGTGTAGTTTTCTTTAAAGCATCAAGTAAATCTATAAATGTTGATGTTAGTTGCTTGTACACTTTAATCAAGATGCCCTATTTTCTCTTAAGAAGGAGCACATGGTCTAAAACACAATTTCTAAAAATCAAGATCAGTCAGGCATGCCACTCTGACTTCTGAGTTGCTGCCTTCTGTTGATTTCCCCATTCCACCTGCTTTCTGGCCTCCAGTAACACCAGCAATAAGCCTGACAAATTATTTCGCATGATATCTAAGGGCCAGGAATGCTAAACTAAACTTGTGCATCCATGATTTCGCTTATGAGACTAGATTTCTCCTCTGGAAAGAAGTAAATAATTCCTACATAATTCCTTACAATAAGTAAGTATTTCTACACAAAGCAAATCATAGAATGAACATCATCCCAATACAGCTGAATGCATAAATCAACTCTCTTGTTGTGATTAACATAAAGCAAACTTTACGTACAGACCACCAAGAGCAACTAAATTAGAAAATTCACATTATGATTAATCTGATTAACAAATTCAAGATAGATTTTAAAGGACAGGTATGACTGTCCTTTCATAAAGATTGCAGTGTAATTTTTTTTTATTTTTCAAATTGTAATTGAAGTTTTTCTTGTAATTTCACAGACCACAGAAACATTAGATCATCATCATGTCAAGTCTACTGATGGGTAAAGAAAAACGAAGACTGAAAACTTCTGATACATAAAAACAAACATCAGTCCTTCACTGTCTAAGCTGGATGCTTCTGTCTCTGTCACTATTCCTGAACAGCTCCCTGGGATAAGTAAATGCTCTATAGTTAGAACAATAACTGTTTTCACTAAAACAATTAAACAACACAATTTCTTCTGTTTCTCAGAATTTCACAAATTCCCAGCCTGTAGTTACAATATATTAGCTCTATAAATAATTTATCATGAAGTTGCATCACAGATAAGTTTGATTATTCTTCTTCATAATTTGGTGAACAGCACACTGGATTACCATTCTTAAAAATAATACCTAATAGTATTGGAATATTAAACTGTGCTCTCTGGCATGAGATTCATTCTCAGTAAGACGAGCAGTTTGCATCTCTTAATTGCTCTTGTTGCTGTACAAATCAGAATCTCGTCTTGCAATTTCCACTATAATAAAGCGTGGTGCATTTATGGGTTGCAATAGGAACCTTTATACCACAGACGTAACACACACCTACACTTCAGAAGTTTATATAATCAGTTATTTCCTGGTCAAATTGGGTGGGTTGCACAGCTTGTAATTCACAGCACTTCTAATTCACACAGTCTGGCCTAAGGTAAGCACACAGGGTAGATGGAGTGAGGGGAAAATATAAAAGGTTAACATCTTAGCATGAAAATTGCATTACTAATAATGTAAAAGTTCACTCTGTCTTCAGCTGTTCCAGGAATGATGAGTTGATGAACAAAGCAATTCAAAACTGAGGTACACCAACAATTTATCAAGGTACTTCTGGACTGAAGCTCTACCATTCATCATGTCAGTCCCCTTCCCTAATTTACATTGCAATCTCTGTCATCATCCGGGTCGTTAATAAAGGTCTTGAATAATATGGGCCCCAATGCTGACCCCTGGGGTGCAACAATCATTACCAGCCAGCAGCTGAATGTCAAGATGTTGATCACTATCATTTGAGACCAATTGCTCAGCCAAGTTTCCAATCCACTTAGCAGTCTGTTCATCAAGCCTAGACTTCCTTAGCTTCCAAACAAGGACGTTACAGGATACACTGACTAAAGTCTTCACTAATTTCATAGTATATTACATTCACTGCTCCTCCTTTATTTCCGTAATCACTCATTTCCATATAGAAGGCAATCACATTCATCAATCATGATTTTCACTTAAGAAATCCATTTGACTCATCCTGATTACCTTCTTGACCTTCATGAGCTTGGACATGGACTGTAAGAGAATGTGCTAATCATGGGCTGCTACACACACTGCAAAAGGAAATGTCCAGTGACCCCACCAGGAGTTCAGGTGAGGCTGATGATCCTACCAATCCTTTTATGACTTTTCAAAGAAGAAAACAACAAAGCCTTTTCCCAGTCAGCAGAAACATCTCCTGATCAGCATGAATTTTCATAGAAAACAACAGTCTCACAAGCATTTTGGCCAACTGTTTTATTACATTTTATCTGGATTTGCAGATCTTAATACATCCAACTGCTCTAAGAAGTCCACAGCCTGTCGCTACCCTACAGGCTTCCCATTTCCCTCTCACTGCAGGAAATTCACCTACCACAGCACACATATAACTGGTGAGGCTCTTGCCATTCACACTGCAGAGCTAGGGAGAAACTTCAGGAAATCCTGACTGTCTCAGACCAGAGTTGCACCTAACACCTGGATTACAGAAGTAATGACTGCACAATCAGAATGATTGCCCAAGAGCAGCTCCTGTGGCGTGCAGTCAACATTTACACCTCCTTTTCTACTACAAGCAGCACTTTGGAGCCTTGTGTACGTGCACTGAATGCCACCTCCTGCATCAACTGCCCTGTCTCCATGTGCAGAGCCAGTCTGCAGTGCTCCTTGTCACTTAAGGACACCCAGATGCCAGATAAGTAGGAAGCTGGACAGGACTCTGTTCCTCTCAATGCCAGGATGCCCTCTCTGCCAGGTACCCTGCTCAGCAGGTGAACTCTGAGTGCTTCCAAGATCCTGGCAATTATTCACTTAGCCTGTAAGCAGTGAATCCTCTGCATGCTGCTTCTTCCTTCAATGTTTCCCAGAAGAAAACATCAAATGAAATTCAGAACTGGCCTAATAATTTACACATGGAACCATATTTTGTGACAGTCATGAATGAAAATATTTCATCAGTTAAACATGGGAAACTGCACTGAAGTCTGCCAAGAAAAACTCTGGTCAGAAGAAGTTCAGAGTGTTTAGTCATGAGACCAAGATGCTTTTGACCAGGCACCTTTTAGGTAAACATATTTCCAAGATCCCCCATATATGAACTGTATATGTGGACAAAGCTGTATTTCTTCCTTTCTAATTCATATTCAGAAGGTAGAATTAAAAAGCTTGAATTTAATGCAACAAATAAACATGACTCTAAAGTTTTTAAAGATCACATTTCTTCACATATTCTATGTGCCACAAAGCCCATAGCATGAGTATGTAAACATGGCTTAAAACTTATCTTTGAACAGGTTTGATTTGATGTTCTCTTGGTTTTGGTTTTTGCTATTTCTCTTATGTTTATTTATTTATGAAGATCAAACTGGGAGGTTTATCTTCAATTTTTGTTATTTGTGGATGCCAGGACATACTTCTGCACCAGTTCTCTGGTGGTACCTATGTGTTATGTTCGAGTAGGTGGAGACTCAGAGAATCTTTTAAAGCCTTCTGATGCATTCCAAGTGAAATTTCCACTTTGACCCAGTAAATTTTAGTCAAAGAGAATGTGGGATTTAGAACCTGAGTTCTTACAGCACTTGTGAAACCCCAGCATGGATAGTTACTTCTCAATCTCTGATAATTCTGGATTTCATCCTTTAAAGCATATTTGAAAATATTGATGAAACATACTTGTTTGGAAGGTCATTAGAAAAAAAAAATCCCCCCCAAAAATACTTAACTAAAAATGTTTTGCCCTTGATCTCTTACTAAGTCCTTTAGTTATCCAGGAACTGACCAGTAATATAAAATATTTGAAGGTAACTGAGGAACAAAAGCAAAACAAAGCACTAGCTATTTGATTTAGACATACAGCTACCAGAACACATCCCAGAAGTCTCCTGTTGCCAAAATGTTACAGTGCAGTCCACAGCCAGCCAGCAGCTGTGCATCCACATGAGACTGCATGACCCAAGAAGTCCACTGTGAACAGTTGTTACAAGTTTGTGTTCTTTTCTATCTCCCACAGCACCCTGTACAGAGTTTTCAGGGTGGATGCGGATAATATACAACTCTAATGCCAAAGAATGGAATGAGACAAATTTAATCACACCTCTTTCACACTTTTAATGCAACCCATAGAGCTTAAGTTCCTTCCCCCACCCTCCCAAAAAAAAAAAAAAAATCCAATCCCCATACCTGTCAGGATGACATCTATCAGCACATTTTCAGCAGTTGGATTTTTGAAGGATACGTTGGCACAAGAGTACTCGCCAATGCAGGCACTTATGATGGTTGTTTCCATCTGCTGAGGAGGATGAGCAGATCCCGTAAGGTGAAATATCTGCTCTCCAAACTGTGAATGAAATGGGCCATTTTTTATTATTTGACAAATCAGAGCTGTACTTTTAAAGTATTTTGCCTGCTTCTTCCTTTTACTGTTCTGTGTCTCTGCTATAAGCAAACTTCAACGCTTGCTTTCTCTTTTCCTCCTTCAAGCTGTTGTTATTTCCAGGTAGCTAAGTATTGCTATTGGGAAATCAATAGATCCATTCTGGGAGATGTTCACATCTCCTTTTTGTATTTAATTTCTGTCCTACTTCAAGCATGTGTTTTTTAACTTCCATCCAGCTACTCAAAGCTTCCAGTGTAATGAATGGAAAGATGTAGATGGTTGCAAAAGCAAAATTTAAAGCACATAAAGTAGAACCTGCAAGCAGATGAAGTGAGAAGTTCTCTCCAGAAGACAAAGAAAGAAAGAAAATAATTCTTTGGTGGAACAGCAGTAGAATCACACAAAAAGCTAAAAGTGTTACCCCAAAGATAATAAAGAACATTAAGCTTTAGACACAGAGAAAACAGGGACATGGGAAAGAACTAGTAGATATAAGATTTCTGTGGACCATCAGGTTTCAGAGAAGGACATTGAGTCCTCTTGGACTGATCTTGGATATATACTATTCATATTAGAATTGTTGTCTCCTTGTTTTTATCCTTAATAAATATTTAAGAGAAATTCTCAAAATAAATGCTGTGCCAACACCACCTGCAAACAACCTGTCTGTTCAATATTTTTCCAGGAAAAAAAATTGTGACATTACTTCCTTCAGTATTTGTTTTCTTCATATAAAAGAATATTTGCTTTTTTATTATTTCTTAAAACATTACTGAAAACTGCTGGTAGCACTCAACTGGAATAATTCACTGGTCAGCAGTCTTTTGGAATATCTGAAACTCCAAAAAAAAAAAAAAAACAGATAGGAAATTGCACAAAAAGCAAATGCTTCATTTAACCACATCTCACATGAAGAAATATTACCACTTACATTTTACTATCAGGTTTTCTTTTTTATTCCTGCTGTAATTTAAAAAAAGTTAGTAGGTCATGGTGAAGACACGTCTCTTTATTTACTTGTTTCTCATTCAACTTTAGAAAAATTCACAGAGAAAAAAAAGTCAACAATTCTAAGGTGTTCAAAGTAAAAAGCATTTATAGATAAAATGAAAGGAAGAATTCACTTTTTCAAGTGTTTGACCTTCTAAAATTCAGTTTAGATAAGAAATGAAACGATTTAATTCTGTTTGGGGAAAACATCAAGAAATTTCATTCCAGAGGTGACACTGGTAAGAAGTGCCAGTCTTCTAGTGTTAAAAACAGCAGAACTCATTACTGAGCAAGCTAAAATTATTCACTACCTGTTCTAGTTCCTAGGCCATTCTGCCAAATTTTAATATTGTAAACAGAATAATTTCTGTGTAAAACTTAAGAATCAAACAAACTGTAAGTTTTCATCATCTTCGCATTTACTCTTTCACTATGCATCCAGCCACTTAATTTCAACTTGACCTACAGGCTGAGCCTCTTGTTTCCTATCACGAATAGTATCTAATCTGAATCCCAGGTGCTGTGGGCACGAGCACATCATCATACCTTTGGGCATTTGAAGGTTATTGTCGCCTTGTGATTGCGTCTTCCAAGGGCAGAGGGACAGAATCTCACAGGGAGTTGAGTGGTGGACTTAGGAAGAATAGTCAGCTGTACAAACACAAGAAAGAGGCAAAAGAAAGGAGGGGTAAGGGAGAGGAAATAAATTTTTTTGAGCCTGTTTCTGTTTTGTGCTCTGTACCAACAGTGTTGATGTGTACGTGATTAATGTGTTCCACCAGATGCATTCTCCCCTCAGAGCCAGCACAGAGAGCTGCAGCCAGCAATGCCAGCAGCACTCACTGCATGTCCTCTGCCCAGCCGCTCCAGGGCTGCTGTTAGAGACTGCTCCAAGGACACGGACAGCGCCTCACTAACACCACTCAAACAGGACTCTGATCACACCGATGGCTCTGGGGATTATCACAGTGACCTCCACAGACACAAACTGGCTTAAAGGGAAATACATGCCACGTTTTAATAAACAAGTGCTTTGTCTCCCTTCTACTTACCTTTATCAAAACCAACACGGTAAATAATGCTGTGAGTTTTCTCTTCACCTCGAGTATTCTACTTGAGACTCAATTGCACAAGGAAAACCCAGGTAGTTGACTACAATGGAGTAATATATGCTTTTAAGAACCAGATAAGCAGAATAATAAAATAAAAGAACTATGAATAATAAAAATGCCAATGCATTAAGAGAGTGATCAGACAGAATCGCTGAATACACAACTGTCTATTTCTTTCACAAAAAAGCAGAGGTTAGCCTTTTAATATCACATATGTTTAAATAATGTTTGCACATAACAAGAGATAAAAACGTAATTGATTGATATAGTGTTGCAATATGAAGCGACGCAGATTCCCCAGGCAGGTGCAAAGGAGAGCCCTTTATTGCAAAACCTGTCCTTTTTAAGCAGTTAGCTGGTTATCAGTTCACATAGTTTTAAAGCACAACAAACATAACTCAACCAACCACCACATACCACAACATGCACACGCGATAGTCATGCTGCATGCTTTTCTACCCCTAATTTAGCTGTGTCTCTTTCCCACAGTCCTTTTCTACTTAGCCAAAGCAACAGGCCTGAGCCATGATTTTACAAAGGCAACAAGGCCTTCATGCAAGAATATAGTAAGCAGTTAACCTCTATTTTATAAAATGAGTATAATTTGCAACAAATGAAGGTCAAAACAACAGCCTACAATAGCTGGTACTGACAAAACATACATGTAGCTACCAACTGCAAGTGTCCAAGCATGCCTAGAACAGAAACTCCAGGGAAATGCAGTATCCAACAGTGCTCCATCCTTTAATCCCCACAGCCTTCATTGGCCCACCCACTGGGTGGGGCTTCAAGTCAATTGGCCAATCAGGAACCAGCTAGTGCTGCCCCCCCCCCGTGTGTGATTGAAGTGTGTGATTGATGGCCAGTTCTGCCAATCAGAGACTGCGTTAGCACCCCCCGGTGATTGATTGATTGATTGATTGACACCTCAGCCAGGCAGGGGGGCTGGGGTCACTGTCTCCCCACAAAGCAAGGCCTGGCTCGCCCCTAAACACACACACACACACACACACACACACACACACACACACACGCTTGTGTGACTGATCTTGAGATCTTGAGACTGTCTTGAGACTGATCTCATCCAGTCCCTGCCGCAGGAGCCACAGTGTTCCTAGTCTTAGTCATCCTCAATGTGTTTATAAACTATTGTTACCTGGAATAAAACACAGATCTTTCCAAACAGGGTTAAAAATGATAGTATAAAAGCAAATCTTTAATTGAAAGGCCTTCAAGCTGCATAATGTGGCAATATGCACATGTAATATGGTAGTGCTACAATTTTTATAAGGTTAATTGATTGTTATACCCATCAAATATTGTCCAATTAGAAGAGCAGTTGGTTAGCTAATTTTGCCCCAGGTACTGCCCCACTGGAATTGGTCCAGGGGCTTTTTTGCCCCATTTCTTGCTGTGTCTTCTCAGATTCTGGTTGGAAAACAAAAGGTGTTTGTTGTAGGTTCTCTTCTTGAAAGTAGGACTAAACAGTATTTCAGGAATGTGTTAGAAGCTTAGCTTATTGTTCTAAAAAGTAGGAGAAAAGAGTAGGGAAAATACTAGAAGCTACAACTATGCAGCAGTCTCCAAAACTACAAATATATGAAAATATATAAAAAGCTAAAAATCTTTAGGCATCAGTAGCAGCTCAGTTAGGGACAGGGATGTTGATGTGCCTTGAACAACAGATACTCCTACTGATGGCAGTGGGAGGTAGGTGGTGCAGAAGAGAGGACAGAGCTCAGGTGTGCTCAACTAACATGCAAAAGTTGAACTGTTATTTTTCTCTTTTTTGAAGAAAGTTTTAAAGTAATTAATCAGAATACTGCCATAGCAGTTAATTAAACTTTCATTTGCAGTCCAGTTCCTACCTACCACTCAGACCCATTTATCCAATAAAGACTCACGAATGAAGAAAGAACCATACAAGAAAGAACCCCCTCCCAAATACTTTTGAATAAAATGAAAAAGCAGGTACAGACAAGATGTCACAGAAAAAGAATACATAATTAAATTAATTTAATTAACACTTAGATTTTTAAATTTTGAGTAATTTCAGGAAGACATCCACATTATTCAGAATAATAACTCTTCCACAGAAATGAAAAAAGACACGAGTCCGATTTCCAGTATTATTTGACATATTATCATTACTCAGAAAATGCACTGCCACAATGAATCAAAATAATCAACATGAAGTTATGATAATCCAGGAGACTGCCTGCTCTGAAAGCAGAAAGAATTTTTAATTTTTACATTGTGGATTTGATTTTAAAAATTCATTTTGTATTATAGAGTATGATGTTCTCTGTATCCAAAAAGTAATTTGTTTTGAAATAAGCTGGGCAAAAAGAATTACTTACCTTCTACTGAAATCCAAAGAATAAATTGCTTTTAGAACTAGAATTGAGAAATAATGCTAAATAGCATATTTTTAAAAAGTCATACAATAATTTAATCATTCAATTAAATATCCTGATGCTAACACATCCCCTGACTTTCATTTTGTTTACATAAACAAGTGGTTTCCATGATACTCAAATGAAAAGGAACTGCCATTGCTCTTCATAATATCTCAGATATAACTGTTTAAATACAGAAACTTAGTCTAAAGCAACTACAAATACATTATTTCTGTTATAAAATGAAGAAAGGAGGTAAATTTTTCATTAAATCTAAGAGCTTGCTCTCAACTCTGTACAAAACAATATTCATGGTCGTTAAGAAAACCCTTAAAGCCTGAACACAGAGATTGCACTCCTCTCTGCCAGCCCTTCTCTATTAAGTTATTTGTCCTCAATAAAAATTGTGTTTCAAAGCCAATCAGGAAAGAACTTGGCTTAATGGAAAAGGGTTTAGCTTAGATATAAGCCAGAAGAACAGCAAACTGAAGACTTACAATGAAGGTATATTTCTTTTTGGCCATAGAGGTGATCCTGTTTGTAAGACTTTTTTTAACATCATAAATATATATGTCTATTGATATAATACACATATATGTGAAATACATCCATGTATTTATATAGAAGAAAAGTAGTAAATTTGGGATCATAACAGTATTAGTAACTGAAAATTTTTAGCTGTTAAATCTGATGCTGAATCTGAATCCTTTTCTACTAAAGACATAGAAAACTGTGGTCAGGACAGAAACACAAAACTCTCAGCATCCCAACAGCTTTTTCCCCAGATACTCCTAATACCCTATATGCTAACGAAAAATAAGTTGGAATTTTACAGTACACTTATGTAAGTTGACTTTCATTCCAGCTTTTCAATAATTTGGACACTTCTATAAAGTTTTTAAGTTAGTTTAAGGTTGACAAGAAGGGAAACAAAAATTAGGTGTAGCTTGTTTAAAAAAAAAAAAAAAAAAAGAGGAAAAAACATATAAAAATCCAAATCCCGTTAAAGGGAATACTTGAAATCTTTTATCAAAATTTTGAAAGAAAACCAAGATGTTATATTCCATTTAAACTGACTTAGGCTATGATTGCAAAGCTACAAGTAAGATATGCATGCTTTTCTCATTTTTGTTAGTTTACAAAGGGTAACAGAGCTGCTTCTAATGACAGGAAGCTGACAAGATATTTAAAGCCTTTGAATTTCATTTAGACTTCTTTATGCACCCTGAGGTGCAGGAATACTTGAGCCTAATCCAAATGGACCTGAAGAAAGCATATTATTAATAGTGTCCATATTTGAAGTTGAATCAGATCTATAGAAAATAATCCCTTGTGGTATTTCAGTAATGCCCTTTCTTCCAAACTGAAACTGGAACAAACTTCCAAACACATGAAAATATGGCAGTAATATTTTTTTTTTTAATTCTGAAATATTAGTCAACGTTTTGGTTATTAATTTTAGGCAAATATCCATAGGGAATAAAAAAATTTCTTTGATATCACTGTTGAATCTGGTTTATTTAACGTAACTCAGCAACTGAAGAAATCTATTTGAGACATTTTCTAACTGACAGCCCAGTATATTCAAAAGTTCTACATCTTAGATGACATAAAAACAAATATGGATAGTTACATGAAATATAAAAGTTATTGACCTGACTCTACTAACTGTCTTCAAATATAATGTATCTTCATGGGACAATCCCATCTTCAATCTATTGCTCTAATAATTTGCTCTTGTTTGTTGCCTTTTATCCGAGGGTTGCACAAACCAGAACCTTTCAGCTGAAAACAAAGCATCATTTTCTTTAAAGAGAGCAGAAACTTGAATGATTAACATAGGAAACTTCTTCTACACATAGCAAAGGCTTTGAAATGGGCATTAATACCTGAATTGGGTATTAATTGGGTATTAATGGTACCTTAATGGGCATTAAACCAATACCTGAATCACGAGGCATGGTTTATAAGAGCAAGCAGCAATCCCCTGGAACTTGAATGCAGTGTAGTGTGGAGGTACTAAACCTAGAATGCAACATATTCAGGAGAAGCAAGTTCATATACGGAGACCTGTGTCCAGTTCTAGGCTCCCCAGATCAAGAAAGACAAGGAATTACTGGAGAGAGTCCAGCAGAGGCCACAAAGATGACTGGGGGTCTGGAGCATCTCTAAGGAGGAGAGACAGTGGGAGCTGGGCCTGGTTAGAAGAGATGGCTGAGAGGGGACCTCATCAATGTATGCAAGTATTTTATGGGTGAATGCCAAATTCTTACCAGTGTTGCCCAGGGACAGGACAAGGGCAATGGCCACGAGCTGAAGCACAGAAAGTTCCATCTCAATATGACGAAAAACTTATTTCCTGTGAGGATTACTGAACACTGGAACAGGCTGCCCAGAGAAGCTGTGGTGTCTCCATCTCTGGAGATATTAGAAACCTGCCTGGAGGTGATCCTGTGTAACCTGAGCTGGGTGAACTTGCCTTAGCAGAGGGGGTTGGATTAGATGGTCTCCAGAGGCTCCATCCATTCCCAACCCTTCTGTTATTCTGTGATTTAAATGCCACCCCCTGAATTTGTCACCACAACTGAAGGAAATCACATAACCTCTCCAAACATGGATCTGCAATGGAAGAAATAGGTTCAAAAAGGGACAGCTACATAAAATACATATTAACTGGTTGCATATAGCAACCAAAGCTATTCTGTAACTGGAAGAACTACTGCAATTAAAAAGAAACATTTCAGAATTCAGTCCATAAATTATATACAGGACTGAGCATTATAATAAAAAGGGAAGAAAGAAAATTACTGCAGTTAGTGTTGAATATGTCTTTTCCTACGCAAAGTTGATGTGTGAATCTCTGGTGATAAATTATAAGAACAGATAGATTTTTTTTTCCTGTTAATTTCCTGCACAAGGTAATATGCAATCTGCAGCAGCCAAAAGTCACTATAATTAAATCTAATCCACTTCTGTGCCAATGACCTAAACATAATATACATAAAATACTCCCAGACAATTAAAATTGTTTGTATCTATTATGGTTCTCAGCTCCTAATCAAATACCAATTCATTAAATGATTAGTAATAGCACTTGTCAAGGTTAAACATAGTGCATGAAGATGTGTTATCATGCATGACACAAAAGACAGACTAGAAAAACCTCAAGTTTTATACTTTTAATTTCATGGAATCCTATGTAGTAATATATAGGGAAGCTGAGTAAATAAGTTTGATCTCCTTTAGCTGTTTGTTACCTTCAGAGGCCCTTTTCAGGAACATTTGGCTGTACTGCTATATTTGAGGCCAAAAGCTTTTTAGTTTCTGAAAACTGAACCTATAATGATTTTATATGTTTGCTCTATTTTCCCCATACAGTCTTTTGTATCTTCTTAGCTTTGTTTTATGACAATATTCCTCACCTATATCTCTGACCCTTAAATTATTTTGCAGGAATAGAATTATAAAATCATAGAATAGTCTGGGGGGGAAGGAGCCAACCAGCTCTGGTGTCTTCCCTGCATTATGTTCTTCATGTCTAGAAAAGGCACCATTTCCTTCCTGTCCAGCACAGGTTTCTTTCTTTTCTTCATGTGAAAGGTTCTGAATTCACATCCTAAAAAGTTGCGACAGAGGCACTTGATGCCACTCATTCAGAAGCAGAGTTTCCATGCATCTGTCCTCCCTTTTCTCATCTCCCCATCATGAAAAGGTAACATATTTCATAGAATTAACTGTTAACAATATCCAAAGAGTTCTTTATGGGACTTCCACTATTAACTAGCATTCAGCAGTCAATAACAAATATTTTTCTGAACCCTGACCACCTAGAACTCTAGCCAATCTCAATGAAAATATAAAAGCTGAGCCCATTTATGCAACTGCTATTCCTAGAAAGGACATAAATGTTAGGCAGCAAGATGGAAGGGCATCTGTGATGGAGGAGGAAAAAGTGGAGTACATAACAAGAATAGGATTTTGTGTAGAAATCACTCTCAAGGTAACTGAGTTTGGAGAATAAAATGATTCTAGGTATTTGCTTGAAGCTTCTTTGCAGCAATATTGATCAAATTATTATTCATTGGCCTTGCAAGTTGCTTATAACTGCCATGACTATGAGATATTCTTGTATTCTTCCATTAACATTTTATCTACTAACCTAAATATTTACCTAGTTATCATCATGATTATTAGATACTTACAAACCAGCTGGTTTGTTTACAGCTTCTCCTTCTAATATCTCCTGAATTATTTACAATCTACACTGCAGTCCTGCTCAAAACCATTCCACAAAGTATTCCAGGAAAAAAAAACATCTGTACTTC